>VZQC01013734.1:1047550-1087972 GCA_009823505.1 Rhizomys pruinosus
ACAAAAAAAAAAAAAAGACCAAACAACACAAAACACCCATAAGTAACAACTATAGCCCCCTGTGAAAGCACAAACCTTGTAGAACAGGCTGAGAGTACAAAGCTGGCCTGTATTGCAGCCGCCTTTAGTCCGAGCACTTGGGAGGCAGAAGCAGGTAGATATCTTGTGAGTTCAAGGCCAGCCGGGTCACAGAGTGAAGTTCCAGGCCAGCTGGGGCTACAAGGGAGACCATGTCTCGAAAAGACCAAAAAAAAAAAAAAAAAAGACAAAAAAGAAATAGTCCAGTGAGATGTCCCAGTGGTAAGGTGCCTGATCCCAGGTCACTCCTGAGCGTTGTTCTTTGATCTCCATGTGCATTCTGGCATGTGCAGAGCCCACATACATATAACATATACAAAACAAAAAGTTTTTTAAAAAGAAAGGAAAAAGGGCCCCCCCCCTGGAAGAATGCTCAGAGGATAAAGGTGCTGCCACCAAGCCTACCAACCTGAGTTCAATCACCAAGACCCACATTCTGGAAGAGATCTGAGCTGTGCAAATTGTTCTCTGATATCTACATGTGTACTGTAGCACACATATGTGCATATACATATACACAAAATTAAAAAATTAAAAAAAAATAAAGTAAAGCAAAATGAAATGCTTGCCCAGAGGAAAAGGCCAAGTATAAAATAGGCTAAGTCGGGCCAGCTGACCGACCACTCACCCATTCTGAACAAAGAGATCTGGTGAGGCTTGGGAAAGATCTGAGAAATGACAGCATAATTTAGCCATAAATTTTGCTAAATTTAGTCACTGATCATCCATTCCACACTTATTTACTAAGGAGCCTCTGGGACACAGAGGATGGCACAGCTCATGCAAGGCAAGCACAGTTTCTGAAAGTGGGCAGTGGGATCAGAGCTGGCCAGCACAGATTTTAAAAAGTGCTATGGATTGCAGAGGACCAGGGTTCAATCCCAGCACCCACATGGCAGCGAGAACCGTCTTTACTGCCGGTTGCCAGGGGAATCTGCACCTCTTGACCTTCGCAGGCATGCTGTACATGGGTGACGGCACAACATCTACATCAGACAGTACACTACATACACATAAAAAATTAAAATAAAAAAAAAGTGCTATGGAGGCCAGGTGTGGTGGCGCACGCCTGTGATCCCAGCACTTGGGAGGCAGAGGCAGGCAGATCTGTGAGTTCAAGGCCAGTCTGGTCTACATAGTAAGTTCCAGGACAGTTGGGGCTACAGGGAGACCCTATCTCAAAAAAAAAAAAAAAACGTGCTTTGGGACCACAGTGGAAGGAACAGCCAAATTCTGTCCAAAGTAACTAGAGATAGTGTAGAAGTTTAAGGCAAATCTTAAAAAAGTTGTTTGCAGAAAAAGAGAAGTGTGATAATCCAGGAGCATAGCACATACGCAGCACATAGGTAGAAAAGACCACAGCATGTGCAGCAATGACAAACAGTTCCCTGTGGTTACATTATAGGACACATTCAGAGGGGGGAAGAAGTGGAAGATGACTTCAATGGCAGGAAAAAAAAAAAAAAAAAAAAAAAAAAAAAAAAAAAAAAAAAAACCTTCATAAGACAGCAGGAGACCCTGCCCCAGCTCAGAATACAGCCAAGGTTAGGAGCTGCTTGAAGACAGTGCTCACCCTTGTCCTAGGCCATGCTACTCCGCCAAGCTGAACAAGGATTTCTAGGGACAGCACAGGGAATGCCACTGGGGCTGAGCACTGACCATCCAGTTTGGAGAAGCTCCCATTCAGCCCTTCCAGAGCCTTTACCACATGCAAGCAGATCTCAGCTGGTTGCCAAGGCAACAGCAACTCAGACATGTTTAGGCATCTGTAGAAAGCAGGGCAAAGTACAATTTCCACACTTGTGATAAAAATGCAGGCTGCCCAAGCACAGAGCCAAGCATTACTCTAAAATATGGTCTTGCTGACAGAATAAACAGGGGTGGGGAAGGGAAGCAGGAAGCTCCCAGTACGTAGCAGAGCCAACAGTCAGCTAGCCCTGGAGCATTGGCACTAAAAACCCGCTTGTTCGAGGAAACAAAATGCTTCTTATGCTTTTATTGTTTGTGATTGTTTCCTCTTATTTGTACCTCAGAATGGAAGACAGTCCTTTGCTTTGGTTCTGCTGTGAAGGCCAGCTTTTCTTATAAGAGGAACTAAGAATGTGAGTTTTGCCCCTGGTGAGGCCAGATAACCAAAAAGGAAACAGCTGTTGGAGGTTGGAGGAGGGGTACATGTGGAGAGACACAGCAACTGTTATGCCTGGCCATGGAGTCCTACCCTACCAGCGACCCCAACCTATCCATCTGTGGTAACACACACACACACACACACACACACACACACACACACACACACAAACCAAATACCCTGTCCTTTGCAAACTCTAGATACGAGCTATCTAGAAAAACAAGACTGTCCACCTCCTACAGGACAGTGAAAGATGGAAGTCAGCCCACGGAAGAGACACAGTAGACTGCCACAGTAGACTTCTGCAAAGAAAGAACAAACAACAAAAACAAGAATAAGCACCAACACTATATTTCTCCAGCAGAGATGTTTGTCGCTAGCAAGGAAGAGTGGTTTATCTGTGAGAGCAGCACCCTGAAACAATGGAGGCAAAAAGTCCACAGCGTCATGTAATCCCCAATTACTATTTCTGAATGGTACTAGTGGAAACCATCTTCCTGATACATACACTACAAATGTAGAAAAGCACACCAGAACAAGCTCTATCAACTCCCATGGTTCAACATAGCCTGACAACTGGCTGCAAGAAGGAATGCAACTATATCTATAACCTTGGGGAGAAAGAACAATACCTTGGTCATTAGCAACAAAGCAGCAGTCTAATAGGGACTTCTTTCTTTTGGTGATGAAAATTGAACTCAGGGCCCTGTTCATGCTAAGTGCAAGTTTGACTACTGACCCACGAACCTCAGTAAAAACCTCCTGCCCTCCTGCACATTTCTTATCTCAGATACTTGTAAGTTCTAAAGGCCAAGACATCTTAAAGAGAAAGAATTTCCCAGGTTTTTTTTCTCTTAAAAGTACTAGAAAAATAGATTTACAGAAAGTCAAACAGGTTTCAAAACATCCTAAAGTGTTCACAGCCTTTAAGCCAAGATTCCTATTCCTGGGATTTTATCTTTTTTTGTGTGTGTATTAATGTACTGTCTGCATGTAGGTTTGTGCTCCCGTGTCATGCAATGCCTCGGAGGTCAGAAGAGGGCATCGGATTCCCCTGGCAACTGCAGTCAAAAACGGTTCTCAGCTGCCATGTGGGTGCTGGGGATCGAACCTGGGTCCTCTACAAGAGCAGTCGGTGCTCCTAACCACTAGGCCATCTCTCCAGCCCAGGATTTTATCTTGAAGAAATAATTACATAGATTTGAAAAAATGAAATTGTAAACTACACATTCATGTAATCCCCAATTACGATTTCTGAGTGGTACTAGTGGTAACCATCTTCCTGATAAACACACAAGTGTAGAAAAGCAAACCAGAACAAGCTCTATCAACTCCCGTGGCTCAACACAGCCTGACAACAATTCAGAATAAAAAAAGTAGAAATAACCTAAAATGTCCAGCACAAGAGACTGGTTAAATCTTGTACATCAACAAGATAACACGAACACTGGAAATCTTTTAATTTTTATGTGTATATGTGTATGAGTGTTTTGCCTGCATGCATGTGGTTGTTGGGAACCAAAGCCAGATCCTCTGCAAGTGCAGCCATGCTCTTAGCCATTAAGCCATCTCTCTAGTCCCTAAACACTGGAAATCTTTTTCTAAACTTGCTATGTAGACTAGGTTGGCCTTGAACTCAGAGATCTGCCTACCTCTGCGTCCCAAGTGCTGGGATTAAAGGCATGTGACACCACACCCAGCACACTGGAAATCTTTTAAGTGCCTGGGGCTGGAGTTCAGTTGGCAAAATGTTTGCCTAGCATGTTTGAGGCCCTAGGTTTGATAGGTTTGATCCCCAACACTAAAAAAAAAAAACAACACTTCAACATCTTCAACAGAAATATTCAATGAGGACACTTTAGGTCAAGCATGGTGGCACATGCCTATAATCCTAGCACTTGGGATGTGGAAGACAAGAGGATCAGGCACTCAAGGCTGGCCTTGGTTACATAGTTAAGTTTGAGACCAGCCATAAAACCTTGTCTAGAAAAATAAAAGTCAATGCCTGGCATGGTTGTGTACATCTTTAATCCCAGCACTGTGGAGGCAGAGGCAGGTGGATCTCTGGGAGTTCAAGGACAGCCTAGTCTACATAGAAAGTTCTAGGCCAGCTGAGCTAAAGGAGACCCTCTCTCAAAAAGATCCCCTCCCCCCAAAAAAGTAATGGACCATCTAGATGACTTAGTGAGTAAAGGTGCTTGCTGCCAAGCCTGACAATTTGAGTCCAATGCCCACATGGTAGAATAAGAAAACCACCTCTACATCCACACCATAGGACACATAGTCACATAAGCACAAAGATGGTAAATTTTTTAATTTTTTTTTTAATTTTATTTATTTCTGTAGGTGTATGAATGTACTGTCTGCATGCAAGTCTGTGCACCCGCGTCGTGCAATGCCGCGGAGGTCAGAAGAGGGTCTCGGATTCCCCTGGAACTGGAGTTAAAGACAGTTTTCAGCCGCCATGTGGGTGCTGGGGATCGAACCCGGGTCCTCTGTAAGAGCGGTCGGCACTCTTAACCGCTAGGCCATCTCTCCAGCCCAAAGATGATAAATTTTAAAATGTAATTTTTAAAAAATTTAAAGTCATCTGGCACAAAACTGGCAATTAGTATAAGCATAAAAAACATGTGAGCCGGGGCTGGAGAGATAGCCTAGCGGTTAAGAGCACCGACTCCTCTTGCAGAGGACCCGGGTTCAATCCCCAGCACCCACATGGCGGCTAAGAACCGTCTGTAACTCCAATTCCAGGAGAACTCCAGTTCCAAGGGAATCCGAGACCCTCTTCTGACCTCCGTGGCATTGCACGATACAGGTGCACAGACCTACATGCAGACAATACATTCATACACATACAAAAATAAATAAAATTAAAAAAAAATTATTAAAAAAAAAAAAACAACATGTGAGCCTCTGTGGAGTCAGTCACACCTCTAATCCCTAGCATTTGGGAAGCTAAGGTAGCAGGATCTAGAGTTTGAGGTAAGCCTGGGCTACACAATAAGACCTTGTCTCTACAAATAAATGCCAAACAAACCCATCCACTCTAACTTATCTGCTCAAACCATCTTCATTTGATACCATAATGTAACAAAACCTGTCACAGACTTACAGAGACTGTGACAAGTCCTTCTTTTCAATAGCACATGACACCTCTCAAAATGTACCCGTGGAAGATGGGCAATAGCACACACAAGGGCCTCTGGAACTCTGGGAACTTTTCTCTTCCACCCTCTGACCACACTCTAATTGGGAGAGGAGAGCAAGTGTGTGGATAGTCTAGTCACTTTGATACACAAGTCCAGCAGTTTGTGGCAGCTGCCTTTACTTTCCTTGGTATCTCCATGCTTTGTAAATTACTGCAAATTTCCAGATATCTTAATTGGGTTAGTTGCAAGTACAGATCCTGCACTAAATAAAAAACATATAATTTTCCCCAAATCTATGTTTCTCAGAGATGAAAAAGGAAGATTAACTTTTAAAGATTTGTTTATTTTTATTCTATCTGTACAACTGTTTTGTCTGCATATATGGAAGTGTACCATGTACATGCCTGATGCTCAGTGAGTCCAGAAGAGAATGCGGGATCCCCTGGAACTGGAGTCAGAGACCCCTATAAACTGCCATGTGAGTGCTGGGAACCAAACCTAGGTCCCCTACAAGAGCAACCAGTGCTCTTAACCATTGAGCCATCTCTCCAGCCCCTGACAATGAAGTTTTAAAGATTATTTTCATGACTGAGAGCAAGTGATCCAGAATCTATTTATTAAGGGCAGCAAGATAAAACGGTAATTCTGACAATAACTCCTGAAGGTGCTTAATCTCTCTGACATTTATTTTACTTGTGAGCAAAGTGGTATTAACACTATCTTGTTTCAAGTATTCAATGAGCAGGAATGACAAACTTATATGGTCTTTTAGAAAAACCCAGACCACAATGTACCCCATCACAACTAGTTCCACCACCAACCATGCCGATCTTCCCCATGGTACATGCCCAGCCTCCTTATCTGATGATATATTTGCTGGTACAGAGGTCACAAATGCTTAATTAAAAACATCATCACATCCAAGCTAAAAGACACGGGTCCAGGCAGGCCAGCTTCAGCAAATCAGTCAGCTACAAAACCCACTAATAGTGGGCTTGGAGGTCTGTGTGGGAAGAAAACCTGACCACAATTCAACAATCCTGGCACACTCATCCAGAAACACCATAGTTCAGTACAATGAAACACAAACATAGTTTAAAGTATGAAAATGTTTACAAACTATAATTTGGGCATAATTTTAGAATAATAAAATGTCATTTAATTCAACAAGCAACTACAAAACACTAGTCACAGTTGATTCTACACATTAAAGACTACCTGCAGGTCGAGGTGGAGGCCCTGTGATCTGGACAGATGGCCTGGTAAAGCCATGGACCCCTCCCCTACCTCTTTTTTTTTCCTCTTCTGAACCATTAATACCAACAACCAACAAGGCTGGTCTGAAAATAAAATGAAGGCTTTGGAAAGTTCATGGAAAACTGCAAATACTTATTTGGTCAAGTTGTTTCTATAAATTACTTTAATGGGGGCTGGAGAGATGGCCTAGCAGTTAAGAGCGCCGACCGCTCTTACAGAGGACCCGGGTTCAATCTCCAGCACCCACATGGCGGCTGAGAACCTTCTGAAACTCCAATTCCAGGAGAACTCCAGTTCCAGGGGAATCCGACACCTTCTTCTGACCTCCGCGGCATTGCACGACGCGGGTGCACAAACTTGCATGCAGACAGTATATTGATACACATACAGAAATAAATAAATGCCGGGCATGGTGGCGCATGCCTTTAATCCTAGCACTTGGGAGGTAGAGGCACGCGGATCTCTGTGAGTCCGAGGCCAGCCTGGTCTACAGAGTGAGTTCCAGGACAGCCAGAGCTACAGGGAGACCCTGTCTCAAAAAGACTAAAAAAAAGAAAGAAAGAAAAGTCCAGCCAGGCGTGGTGGCACACATATTTAATCCCAGCACTCAGGAGGCAGAGAGGTAGGTGGACCTCTATGAGTTCAAGGTCACCCTGGTCTACAGAGCGAGTTCCAGGCCAGCAGGAGCTATAGGGACAACCTGCCTCAAACACACACACACACACACACACACACACACACACACACACACACACACACAAAGAAGTCCATTGTTCTCAGCACTCAGGAGGCAGAGGCAGGCAGATCTCTGTGAGTTCAGGCCAACCTGGTCTACATAGGCCAGCTGGGGCTACAAGGAGACCCTGTCTCAAAAGACAAAAAAAAAAAAAAGTCCATTGTGAATTAAGTATTAATTCTCAAAGTAAAAGGGCAAGGGTACAGTTTAGAAAACAGCCGGGTATGGTGGCACATGCCTTTAAATGTATTTTTTTTATTAATTTTTTTTTTATTTATTTACATGTATGTATGTGCTGTCTGCATGCAGGTTTGTGCACCGTGTCGTGCAATTCCGTGGAGGTCAGAAGAGGGTCTCGGACTCCCCTGGAGCTGGAGTTCTCCTGGAATTGGAGTTTCAGATGGCTCTCGGCCGCCATGTGGGCGCTGGGGATCGAACCCGGGTCCTCTGTAAGAGCGGTCGGCGCTCTTAACCGCTAGGCCATCTCTCCAGCCCCGGCACATGCCTTTAATACTAGCACTTGGGAGGCAGAGGCAGGCGGATCTTTGAGTTCAAGGCCAGCCTGGTCTACAGAGTGAGTTCCAGGACAGCTGGGGGTACAGGGAGACCCTATCTTCAAAAGACAAAAAAGAAAAAAAGAAAACAAGGAGAAATGCTCCATAACTCTACTGCCTGAATTATTGTCACTACATATAATTTTAACTATTTTCCCTACACAGCTGGGACTGCCCTCAAACCCAGGTAGGATTCACCCATCCTCAGCTTACCCTAATAAAGGGGACAGAAGCAGACCAAAACTTGGTTCAAAGTAGAGTCAAAATGGAATAGAGTGGAGTAGGTGGTGCAAAGAAAGGATATATTCCCTGCCAGAGTCAGAAGATTCCACAAAGAGCCTGAGGTCTCACCACATCAGTGTTCACTGACAGCACCCCCATCACCCCAAGTCACCAAAGAAGTCTTAACACTCTACTATGGCTGAAGGAAGAATAACACATTTGGAAAAGACTTTATTAATAAAGATTGGATAAAATAAATTCAGGGATATAGTCTGCTTAATTACCAAATTCACCCAGTTACCACTATAAGTGATATCAAAATTACTAATTACTATGGACTGAACACACACTCTGGGCTCTAGGGGTTCACTGCTTCACAGTACTTACCACATCCCAGAAGAGAACCCAACACAAGTGCCACCCTGACCTTAGACTCCAACTGTGAGAATAAAATTTGTCTTTCACAAGCCAGTCTCTGTAGTACTTTCACAAGCACTCTGTTGTTGCAGCCCAAATAAGACAGTCTCAGAAATATTGATGCACTTCATTAAAGAATGCTACGGGATCCTGGTGGTAAAACTGGGGGACTAAAACCAGGGCTGTCTGACACCAAGTCCACATTTCTGACCTCTGGTTCCCTGATGCGATATTACCTTTTATTTTTTTCTTCAGGAATCAACCATGCAGGCTTGGGAGAATAAGCTTTATCAAAACAAACAGAGAATGCAAGAAGCTCTGCTCGAACCACCGCCCCCCAAATAAATAAATACAGACAATGGGACTATACCAACTGAGGCCATGTCACCTTGGAAGCCTTTTCCTTACAGAATTAACCCACTACTTCAGTGGACACAGACCTTTCTGAAAAGAAGCAACCAGAATCACGCCCCTACCATCCACATTCCCAACTACTCAACTGATTTTGGGGGGCAGGGGTCTTTTTAAAACAGCATCTCCCGGGCTGGAGAGATAGCCTAGCGGTTAAGAGCGCCGACCGCTCTTGCAGAGGACCCAGGTTCGATCCCCAGCACCCACATGGCGGCTGAGAACCGTCTGAAACTCCAATTCCAGGAGAACTCCAGTTCCAGGGGAATCCGACACCCTCTTCTGACCTCCGCGGCATTGCACGACACGGGTGCACAAACTTGCATGCAGACAGTACATTCATGCACATACAGAAATAAATAAAATTAATAAAAAAATTAAAAAAAAAAAAAAAAAAACAGCATCTCCCTGTAGCTCCAGCTGTCCTAGAACTCACTATGTAGACCAGGCTAGCCTTGAACTCACAAAGATCCACCTGCCTTTGCCTCCTGTGTGTTAGGATTAAAGGTGTGTGCCAATATGCCCAGCTCAACTGATCTCTTACTTCTGCCAAGATCATCCTGCTCTGCTTACTCCTGAAGGGGTTCCCCACTGAATCCAACCTCCAGAGGAGGTCTAGATCCCTGACCTTGGCCTACAAGGAGGCCACAACTGAAAGCTAGCCCACCTAGCCTTCGCTCCCTCCACACGCACCAGCCCTTCTCACATATACTACTTACACCCACGTTCTTCATGAGTGGAGCTCTGCCATGGTCCTATCATCCCCAACTGTGCCTCTAGCACTGGCCAGCTCCCTGGAGTTCAGCTCTGCAGCATCTGGAAGCAGCCAGACCAGCCCTCCTCTGCCCCTTCTAAAGGTGAACCCACTTCTATCTAGTACTGCCATGGTGAAACACAATTTACTTCTAGACCTCTGAACTAGCTGTGTCTACAAAGCACAGGAAGACCTTAATCTTGAAATCCCAGAGTTGTATGCATAACCAGGTGCCAGGACTTCTACATACACAGTAACCAGAACCGCCCTCTTCAGTCCACAGATGCCCCAAGCAGCTGAGATATATTCCAAATGCCCTCACCCCAGGGAGTGATGTTATATAAAACACCTATAATCTAAACACTCAAAAGGCTAAGGCAGAAAGATTGTAAATTCAAGGTCAGTCAGGCTACATTATCTCAAAACAAAATCAGGGCTGTTACGATGGCTTAGCAGGTAGAGGTACTTGTATGCAGGACTGACAACCCGAGTTTGATCCCAGATCTCACAAAGAGAGAAAAGATTCCTGAGAGCTGTCTTCAGACTTCCACAAGCACATCCCTATACTCAACCACACACATAAAAACAGAAAAATAGCGCAGGGCGTGGTGGCTCATGCCTTTAATCCCAGCACTTGGGAGGCAGAGACAGGTGGATCTCTGTGAGTTCAAGGCCAGCCTGGTCTACATAGTGAGTTCTGGGACAGCTGGAGCTACAGGGAGACCCTGTCTCGAAAAGACAAAAAATAAATAAATAATTAATTAGTTAAAAAAATAAAAATAAAACAAGAGGTTGGAGAGATGGCTTAGCTGTTAAGAGCATGGAGTGCTCTTCCAAAGAACCAAAGTTTGGGTACCCAGCACCCACATCAGGAGGTTCGAAACTACTTTTTTTTTTTTTTTGGTCTTTTCGAGACAGGGTCTCCCTGTAGCCCCAGTGTCCTGGAACTCACTCTGTAGACCAGGCTGGCCTTGAACTCACAAAGATCCACCTGCCTTTGCCTCCCGAGTTCTAGGGAGGCATTAAAGGCATGCGCCACCACAATTCGAAACTACTTTTAACTCCAGCCCCAGGGGATCAAACATCCTCTTCTGGCCTCTGGAGGCACCTCATACACAGCCCCCACACATACATACACACATACATACATACACACACACACACACACACACACACAATAAAAAATAAAAACAAAACTCCAACGCTTCCAGAGGCAGCTTAATAGAGATCAGCTCCTGTTGACAACCTTGCCCCTACCAATATTTAAACAGACAAGAAGCCAATGGAAGGAAAGGACCAATGTATGGTTCCAGTTTCCTGGACAGAATAAGCACTTGTGAATACTAGCAGAGCAGTGAGGCAGGGGTGTGGCAGGGCCACATCCACATTCTGGTCACTGCTGCATAATGGCAACAGCCCGGTAATTACATGCCATAATAGATCTTACTGACAAGGCAGCCTCACTTCCCCACCAGGTATCTACTATGGCATTTTGGGTTGTTAGCCTTAGCCTTTAAAGCCTGTGCCATCTCTCCAGCTAGGGTATTTAATTTGAATAATTTCATCTAGCTTAATGTTCAGAATTCACTGTTTGCCATTAACCTCCACCAGTTTTCTCTTCAAGGTAAGTCCTTCACTAGGGGACTGAAGCATGGCATCAGGCTTCTTGTTCCACATCAGGAAGTTACAGTGTGTCTGCTCTGTCCTTTCCCAGCATCTAAGGAACTGAAATAGACCTTTCTTCCCCCATGTCTCAAAAGTGAACTCTGAGGCCAGGCGTGGTGGCACCAGCACTTGAGAGGCAAAGGCAGGTAAGTCACTATGAATTTGACACCCGCATCATGTACATAGTGAGTTCCAGGCCAATCAGTGCTATAGTGAGACCTTGTCTCAAAAAAAGCAAGGGGGACTGTTGCCTCCTACCAGGCATCAGGTTAACGCCCCAGGGCAGGAGACTCATCCCCAGAGGCCACATTGGAGGGACAGCCTACTCTATCAACACTACCAATTCCAATGCCTATGTGGTCAAAACATCTGACCAGGATAATTAGTGGTTTAGAAATAAACTAGCTAAGCGAGGCGTGGTGGCGCATGCCTTTAATCCTAGCACTTGGGAGGCAGAGGCAGGTGGATATTTGTGAGTTCAAGGCCAGACTGGTCTACAGAGCAAGTTCCAGGACAGCTGGGGCTATAGGGAGACCCTGTCTGGAAAAACAAACAAAAAAAAAAAAAAAAAAAAAGAAAAGAAAAGAAGAAGAAGAAACTAGGTAACCTTTGTGTACTTTGTTTCACATTCTTTCATATATACTTGGGTCTTTTTTTAATTTTATTTATTTTTATGTGGATGAATGTACTGTCTGCATGTAGGTGTTGTGCAGTGCCTCAGAGGTCAGAAGAGGGTGTCGGATTCCCCTGGAACTGGATAATGGGGCCCACCCGGCCAGCCAGGTCAAGATTGCACTGAGGGGAGGTAGAAGAGGAGGGACCCAGTTGTTTGCCAAAACCTCTGGTTGGGGAAAGATAAGGACAAGCGGCATGAGTTACAATTGTCAGCCGTATATGCCAATCCACCCAAGAGGGTCAGAGGGGCTGCAAGAACATTGGTCATTTGCTTTCACGCCTAAATGCCTTTTGTGGCTGTTTTGTATATAAGTCACTGCCCTGCTCACAATAATGAGAACCTGCTTGACTGGACTCCCCGCTGCATCTGAGTGTCTCTGGGAACTGAGGAGGCTAGGGAACGGATAAGCAGCGCATTTACCCTTCCTGAGCCCAGTCGGTTTTGGGACCAGACCCATCTAAGACCCAGCACCTGGCGCCCAACGTGGGGCACAAAAAATTGAGTGGACCTGTGCCTGTCGGCTGAGGCCAAGTGGTCTTCCAGGGTAAGTGAGACCCTAAGTAAGGGTAACACAACCTCAGCTAAGAAGGATCCTTCCTTGAGAGCTTTATGCCTCATGTTACAATCTAGGGGACTTGAATTAACTGAGACCAATGCCCTGAATGCTTGGGAGACTATCGTCTCCCTTGCCCCTTGGATTATGGGGGCCAACCTCTTCTCCTGGCAAACATGGGCTAGGGTAGAGAAACTGGCAAGGGAAGAGAGGCATTTTGGCATTGATCCGCCCCTCAACTTCTACCCTAACATTACAGCCCTAAAGGCCTCTTTCCACCTGAATGCACTCCCTCCCCTGGAGGAAGGAGCCTCGGGGAGAGCCTTGGGAGGGATAGAGAAGGACACCAAAGAGAAATGGTCGGCCTTTACAAAAGAGCGCACAGAGGGGACAGAGATGCAGGCAGGAGAGGAAAAGACGAAACCAACACCCAGTCCACCAGCCCTGCCTCAACTAAACCTCCCCCTTACACACATGGGGAGGGCCCAGGAGAGACATCCTCCTCCTACGCCACCCTTCGAGCAGATCTCAGGGACATAGACTCCTATACACAACCAGGGAGGAGAAGGGGGATGGGAAAGGCCATATACGCGGAAGCCTGTCCTCCTAAAGAAGAACTACAAGCATTTCCTGTGAATTTGGCCCCAGGGGGAAATCGCCCCTTGGAGTGGTATCCGTGGGAGGCCAAAGACCTTAAGGAGTTCTACAAGGCAGTGGCTGAGGATGGCCCCAATTCCCCATGGGCCACGACTCTTTTGCAGGATATCACCTACCATCCTTGTGTTCCTAAGGACTGGATTAATGTGGCTAATCCTTCCCAGCCCCATGTTCATCAAGTGGACAGACTTTTTCAAAGAGGAATGCAGGGTTAGGGCAGAGGAGAATAGACGAGCCAATCCTACCATCCCCATCACATTTGGGATGCTCTCAGGGATGGGGGATGGGTACCACATGGGGATCCAACAAGCTGCAATCCCAGGCTCCTACCGCGATCAGGTGAGGCAGTGCGGACTGGATGCCTGGGGAAAGTTAAATGAGGGGCCTACAGAATCCCCCACTGCTGGGGTGAGGCAGAAGCCTGGGGAAACTCTGCCAGACTTCATTGCCAGAGTCCAGCAGAGCATTCACCGGAAACTCCCTGCAGGAGAACTTAAGAGACAAATTCATATGATTACTGGTATGGGAGGGGATGAACAATGACCATTGCATGACTTGTGCAGGCCTGAAGGACCAGCCCATGAGTAGTTGGGTGATTTCATCACAAGATGGAGGCACCCAGAACCACCAGTCTCATTCTTTAGCCCTTGCCCTACAGGCACAAACAACGGCAATGACTGAGGCCATTATGCAAGCCTTGACAATGCAGGGGCAGAAAGTCCAGGAAAAAGGTAAAGCAGGGGCCTGCTTCAGGTGCAGGCAAGAAGGGCACTTTAAACGGGACTGCCCTCAGGGGAGCCCGTGGTTGGCACCAACTATGGGGGCCAAGCCTCCTTCCACCCCATATCCCCAATGCAGAAAAGGCTTCCATTGGAAGAAGGACTGCAGGTCGAAATTTGACCTGGAAGGCAAGCCTTTAAACTAGTCCTGGGGCAGCCTCTAGCCCCACCATACCAAGGAGGAGCATGTCCGGAGAAACGAGGTGCCGGGCATGGAGATGTGAGGACTCAGGCTCACTGGACAGTCCCCTTAACCAAGGGCCTGCATCCCCAGATGTCAGTCATCATTGGAGGCATCAAGTTCCAATGCCTAATAGACACAGGGGTGGACAGAACAGTTTTGAGAAAGGAGGAAGTGCCCGCCACTCGGCCCCTAACACCTGGGCCCATGGTTCTAGGGGTGGGAGGGAACTCTAGGACTGAGGAGACTTCTACCCTCATGAGATGGGTGGACCTGGATGGAGATCAGGACGAGATTAGACCACAAGTAGCCCAGGGTCTCACATCCAACCTGCTAGGCCAGGACTTACTGGGGCAGATGGATGCAGTACTGACCACTGACCATAAGATGTTTTTTGAGGATCCCCTGAATGAACACCCATATTCAGAAAAAGGAAAACAAGTTAAAATATACCCCCAATCATAGGGGCCACTGCTCCCCGCGTTCCCCCTATTAGACGGAAGCCGGGTAAACCTGTTTGGGTGGAGCAGTGGCCTTTAACACAACCAAAATTAGAAGCCTTACACCAGCTAGTGGAGGAACAACTGAAGCTCAGACATATTCGCCTGACCATGAGCCCATGGAACACCCCCATCTTTGTTATCCGTAAAGCTTCAGGGTCATGGCGCATGCTCCAGGACTTGGGAAAGATAAATGATCGAATGGAGCTGGTCGGAACCCCCTTGCGGGGCATGCCCTGGATTCCTGCAATCCCTACAGATTTCACAATTGCAGTCATTGACCTTAAGGAGTTTTTTCTCCATCCCCCTGCACCCAGAGGATTGTAGTAAGTTTGCTTTCTCAGTGCCTTCGTTCAACTACTCACAGCCAGATCACCGATATGAGTGGGTGGTATTACCCCAGGGTATGGCCAACAGCCCTGCATTTTGCCAACAGTACCTTGCCATCCTCCTGGCCCCCATGCTGTCACGGAAGGATTCCCTTCTGTATCTCTATATGGATGATCTTATCATTGGCCACCAGGACCCCCATGAGTTGCGGGGACTCCTTGAAACAATATCGCAAACTTTAATGCAAGGGGGGGTTCACAGTGGCACCTGAAAAAATCCAACAAATCCCCCCCTTTTAAGGTACTGGGAACCCATATTTCCCTTACAAAGGTCGGTCCTGTGAAGCCTGATATAAGAATGCCAGAGTGTCTTACTGTGACACAGCTCCAGAGTCTGCTCGGAGAGATTAACTGGCTTAAGCCTTGGGTAGCTATCCCTACAGAAAAACTAACACTGCTGTTTGACTTGCTGAGACATAAGAGTCCCCAGGAGGAGCTCCCTATCACACAGGAGCATCGGGAGATTTTCAGGGCTTTTCAAGAGGCTTTGCACAGCTGCCCATTGGCTAGATATTCTAAAGAATATCCTCTGTCCCTAAATATTCTAAAGAATAATTACTCAAGAGGGGGGACCCTTGGAATGGATACACACATCCACAGCAGGTATGCCTCAGGTATACTCTCAGACAGACCAATTGGCGGACGCCATAATACGGGGAAGAACGCAGGCACACAGGCATTATGGGACAGAACCCCATCACATTATCCTCCCATATAGGACATCAGACATTGAATGGCTAGCCCGGAACCACTCGCGCCTGGCTATCTCCTTGGAAGGGTTCATGGGGAAAGTGGATTGCCACTTTGGGCCCTCTAAGTGGGCCACCTCCTTAAAGAAATTTCCCGGGGCTGGAGAGATGGCCTAGAGGTTAAGAGCCGTCGGCGCTCTTACAGAGGACCTGGGTTCGATCCCCAGCACCCACATGGCGGCCGAGAACCGTCTGAAACTCCAATTCCAGGAGAACTCCAGTTCCAGGGGAATGCGATACCCTCTTCTGACCTCCGCGGCATTGCACGACATGGGTGCACAAACCTGCATGCAGACAGTACATTCATACACATCAGAAATAAATAAATAAATAAAAATAAATAAAAAAAAAATAAAAATTTCCCCTAGCACTCACAATGACCCCCTGCTTTCTGAGACACCCATACCGCACACACTGTGCATCTTCACTGATGGAGGGAGAGCCGGCTTGGCCTATGTAGCCTTTAGAGGGAACGGCCCCGCCCCAACCAAAGTCAAAGATTTCAACCGAGCCAAGGATCCGCTCAATATAAGGAGTTGCTGGCAGTTGTGATGGCACTGCAGGACATCCATGAACCCTGTAACCTCTTCTCTGACAGCCTGTATGTTACTAACCTCTTACCCCACTTGCCATAAGCCCACATTAGATTTGACAACAACCCAATCTCCCCCCTCATGGTAGAACTTAAAGCCCTCTTAGAAGGAAGGAGTGCCCCGATATATCTCCAGCACCTTAGAGGACACTCGGGCCTCCCTGGCATCTTATCTATGGGAAACACCCTAGCAGACCAGCTGGCCTCGGGGCCTAATATCTTAACAGCTCAGGAAGCTGCAAACTTTCATGAGCTAACCCATGTAAATTGGAGAGGGCTACACCAAAGTTTCCCCCAGATGCCTTGAAGGAACTGAAAAAAAAATTGTCCAAACATGCAAATCTTGCCAACCCTTTCTCAGAGTACCTCCGCTTCCACCCCAAGGAGTTAATCCTTGGGGCCTGAGACCTAATGCCCTCTAGCAAACAGATGTCACCCACTTTGCTGCCTTTGGCAAACTTAAATATGTTTTCGTGTCCATCGATACTTACTCCAGAGCCTGCTGGGCCACGGCCCATTCTGGAGAAAGGGCCAAACATGCCCAATCCCACTTTCTCCAATGTTTTGCAACATTAGGACTACCCCACCAAATCAAAATGGACAATGGACCTTGCTTTGCCTCTAAGGCCCTTGCAGGCTCCTTCGAGAGATGGGGTATTAAACATACTACAGGAATCCCCTACAACCCCCAGGAACAAGCCATTGTTGAAAGAAACCACCAATACCTTAAGGAACAATTACAAAAACAAAAAGGGGGAGTAAGCCCCCACCTGCAATTGGCAGAAGCTCTGTTCACTATAAATATTTTAAATTTTTCTAAAGATATGACAGAATCCAGGTTCCGAAACACTGGGGACACATAAGCCTCAACCCCCAGGTGAAGGTTAAATGGAAAGATCCTTTAACACACCAGTGGAAAGGCCCAGACCCACTAATTATGATGGGAAGGGGCTTTGGATGCGTGTATCCTATAGGGGAGGAGGTGCCTATCTGGGTGCCAGCAAGGAACCTAAAGTTTTTGCCCATTCCCTCAGAACAGGAGGATGACCAAAAACAAACTAACCAACAAGGAAATAAAGAGGATATGGTGTCTCAACTCACCTTCAGAAACAAAAGAAAACACAAAGTGATAAAAAGGACTAACCAGGCCAGGGCAACAGACCCTCGAGAAGCTCTTATGTGCTTTAACGCTTACAGATGGTGTGGTTCCTGAGTCTGCTGGTGGCTGCATGGGTGACGGCAGGAGTGACAGAAGTGCTGCACCGAAACCCCCATCAACCGCAGAGAGTGACATGGCTGGTGACCAATCCCGTCAATGGAGGGATCCTCAACAGCATCACGAATGATACCCTCCCCCTTGCATGGTGGCCACCGCTCTTCTTTGATCTCTGAGATCTGGCCTGAGGAAGCTGGGACGTGGCTGATTGGACACCAGCTCACCTGGGGAGGCCAGAATGTAACAGACAAAAGGGATGCACCCTGCCAGCGGTGGGAGACCCTAGATCCCCAGGATGTTCTCACATCCTCAAATGAGCCGCACTTAGAGACACTGACATTTATGTATGCCCCAGGAGTAACCGGACTGCAAAAAAGATATCTGACTGTGGTGGACTGGGAGACTTCTACTGTAAGGCATGGGGGTGTGAGACTACAGGATCATGCTCTTGGTTGGGGCACAAGGGAGCTATTCGGGTCACTAGGGTAAAGACACAAAGAAAGGCCAGCAACCCCTCTATGGGGCATGTACCAATTACCACTGCAACCCCATTCAGGTAACATTCACTGAAGAGGGCAGGAAGGGGACGGATTGAGAAGTTGGGAAGATGTGGGGTCTCAGACTATATCAATCTGGCTATGACCAGGGAATGTTGTTTTCCATCAGGACACAAGTGAACCCCCTTGAACAACCCACCATGGTGGGTCCGGCCACCCCCCCTGTGCAAAAGGAGACACCCCAGGCTCCCCAGCAGGCAGCGGAGATAGGGTCCCCAGTGACCCCAGTCATTCGGGAGACCAGGTCGGGGAGCCTATCACCCCCTCTGGCACCCACTTTTCCCACACGGGGGGACACCAGAGAATTATTGGAGGCCACTGTCAGGCTTGCCTACCTAGCCCTGAATGAAACTCAACCAGAATTAACCTCATCCTGCTGGCTATGCCTCAACAGCCAACCATTTTACGAAGGATGGGGAGTGGTAGGAAATTACACTTTAGAGAAAAGCCCCCACCGGTGCCGATGGGGAGATCCAGCCAAGGAGCACCCCACTGGGATGACACTCCCCCTTAATGGACCCAACTCCACGTGTGTTACTAACGTGGCCTCCCCGACCACTCAATGGGGAGGGTGCACCATCATTAACACCTCCCAGAGCAGATGGCTAGTTCCAACCAGCCATGGGCTCTACTGGTTATGCCAACTTTCTAGTCTCACCCACTGTGCAGCTACGCAAGTCATTGACGCTCTGAACGACTCCTGTGCTCTGGTTTCCATGCTCCCTCATGTCCTGTTCCACACTGACGAGGAGATGCAGTCCAGAAAGAGCACCCAACAGATCAGAGAGCCGTTCACGGCAATTGCTGTCACCTCTCTCCTAGGCTTTGGGGTAACAGGGGCGGCGCTTGGGGCCACCTCTTTAACTATGTTACACACCAAATATCAGGAATTGAGACTCCAGATGGACACCAACCTGGACAGGGTAGAGTCCACTATCCGATACTTGAAAAAAATCGGTCAACTCACTGGCGGCAGTAGCCCTGCAGAGTCGTAGGGGACTGGACTTAGTGTTCCTGGAACAAGGGGGAGGTCTGTCAAGCCTTGGGGGAGGAGTGCTGCTTCTACGCTGATCACTCGGGGATTATTACAAAAAATCCTGATGAGATAAGAAACGGAATTGAGGACAGGCAGAGAGAGTATGGGTCCACCTGGTACCAACAATGGTTCGATTGGTCCTCCTGGTTGACTACTCGTATTTCCACGCTGATGGGCCCCCTCCTTATAATTTCATTCCTGTGCATACTTGGGCTCTGCCCCTTTA
Organism: Rhizomys pruinosus; assembly: GCA_009823505.1. Classification (NCBI taxonomy): domain Eukaryota; kingdom Metazoa; phylum Chordata; class Mammalia; order Rodentia; family Spalacidae; genus Rhizomys; species Rhizomys pruinosus. The sequence continues at coordinate 1,067,030 of VZQC01013734.1, forward strand.
ACAGGCTAACCAGGCTGATCAGAGAAAAGGCCCAGGAGGTACAACTCACGGCCCTTAGGTTGCGTTATGACCAGCTGGAACCCGAAGACTTCCACACACTATAAGGTGAACCTTACATAAGGTGCCTCAATGGTGAACCTCCGAGGAGGTGCCACACCCATACCTCAGAAAGAGGTGGGTTATAAAGAAAAAAGGGGGAGTCTGATGGGGCCCACCCAGCCAGCCAGGTCAAGATGGTGCTGAGAGGAGGTAGAGGAGGAGGGACCTGGGCTGTTTGCCAAAACCTCTGGTTGAGTAAAGATAAGGACAAGCGGCATGAGTTACAATTGTCAGCCGTGTATGCCAATCCACCCGAGAGGGTCAGAGGGGCTGCAAGAACATTGGTCATTTGTTTTCATGCCTAAATGCCTTTTGTGGCTGTTTTGTATATAAGTCACTGCCCTGCTTGCAATAAACGAGAACCTGCTTGACTGGACTCCCAGCTGCGTCTGAGTGTCTCTGGGAACCGAGGAGGATGGGGAACGGGCGAGCGGCACACTTATCCTTCCTCAGCCCAGTCGGTTCTGGGACCAGACCCAACTAAGACCCAGCACTGGAGTTTAAAAAAAGATGGTTCTGGGCTGGAGAGATGGCCTAGCGGTTAAGAGCGCCAACCGCTCTTACGGAGGACCCGGGATCGATCCCCAGCACCCACATGGCGGCTGAGAACCGTCTGAAGCTCCAATTCCAGGAGAACTCCAGTTCCAGGGGAATCTGAGACCCTCTTCTGACCTCCGCGGCGTTGCACGACACGGGTGCACAGACTTGCATGCAGACAGTACATTCATATACATACAAAAATAAATAAAATTAATAAAAAAAAATTTTTTAAATAAAAAAAGATGGTTCTGGGGCTGGAGAGATAGCCTAGTGATTAAGAGCACCGATTGCTCTTACAGAGGACCCGGGTTCGATCCCCAGCACCCACATGGCGGCTGAGAACCGTCTATAACTCCAATTCCAAGAGAACTCCAGTTCCAGGGGAATCCGACACCCTCTTCTGACCTCCACGGCATTGCACAACATGGGTGCACAAACCTACATGCAGACAGTACATTCATACACATTAAAAAAAAAAAAAAAAGACGGTTCTCAGCTGCCATGTGGGTGCTGGGGATCGAACCCAGATTCTCTGCAAGAGCAGTCAGCACTCTTAAGTGCTAGGCCATCTCTCCAGCCCCTATACTTGGTCTTTATATAGCTTAGACTCTCTATGCTACTAATAAACTAGCAAAATCAATCCATAAAATATTAGGAACTTGACCAGAAGGCCACAAGAAGCCACTGTTAGACAGTAATGGTCAACAATACAATCCATATCCAACTTTCAAATCACCCAAGAGCTTATGGCCCAGGGAGAAGCCTCAGGCTGAAGGGAGCTCTCCCCAGTGAGGACATATTTAGACAGAATGAGTCTCCAATTTGGAATTTTCACTTAACATTTATTTACTTCACAGCTAAGCAACTGAGAAGTAATCATTTAAATACACTCTTTAAGGGGCTCAGCAGTTAAGAGCACTGGCTGCTCTTGCAGTAGAACCAGGTTCAAATCCCAGCACCCACATGGTGGCTAACAACCTTCCTTAACTTCAGTTCTGGGGAATCCAATGCCCTCTTCTGTCCTCTGCAGGCACTGTACAATAAGGATGTACTTCCACACACGTAGGCATAACACCCAGACATACACATAAAATAAAAATAAATTTCTTGGGCTGGAGAGATGGCCTAGCGGTTAAGAGCGCTGACTGCAGGGGCTGGAGAGATAGCCTAGCGGTTAAGAGCACTGACTGCTCTTGCAGAGGACCCAGGTTCGATCCCCAGCACCCACATGGCAGCTGAGAACCGTCTGTAACTCCAATTCCAGGAGAACTCCAGTTCCAGGGGAATCCGAGACCCTCTTCTGACCTCCACGGCATTATACGACATGGGTGCACAAACCTACATGCAGACAGTACATTCATACACATACAAAAATAAATAAAAAAAATAAAATAAAATAAAGAGCACTGACTGCTTTTGCAGAGGACCTAGATTCGATCCCTGGCACCCACATGGTAGCTGAGAACCGTCTTTAACTCCAGTTCCAGGAGAATTTGACACCCTCTTCTGACCTCCGAGGCATTGCCTGACACAGGTGCACAAACCTACATGCAGACAGTACATTCATGCACATAAAAATAAATAAATAAGGGCCAGAAAGATGGCCTAGCGGTTAAGAGCGCCGACCACTCTTGCAGAGGACTGGGGTTCGACCCCCAGCACCCACATGGAGGCTGAGAACCATCTTTAACTCCAGTTCCAGGGGAATCCAACGCCCTCTTCTGACCTCGGCGGCACTGCACGACATGGGTTCACAAACCTACATGCAGACAGTACATTCATACACATAAAAAATAAATTAAATTTAAAAAATAGTAAATAAATAAATAATAAATTTCTTAAAAAATATATTCTTTAGGCCAGGCATGGTGATGAATGCCTTTAATCCCAGCACTCAGGAGGTAGAGGCAGGTGGATCTGTGTCAGCTGAAGGCCAGCCTGGTCTACATAGAGTTCCAGGCCAGCTGGGACTACAACAGAGAGACCCTATCTCAAAAAGACACAACAACAAAAAAAAATCTTTAATCATTAAACATTAAAAAAATCTGCTCAAAATAATCCATCCTACAAATTTTCTCCTCTGAAAAAAAATACCAAAAACAAAATAAGCCTTTCACAAGTAGACAGAAGACAGAAAGATGTTTAGGGATCCAAATTCTGATGGAAAAACAGTCCTTCAGTGGATGAACAGATAGTTTCTTCTACAAGTGACATTCTGGGATATTTATACTCCCAAACATAACTCAGTAACCATCACTTAAGAAGAAAAACCTAATGGAAAAACCCCATGCTGGCATCTAAGAGCCCAAGTTCAGTATGAGCATCTGGCTGTGGGAGCCTACAAAGCAATAGCTGGCCCTACTTTCTGCATCACAACCTTTGTTAGTGGATGTTTTGAGTACAAAATAATGAGGTAAAAATACTTTGGAATGTGTGTCCTCTATAAATACAAGTCACCGTTATTATCAGCTCAAAGATGACAGGGAAAATAAGATTACAGAGTATCTGGGGTGAGAGACAGCTTAGGAAGGCACTGTGATTACCACTACACCACTACACCACTACACTATGAGAGGCAGCTTAGGAAAGGATGAACCACTTCTTAACCTTGATCCTGGCCTGTAAGTTATCCACATACTGGGTAGGGGGTCACAGCTTCTGCCAGAATCTCAAAGACTAGGAACTTCTTTTTTTTTTTTTTTTTTTGTATGTGTATGAATGTACTGTCTGCATGCAAGTTTGTGCACCCATGTCATGCAATGCCGCGGAGGTCAGAAGAGGGTCTCGGATTCCCCTAGAACTGGAGTTCTCCTGGAATTGGAGTTACAGAAACCAGTCTCCTTACGCGCCAATCCGTGGCGTGCTGGGGATCGAACCCGGGTCCTCATCGCAAGAGCATCAGTGCTCTAACTGCTAGGCTATCTCTCCAGGAGGGATAGCGCAGCCGTTAAAGGCTGAGGCTGAGAAACCGCAAAAAAAAAAAAGACAGGACTTCTAAGCCTTTCATTTCACAAATATAACTGAGACCCTAAGATCTATACTATCCTGACCTCAAGGTTAGTAGAGGAAAGGCTGGACAGAGCCGGGGCTCCTGGTCTTCATCAGTCTCCTTTTCTGCCATCCTATATTCTGAGAAGAAACAAAAAATCTATATAAATGCCAGACAGGTGGTTCTATGCTCAAATCCCAGCACCTGAGGAGCTGATGCAGGAAGACTACCTTGATTTTGAGGCCAGGAAGGCTACATAATAAATTCTAGATCAGACTCCTAGTCTTTAAAAAAAAAAAAAAAAAATGGTTTACAGTACATTACACAAGCTGCCCACATAGTTTCTAAGTCACAGCAAAGTTTGTCTCCCCATTTCTTCAGTCCCTTACCTAGTACTGTATTAACTGCTATGTTTCTCTGTCTCGTTCAGAGTCTGGAGCCTAGAAAAATGTGAAAACTGTTTTGTAGTTTTCTGTTTTTGTCTTTAAGAAAGGGTCTCCCTGTAGCCCCAGCTGGCCTGGAACTTTTAACCAGGTTGGCCTCAATTTCACAGAGATCTGCCTGCCTCTGCCTCTCCAGTGCTTTGATTAAAGTCTTGAGCTACCCCAGCTGGCTGGAAACATTTTTTTTTAACTGAAATTTTTTTTTAAATGAGCTGGAGACTGTAGCTCAGTAGTAGAACAACCGCATGTGGGGCCTGTTCAATCCCAGAAAACTAAAGAGGGGGGGGGGGGGTAAAAAATAAATACAATAATAAAAAAGTTTGGTTTTCCTTTTATAATAAAATATAGAATTTATATCGAGTTCCAGCCGCAGGCTGGGACTACAGGTAGACCCTGTGAGAAGGAAGGAAGGAAGGAAGGAAGGAAGGAAGGAAGGAAGGAAGGAAGGAAGGAAGGAAGGAAGGAAGGAGAGAGGAACTGAGAGAGGGAGGGGGAGGGGGAGGAGGGAGGGGGAGGGAGGAGGGAAAATACAAAATCTGGGCCAGTAAGATGACTCAGTGAGCCTTTGCACTTGCTGTCAAGCTTGACTACCTCAGTTTGATTCCCCAGAACCCACACGGTAGAAGGAAAGAAGCAACTCCCAAAAGCTATCCTCTGACTGCTATACAAAGTCATGGAATGAGTGTGGTAAGTATGAATACACACTTTTTTTTTTTTTTTTTTGTCTTTTTAAGACAGGGTGTCCCTTTAGTTTCACTGTGTAGACCAAGCTGGCCTTGAACTCACAGATATCTTCCTCCCAAGGAATACACACTTTAAAAAATAACAAGACCCGGGCATGATGTGGGGCATACCTTTAATCCCAGCACTCAGGAGGCAGAGCCAAGTAGATTTCTGTGAATTCAAGGCCAGCCTGGTCTACACAGTGAATTCCAGCCCAGCTGGAGCTAAAGAGAGACAGTGTCTCAAAAATATAAATAAAATAAAAAATAACAAAGGTTGGGCATGGCAGCATGCACCTTTAATCCCAGCACTGGGAACACAGAGGCAGGTGAATCTGTGGTCCAGGCTAACCCAGCTGGGGCTACAGACAGCCATTATCTTAAAAAAAAAGAAAAAAAAAAAAAACTAAACTAAAACTCGTGCTCTCACTTGACCAATGTCTCACCAGTAGTTACCAATGAAACTGAACTGACACTAAAAATATCTTGTTCAAATATTTGGAGAACTATTCTTTGTTTGGTAAGACAAGGTCTCACTATGCAGCCCAAGCTAGCCTTAGACTAGAATTCCCCTGTATCAATCTCCCCAGTGCCCAGTGAACTATTCTTTGTATTATGTGTGTGTGTATGTGTGTGTGTGTGTGTGTAGAGGCCTGATGCTGCTGTCTCATATCTTCCTTGATTACTTGTCTACCTTATTTTTTCTGAATCTCTCACTGAAATCAGAACTCATCAATTTGGCTAGGTTGGCTAGCCAATAAGCTCCAGGGATCCACCTATACTGCCTTCCCTCCAAGCCAGCAACTGAGATTACAGATGTGCACTCAGCTTGCACATAGGTGATGGGGTTCCAAATTCAAATTCTTCTATTTGCACGTCAGGTACTTTATTGACTAGGCCATCCCCTAGCCCTGAGAAACCTATTCCTTTAAGATGGTCTCTAGGCAGCAGACAGCACAATCATCTCAATACTAAAACTGAAGGAATTCGTAAAACAGCCATGCCAAGGACCAGCACTGAGAGTGGTTGGGAGCAAGTTCAGGACCACTTGGGCAATGCTTTCAGGTAGACTTTCAGGTATGAGGACGACTTCAGTAGAAGCTCCAAAGAAAGGACTCCACCTGCAGAATGCAAATTGCTTTGGCAACTAAGCCGGGCCTCCCTCTGCTGCCTTCAGATACACAGCTAGGGTTCCAAACAACCGGAAAAAAACTGAGCAGGCACTATCACTCCTGTGAACACAGTCATTACCTGCATAATCTAAAGAGTGGCCTCCACGAAGCCAAGGGCAAGTGGATGGCAGATAAGGCAGGCCAGAGTCAGCTGGGAGGTTCAGGTGAGGCTAGCCAGGAAACACTTGCTAAGTGCTACCACACAAGGTGCCAGGGCAGTTATTAATTTTACTGTGATTATATATTCTATTAACATCCAACCTTAGCCCAGTCAGCATGGACTGTCAAGTCAGAGAGAAGAATCAAAAGACTAAAGGCAAATGCCCCTCTACTCCCACCTCAGAAATGCCTGGCCATCAGGAATCTGGCCTGGCACCCAGGATCAGGGGAAAAGCTAATCTTTGCTGTCTGCAGTAGTCCATGGTGGATGCCTAGATTCTTCCATACATATGCTTTTATTTTATTATTTTATTTTATATGTGTATGAATGTACTGTCTGCATGTAGGTTTGTGCACCCATGTCGTGCAATGCCAAGGAGGTCAGACAAGGGTGTCGGATTCCCCTGGAACTGGAGTTAAAGACGGTTCTTAGCCGCTTTAACTCCAGAGTGCTGGGAATCAAACCGGGGTCCTCTGCAAGAGCAGTCAGTGCTCTTAACCGCTGAGCCATCTCTCCAGCCCCCATACAGATTCATTATTATGTTCAAAAGTAACAAAGATCTAGTTCGATCCCAAAACAGCAGCATGAAGTAAGAATACCACTTCTATTTAAACGAGCAGTTATTCTAAAAAAAAAAAAAAAAATGCACAAATCGATCAAATCTAATCACTCATCTACCCCTGTGTTATGTTACTTTCCCAAGTAATAATATCAATGAACCTAATGGTCAGCTTCTTTAAAGCCTCCAGACTATGGTGAAAAGAAAAACAGCACAGATGGTCTTCACCTGGTGGCTCTACAGCTAAGTGTCAGTGCACAGATCAAAGTTTCCTTGGTAAATCAAAAGAACTCCAAGTGTACTTGTTCCCGTTCATTCTTCAGAGGAGAGGTATGTGAATCCAAAGGAGTAAGAGGCCAAGAACAGGACAGCTAGAACTCAACACAACCACCTGCTAGGTCCCTCTGTCCTGGACTCCAAGCTGACAATCCCAAGGGGGCGAAACAAGAACTTCAGCCTACAAAATTCTTGCAGGGAGAAGAAGACGTGCTCTCAGGATTAAATTCTTTGAACTGGTTTCTAGACAGTGTTTGGTAAATAGCGTGAAGAGTAGTAGCCCAGGAGACTTAGCTGTCAGCTACTACTCCCCTTCACCGCAAAAACCCAGAAAGGCACAACCGACCACCTTCCCTCAGGCACCCAACCAGAACACAGCGCCTCAGAGGCGTGTCTACCTGTAAGTAAAGCCCTAAGGCCTCCCTCAAAACCAGAACACACCCCACTCCCACATCCAATCCTTGGAACACAGAGTAGACCTTTCAGAGGGTGCCGCAAGCCACTGAATCACTGCATTTCAGCAGCTGTCTGGGACCTTGGGGAGGAAGAGACTCCAGCCCCTGAGGACAGAGGGAGTTCCCATTCGGATTCCGAGTCTGGAAAAGTCTGAAAGTCAAAAGGACAAACATCCCAGCTTCTCCAGGTCCTACCCCAATACCCTCCCCCCCACCCCGCCCCCCGCTCCTCAACCCTAGGTCATGTTCATAGTGCTCAGCTCTTCTTCTTCCCAGATTTGGACTCACACGCAGGGGGAAGGGAGGGCGGGAGGAAGGAAATGGAGGGCTGTCAGCAAAGCGCCCCAAATTAGTGCATCGAAAGGGTGTTGCCTGCTCAGGCCGCCTCTCAGCCCACCCTTGGGCTCACTAGCCACATCTCAGCACCCCTAGCACCCCCTGCTCCCCTAGCACCCCAGAGCCCCTGCACCCCCTGCTGCCCAGCACCCCAAGCATCCCAGCGCCCTCTGCTCCCCTTGCACCCCAGCATCCCCTGCTCCCAACACCCCCTGCTCCCCCAGCACCCCAAGCATCACAGCACCCTCTGTTCCCCTTGCACCCCAGCACCCCCTGCTCACCCTGGACTCAGCACACCCAGCTCCCCTAACACCCCCAGCACCCAGCACCCCCTGCTCCGCGCCGCCGCCTGCACCTCCGACTCCCCTGCTCTCACGCTAGCCCCGCGCACGCCTCTAGCCGTAGCGTCGGGACTAGAAGTTTCGGGCGGCGCGGCCCCGCGGGCTCGGCCCGCTGCGGCCTGACAGGAACTGGCCTGGCCACCGACCCGCGCCCTGTGTCCCAACCGTCGCGGCGCTCCCCTCACCTAGGCCGCTTCCTTGTCCCCGCCGTACCCGCGTCTCTGGCCCCCGCCGCGACTCTGACCCCGGGACCCCAGCTTCTATCCTGCCGCACTACCCGACCCTGCCCAGACTCGTTGCTGCCGCTTCTGCCGCCAGCCGCTACCGCACCGCCCTCGCCGCGCCCGCTGGGCTCACCCCATTGGCTGCCGGACGCCATGCCCCGCCCCTCTGCCCCTTGAGCGCTGCGGAATGGACCAGGCCAGCAACGAGGTGGCACGCCCCCTAGCATGCGCAAGGGGAGCGCCCTGGGCGAACATTAGTGGCTTCCCCTGTCAATCAAAGGAGGAGCGCCTATTTAGTTCGCCGAGGGCGGTGGAGGTTACTCCCTGGGAGCCGCCCAAAGGCCGAGGTCCGCCGGTTCGGCTCAAGTGAGGCGGCTTTGCCTGCACTCAGGGGTTGAAGAGCGCCAGGGTACCGTTGTGCCCCAAGGTAGACTTCCCAAAAGTTTCTTGTAGGGGACCAGAGAAAGTATTCCAACTGAGGTGGTTTAGTGCAACAGCAGAATGTGGTCTGTGCGCGCACAAGGCTGACCGGTCGCTGGGCGAGCTCGCAGACTTTCTTATTCCCCTAAAGGGCATTAGCCCGGTGAGTAAAGGGAAATTATGTGAGTCAAACTGGCCAACACTGAGCCTTTTATAAGCACTTTTCTAAACTCTGCCTCACACAGTCATGGCACAGAGGATGGCAAGAGAGTTACCCGCCTGAAGGTCTGAGAAACTGACAGCGGGTAACTTGCTGGGGACAGTCTGGAGGAAAGACTAAATGGCAGTGGGCGGTGGCCCATGTATGTAATCCCAGTACTCAAGAGGAAAGCAGGAAGGTGGTGGAGAGTTCTAGGCCAGCCCAGGCAGAATAGTGAGTCCTGACCAGCCTGGGCTACATAGTGAGACCCTTAATTGAGGGGGAGAGGGGAATTAATGGCCCAGACGTGGTCTCAAACAAAACAAGTAAATAAAGCCAGACAAGCAACATGCCTATAATCTCAGCACTTGAGAGGAGAGGTACTAAAAGTTCATGTCTAACTTGGGCAATATAATGAATTCCAGGCCAGCCAGAGCTACATAGTGAGACCCTGTTGCAATCTCCCCCAGAAACAAACAACAGAAGAAAACTAAACTAGCCAGGCATGGTGGCACATGCCTTTAATCCCAGCATTCAGGATGCAGAGGCAGGTGGATCTCTCTGTGAGTTCGAGGCCGGTCTAGAGAGTGAGTTTCAGGACAGCTGAGGCTACAGAGAGACCCTGTCTCAAAAAGACATACATACATAATAAATAAATAAATAAATAAATAAATAAATAAATAAATAAATAAAATAAAAAAGCATTTGAAAGATGGAATAGGAAGATCAGGAGCTCTGCATAAAAGCCAGGAAGGCAGGCCCAGCCTGGTGGCCCAAGCCTTTAATTCCAGCACTTGGGAGACAGAGGCAGGCAGATCTCTGTGAGTTCAAGGCCAGCCTGGTCTACATAGTGAGTTCCAGGACAGCTGGGGCTACAGGGAGACCCTGTCTCAAAAAGACAAAAAAAAAAAAAAAAGCCAGGAAGGCACGGGCAGCTCAGTGCCTTCAGCATTCAGAAGGCAGAGACAGGGAATCTCCAGGCAAACTAGCTAGGTAGACCAAACAAATCTGGGAGCTATAGGTTTAACCAGGCAACATACCTTACTGAATGGGGTAGAAGGCAATCAAAGAAGACATCAGATGTTAGCCCCTGGCGTCTACATCTCCACATGTGAACATGAATGCATACACACACACAAAGGGGAAAAAACTAGCAAAGCTTAGGCATACAGTGGTACATACTTGTAACCCTAGCACTTGGGAGGCTGAAGCAGGAGGATCTTGAGTTGGAAGCCAGTCTGGGCAAGGCAGACTCCTGCCCTGGGAAATCCAGAATGTCCCCCAAGGTCTCTAACTCTCTCTTCTATCTATACTGAGTGGCCGCCCAGCTTAGTGCTTTATTCGCCAGGTTATACTACATAGCCTGGGTAAAAATCTGGGTTAGCTAGGCTTAGTAGTACATACCTGTAATCGTAGCAGTTAGAAGGTAGAGGCAGGAAAATCAAGAGTACAAAGTCATCCTTGGCTGTATAGGGATTCCAAAGCCAGCATAGGCTATGTGAGACCTTGTCTCAAAGGTCTTCCCTCAAAAAGCCCCCATATTTTCACAGTGACCAAAGCAATATTTAAAAAGTCTTTTACAGCTGGGCGTGGTGGTGCACGCCTTTAGTCCTAGCACTTGGGAGGCAGAGGCAGGTGGATCTTTGTGAGTTCAAGCCAGCCTGGTCTACAGAGTGAGTTCCAGGACAGCTGGGGCTACAGGGAGACCCTGTCTTGAAAAGACCAAAAAATAATAATAATAATAATAATAATTTAAAAAGTCTTTTACAATTATGTGTCTCATCTGGCTTGGTGGTGCACCCTGGAGGCAGAGGTAGGCAGATCTCTGTGCATTCAAGGCCAGCCTGTGAGTTCCAGGACAGCTGAGGCTATAGGGAGACCCTGTTTCAAAAAGACAAAAATAAAAAAGTGTGTCTCTTTCAAGAAATTGTTTAAATATATTTATTATTTTTATTTTATGTGTATGTGTATTATGCCTGCATGCATGTAAATGCATCTATGTTATACAGTGTCTGCGGAGATCAAAAGAGGACATTGAATCTCCTAGAATTGGAGTTATGGATGGTTATTAGCTGCCATGTGATTGCTGGGAATCAAACCCAGGTCCTCTGCAAGAGCCACCATTGCTCTTAACCATTGAGCCATCTCTCTAGCCCCTCTCTCAAGAAAAAAATTTTAATGCCAATAATTGGATCCAATGTTTAGAATAAGCAGTGGAGTGAACAGGTCTTAGAATGATGAACCTGGATTCTCTCCTGTTCCTGGTGAATGTGCAAAGACAAGTAGTGGGGAGGTGACAGTGTTGAAGACAGTGACATTTTATTGACCCAAGTTGACAGCAAAGACGTACCAGAAAGCAGCACTGCCCTGCTGAGAAAGAGGGTTCCCCTTGGGTGAAACATTTCAAGCACACAGAGGAGAGGTAGGTGGGGAAGGCAGCTCATTGGAGGGGCTGTTCTACCCTGCAAGTTCCATCTCTTCTTTGGGGCCCAATTTTCTCAACTTTAAGAGACTAGGTGTTTACCTAGTACTAGGGAAACTGAGGATTACTCAGTTCAAACCTACAGTGTTCTCAGGACAGGGCCTGGTACTGTCTGTGGGTATTGAATGTGTCCTGAGATCTTTACTCAGCTTATAAAACTACTTCAACTTTTATTTATTTATTTAATTTTGAGATAAGGTCTCAGTATGAAACCTGGCTGGCCTAAGAACTCCCTATGTACACCAGGCTACCCTCAAACTTAGAGATCCACCTGCCTCTACCTCTCGAATGCTGGAATTAAAAGCATGAATCACCACACCTGGCTCAACCTTTATTTTTTTATTGGAATTGGTGGCCAGAGAGATGGCCCAGTGGATAAAGTACCTGTGGCACACACATGGACCTGAGTTGGGATTCCCAGAAATCACATGAAAAGGCAGGCATGGCCACATGTGCCTGCAATCCCAGAGCTGGGAGTCCAGAATCAAGAAGATCTAGGGAATCTTTCTGGCCATCCTATCAAGCAAAAGAGGCAAGCCCCAGATTCACTGAAAGACCCTGTCTCAAAAAAAAATTAAAAAGCCTGTAAACCAGACATGTTTATGCATGCTTTTATTCCCAGCACTCAGGAGCCAGAGGCAGGCGAATCTTTGTGAGATCAATACTAGCCTATTCTATATAGTGAGTTCCAGGACAACTAGGACTACATAATGAGACCCTGTGTCAAAAAGCAAAAGTTCCAGGAGATCTGATGCCTTCTTCTGACCTCTGTAGGCATTGCATAACATGGTACACTTACATACATGCAGGCAATACACTCATATACATAAAAAATAAAATAATAATAATAATTTTTTTAAAGCCTATGGAGAGCATCAGAAGAAAACACTCAAAGTGAACCTCTGGCCTCCATACATACAAAGATGAGAGCACTCAACACACACACACACACACACACACACACACACACAGGCTGGAGATATGGCTCAGTGCTCACCTAACATGTACAAGGCCCTGGAAGCCCTAGGGGTCCAAAACACCAAAGTGTTAATTGTTGGGGTGACAGGAATACATTCCTGGCTCTACCTAGGAATGAAACACACCCCTACCAAGTGAGCAAAAAGATCTGGATTCCTTGTGAATGTGTCATGGATTAGGAGGTGGTCACCCCGCCCTTGCTTCCCTGTTTTGTCCTTGGCCTGTACACATAGGCTCACGCATAATTGTACCGGCAGGTACAATACTCCACAAACGCCCCTCCACTCACACGTGCCATAGGCATGACCTAGACCAGGGCTTCCCCAAGGGGGAATGGCCAGGACTCTCTGAGTCAGGATCACTCCATTTGCATACAGTCCAGCTGGTCTTCCCCCCTCCCTTTATTTATTTATCCATATGGTGGGGTGGTGCAGCATGCCACAGCCTGAGTATAAAGGTCAGAGGACAATCCACAGAAGTAGATGCTTTCCTGCGAGTCCTGAATTGAACTCAGATCTCTAGACTTAACAGTAAGCAACTCTTTACCTGCTGAACCATCTTATAGGCCCTCATTTTATTTTGTTTTGATGTTTATTTATTTATTGTATGTATGTACAGGAAAATGTGCACATGCCATGGTTCACCTGGGGAGGAGAGATAACAGTATGTAGGAGTTGGTTCTCTCCCTCCACCATGTAGGTCTTGGGGTCTTGAATTCAGGTCATTAGGCTTGATAGCCAGCACCTTTACCAGCTGAGCCATCTCACCCTACCCACCTTCTAAAATACTAACAAACAAAAACTATGTTTCATCTATTTCATGTAGCTCAAACTGGCCTGGAACTCCAAGCATAGGCAGGGGTGACCTTGGACTTCAGATCCTCCTGCCTTCACCTGCCAAGAGCTAGAGTGACCATCCCTGATTCTCAACTGTTTTTTATACCTCTGACCCCTTCAGAGCACTAATTCTGATAATTCTCTAGCCTGTTAATGGGAAACTCATTTGGAGGGTTTATACACAGTGAAACCATTTGTACCACACTGAACCAAGTACAAACACTGTGGAAGTAACTGCCATGAAACAGCCTAAAAAGGCTCAGACTTTACCAGGTAAGTGATAAAAATGTAAATTTCCTGAGGAGCTGGGTGTGGTGGTGCATACCTGTAACCTCAGTGCTGCCAAGGTGGAACAGGAGGATCCTTGTTCAGGGCCACTCTGAGCTACACAGCCAGAGCCCACTTCCAAAGCACAGCAGCCAAGTGTGCTGAGGCATGCTGTAATCCTAGTACTTGGGAGGTAGGGGCAGGAGGATCAAGAAGAATTCAAGGTCCCCTGATTGGACTCCAATAGACCTTTAAAAATATACAGTGAAGACAGAAAGTGGGAGGGTAAAGAGGTAGGGATGATCTGAGAAAAGACAGAAGATGTTTGAAGATGATGCCAGGTATGATGGTGTGTGCCTTTAATCCCAGTACGCAGGAGGCAAAGACATGCATACCTTTGTGAGATAGAGGCCAGCCTCCTCTATATAGTGAGTTCCAGGCCACCTGGGGCTACAGGAGGATCTTGTCTCTCAAAAAAACAAAATAAAATATATACATACACATATAATGAAATTATCAATGAATCGATAACAATTATTTTAAAAAAGGAGAATTCAAGGTCATCCTCTACTATACAGCAAGGTTGAGACTAGCCTGAGCTACATGAGACCCTGTCTTAAATTTTTTAAGTATTTTAAAAATCTCTTTGGAGCAGTGTTCCCTTGACAGTCTTCATGGCAATCAAAGATGCCCTTTATAGCCCATCCAATCCAGAGCCAGCAAGTCATAAAGTAAAATGACACTTGGGATTCAGAACGGAATTTTGTTGGCGGGTCGCCCTCCCTCTCCCTCTCCAGTGTAGCTCCTGATCAAATGTCCTTGCCAGCACTTTGATTTTAAACCTCCAAAACTGTAAGAGAGTAAACAGCTATTGTTTTAAACCACGCAGGTCGAGGGTGTAGCACTTTGTCAGAGCAGCTCCTGGTAACTTTTCCTCACCAACATAACAGAAGAAACGCAAGGGTACTTGATCCCTCTTATCTACTTTTTACTCTCAAAATATTCTTTTATTTTTTTTCCCAGCTGACCTGAAACTCCCTATGTAGACCAGGCTGGCCTTGAACTCACAGAGATCTGCATACCTCTGCCTCCTGAGTGCTGGGAGTAAAGGCATGTGCCACCACACCCAGCTCAAAAATATTCTTTTTTTTTTTTAATATTCTATAATGAGGACTGATACCTTTGACATGGAGGCAGGGGTTGGGGAGGGGGGGTTAGTCAAGTGTCTTAGTAAAACACAGAACTAGGGACCTGGAGGGGAGAGCAGAGAAGGGAAGGAAGGAAAAAAAGAAGGGCTGTACAGGGGCAGAGTGAACAGCTGAGGTTCCCACCCTCCCACCTTCCTCACCCACACTCTCTGCCCCAAGAGGAGCACAGTGAAGAAGTCGTGCTTCCCAAGAGTGGATGGAGCTGGATTTCTGGCTCAGCCAGCACCACCTGCTTTCGGTCCTCTCCCACAGAGAGAAGTCACCCATCTCCCCTCCTTGAGACTGCCTACCTTGCTCTACAGCCTGCATTTCCACTCCCACAGCTCTCTATCCCTCCCAAATTCCCTTCTACCTTCACCTCATCTCCTTAAAGGAGACTTCACCCAAAATAGACCCATCAGCACCCACATTCCACTCCACACCAAGTTCAAGCAACTCCTCTGGCTGCATGGCTGCCTGCCTTTTTGATACCCTTTTTCATTCCCCCCTGGATCTGGGCAGAAGCCAGTGGGCTCTGGCTGGGGAGGTGGCTCAGTAGATAAAGGCATTTCCCCCACAAGCCTGAGGACCTGAGTTCGAATCCCTAGAACCCACATTAAAGTCAGGCAGGGCACCATTCATCCTTAATTCCAGTGCTCCTAAGCCAAAATAGGAGTCAGAGACAGGAGAATCCCTAGAAAGTCTCTGGCTACATAGCCTGGTCCATGTCACATCGAACAACAAACAGAACCTGTCTCAAACAAGGTGGAGGGCAAGGACCAATATCTAAGGCTGTCCTCTGACTTCCACACACATGGCAAGTAAGGCACATCTGGGCCCATACTCACACACATGAACGCTCATGAATAGCCACACACACACACACACACACACACACACACACACACGGGGCTAGGGATGTAGACAAGTTGATGGAATGTTTGCCTAGCATCCACAAAGCCCTGGGTTTGATTTCTAGCATAAATGGGGCATGGTGGCACACTCTTATAATTTCATCGTTTGGGAGGTAAGGCAGGAGGATTAGGGGGTTCAAGGTTATCCTTTACCATATATCAAGTTTAAAACCAGCCTGGGATACGTGAAACTTGCCTCAAATGGGGGAAGGAGGAGAAGAAAGAGGAGGAAGAAGAGGGAAAAGAGGAGAAAGAGGAAGAACAACAACTAGAGGAGGAACTGATGATGATGAGCCCAAGCCAAGATGATTTTCAATCATATGACCTAGAGCTGCTACCCCACCCCCGCCTCGCCCCCCGGGTGGCCAGTGCTCAGAATCCTGTGATGATGGAGGACTCTCTGCCTTCTTCCTCTGGTGCAAGTGCCATGTGAATTTGTTACCACATGACACTACTGGGAAGGCAGTGACAGAAAGAGTAGAAGGAGGTTGTATTAAGCATTTGGGATCAGGAACTGCAAAGCGGTAAGGTCCCAAAGATGATGGGTGGGCCCTGTCATCTTTTAAAGGTAAAGAAGCTCAGGTCTGGGGAAGTCAGGAGAGCTGCCCAGGTTCCCTACCCAGTAGTCTGAGACCACTTTCAAATATTTCTTTGTGGTATCAACTAACCTTCTCCCCTTATAATTGAATTAAACAGACACATAAGGACAGGTCCCAAGCTGGGCTCGAATGAAAATACACATTCCCACCTCCCGGCAGCTCCTGACAGATGGAATGGCAGAAGAGGGGTAGTGAGCAAGGTTGGAGAGAGAGGCCTGAGCGGGGCACAGCAAGTCCTGGGAGGAGAAGTTTGAGCAGGTCCTCAGCAATGAGCAGGATCTGGAACGTTGTTTAAGGGACAGTAGTAGGAGCAAGGAGGGTAAAGGTCAGAGCACCAGCACATGGCTCTCCTTCCAGGGTAAAGCCAAAGCCAGGGATTCCAGAAGAGCCTAAACCTAGAGCAAGCCAAGGGCATGGTTTCAGCAGTCTTCCTGAAGGCCCCTGGAACTTGGCAACTCCCAGGTGGCCTGGGGTACAGAGGAGCAGGCCAACCCCCCTCCAGCTGTCCCTCGCAGGCTCTGGACAGGCCCTTCCTGTTGTCATAGCTCTATTCCCTGTGCAACTGGTTCCAGCCACAGCTCTGGTTTCAGATTGCAGCACGTGCACTCATTAAGGCTGACGGGAGTATCATGTGGGCACCAGGGAGAGTCCGCGGCTGCCAATCCTGACCTGGCTAATCATAGATCAAGGCATTCCTGCAATGTGCTCAGAGTGCTGACACTCAGTGCTGGCCCTTGCCTGGGACCAGACCTGAGGCCCAGCCCCCCTTCACTCATACACCTGGTCAATGGGCATGTAACTGCTCACTGGCATAGACTCTATGGTAGAGGCCCAGGGAGGGTCTGAAGAGCTGAGCTGACTGCCAGATACTCAGAGCATCATAAAAAGCAGTTCACATTTCCTTCTCATAACCCCACTTTGCACTTAGGGGAACCGAGGATCAGAGAGGTCCAGGCTACAGCTCTCAGATATTCTAACCCTATAGCCTTCCCATGACTGCAGACCAGGCTAGGTCTCCCAACAGAGACAAGCCCAGGGATGGCAGAGTACGGTCAGTCTTCTGAACTCAGGGCTCCCTGAGCATGGCCCTGCTCACCCGCCCAGTTCCTTGCGCTCTCCCGTATGTCTTTACCACACTTCTTGGAAGACCTTTCCTGAAAGACCCCAAATCACCTTTTCCCTCTTGGCAATACAGCAGACCCTCGTACCTCTTTTTCTCTTCTCTTTGTCAAACTACACTTAGGTGATTTGGGAGTTTGTATTCTTTTGTGTGATGGTCTGCATGTGGATGCGGAGGTCAGAGGACAACTTGCAGAAGTTGGTTCTCTCCTTCTACCACATGAGTCCCAAGATCAGACCCATCAGACTTGGTGGCAAATGTCTTTACCTGCTGAGCCATGTCTCCAGCTCTTGTTTGTTTATTTGTTTTAATTGTAAAAAGTACCTGGACATGGGGATAAAGAGATGGCTCAGTAGTTAAGAGCTTCTACTGGCCTTGAAGAAGACCCAAGTTCAGTTCCCAGCACCCAAATTGGGTGGCTCACAGTCACCTGTAACTCCAGCTCCAGGGATATTTGACCCTCTGGCTTCCATGAACACCTCCACTCACATGTACAGCCACACACTTAAAAATAATTCATGGGGCTGGAGAGATGGCCTAGCAGTTAAAAGCGCTGACCACTCTTGCAGAGGACCCAGGTTCTATCCCCAGCACCCACATGGAGGCTGAGAACCGTCTTTGGCTCCAGTTCCAGGGGAATTTGACACCCTCTTCTGACCTCCATGGCTTTGCACAACATGGGTGCACAAACCTCACGCAGACAGTACATTCATACACATAAAAAAAAAATTATAAAGCTGGGAAATGGTGCACGCCTTTAATCCCCAGCACTCAGGAGGCAGTGGCAGGCAGATCTCTGTAAGTTCAAGGCCAGCCTGGTCTAAAGAGCGAGCTCCAGGCCAGCTAGAATTAAAGGGAGACCCTGTCTCAAAAAGACAAAAAAAAATCATAAAATAATAATCATAAAAATAAATAAATCAGGCCAGGTGTTGGTGGGAGAGGCCTTAAATCTCAGGACTCAGGAAACTGGGGCAGGCAGATCTCTGTGAGCTCTAGGCCAGCCTGGTCTACATAGCAAGTTCTAGTTTACCTGGGGGTACATAGTGAGACCTGTCTCAAATAAATAAATAAATAAATAAATAAATAACCTGAACTCCTCTTCCCAACTGGATGACCAGGGGCCACGAGTGCCCCAGGCCTCATAGCCTGGATGCTCTGGTTTGAATATGACTTCTAAATTCTCATGCTACAAACTCAGCCCCAAGACAAGTTGGTGGACAGACCAGTGGGAGGTATTCAGGTGGCAAATATAAATGGCATGTCTTCATCACCAAAACAGGATTTTTGTTTGTTTTAAAATATTTTTTATTTTTTATTTTTTGTGGTCTTTTTGAGACAAGGTCTCCCTGTAGCTCTAGCTATCCTGGAACTCACTCTGTACAGCAGGCTGGCCTTAAACTCACAGAGATCCGCCTGCCTCTGCCTCCCAAGTGCTAGGATTAAAGGCGTGCACCACCACGCCCGGCTAGAAAGTCTGTTTTTTTTTTTTTTGTCTTTTTGAGACAAGGTCTCCCTGGAGCCTCAGGCTGTCCTGGAACTCACTCTGTAGACCAGGCTGGCCTTGAACTCACAAAGATCAGCCTGCCTCTGCCTCCCAAGTGCTAGGATTAAAGGTGTGGGCCACCACGCCCGGCTAGAAAGTCTCTTATAATCCAGGTTGGCCTTGAACTTGTGATCCTCCTGCCTCCACCTCCCAAGTGCTGGAATTCTAGGTATGTATCACCATGGTTGGCTATTAGAATGGACTGGTTATAAAAGCAGCTTCAGCCCCCTTCTGTCCTTCCAAACTCTCTGGCTATGTGATACCACCAGTCATGTTATGAGGCAGCCAGAAGGCTCTCACCACAAGCAGCCCAGCCACCTTGGACTTCTTGGCCCCAAGAACCATGAACAAAATACAATTCTATTGTTTATAAGCTTTTCAGTCTGTGATATTCTGTCATAGCAGGACAAAATGCACTAAAACAGGGGGGGGGTATCCAGAAACAGCCTCCTCTCAAAGATTCTCCTATCCCCCTGGCCCAGGAAATTGAACTCCAATAATGAACTTAATTCTTCCAGTGACTTATTACTGTCCATATTTACCAAAGTGAGAAGTGGGGCTCAGAAGAGTAAAAATGCCCATCCCCCCAAAAGTGAGGCTAAATCTAGGGAGCTTTGTCCTAGCCTTTGAGAACCCCCACACCATTGTTAAGCCTGGCCCAGGTCTTCCAGCCCAGTTCAGCCACTCACCCATGCTTGGGAACTGTTGGCTCCTTGGGAGTAGATACTCCCTACAATCATCTTTCTCACAGCACCTAACATGATGGGAAATTCAGCCAGGCCTCTTGTACACCTACCATGGCTGTGGCCTTTGGAGAGAAAAGAGAGGGATTCATGGTCCCCAGAGGAAGACAGGACACGGCTAGAGTAAGCATCCTCCATGCTATCGAGGAACTGGTAGGATCTTTTATTTTCTTGGGGAAAAAATGTTATGATTTATTTTATTTTAATTATGTGTGTAGGGGGTAGGTGCACATGAACATGGGTGCCCACAGAAGCCAGAAGAGAGCATTGGATTCCCTAGACCTGGAGTTATAAACAGTTATGAGCTGCCTGATATAGATGCTGAGAACCAAACTCCAATAAACAGAGCATGTTGACTCAAGTATAGAATCCTAGCACTCAGGAGGTGGAGGTAGGAGGTAGAAGTTCAAGGTCATCCTTGGTTCTATAGTAACTTTGAGGTCAGCCTGGGCTACATACAAGAGACTTTGTCTCAGAAACAACCAGAAAACTGAAGTGATTTATCCCCAGGTCTGCATTCCTTTCCTCTTCTCTTTTCTCTGCCCTTATCACTTAGATCTCAGCACAGTAGGCAGATTTGGTACAAACTTGCTACATTGCTATTCACTGAAGTCCACGGCACACACTAAGATTGCCTGTTTGTGCCATACTCTGTGGGGTTTGACGATTGTATCCTACAGAATCCTTCCATTACCCTAAAAATCCGTGCTTTGTGCTCAGAACTATAATCTCAGCACTCAGGAAGATCATGAGTTCCAGGCTAGTCTGAGCTACATAGTAAGAACCTATCACAAAAACATTTTAAAATCTTTATTTTGTTGTTTTAAATTATGTGTATATGAGTGCCAACAGCACTGATGTAGGTGCTGGGAGTTGAACTCAGATCCTCTGCAAGAGCAATACACACACTTTTTGTTGTTGTTGGCTTCAGCTTTGGGTTTTAGAGTGTTCGTTTTTTGAGACAGGGTCTCACTATGTAGCTCTAGTTGGTCTAGGACTCTTTTTTTTTTAATATTTTTTTAACTTTTATTTATTTTCTATGTGTATGAATGTACTGTCTGCATGTAGGTTTGTGTACCCGTGTCGTGCAATGCCGCAGAGCTCAGAAGAGGGTGTCGGATTCCCCTGGAACTGGAGTTCTCCTGGAATTGGAGTTACAGACAGTTCTCAGCTGCCATGTGGGTGCTGGGGATCAAACCCGGGTAAGATTCTCTATCTAGACCAGGCAGGGCTGAATCTCACAAAGATCCACCTGCCTCTGCCCCCCCCATGTGCTGGGATTAAAGGCATATGCCACCATACTCAGCCACTACACATTCTTTTTTTTTTTTTTTTTTTT
>VZQC01013734.1:1093770-1130782 GCA_009823505.1 Rhizomys pruinosus
AACAACAACAACAGAAAATACTGCATCAAAGAACTGACTGAAACAGTGAACTTCTGCTCAAAACAGTCAACATCCCCATGGAAAATATTGAGAAAGACTAAGAGATGGAAAGCATGTTTGGCAGAATGCACGAGCTCTGACGGGGTGGGGGAATGAGCGGGAACACGGGTCTAGATTTGTTAAAAATAAATAAATAAATACAATAAAAAAAAAATCATCCTCAGGTATACACACAGTGTTGCACATGGGGACACACACATAACAGCAACAACAACAATAATAATAAATTTTAATTAATTAATTAATTTATTGGTCTTTTTGAGACAGGGTCTCCCTGTAGTCCTGGCTCATCTGGAGCTCACTATGTAGACCAGGCTGGCCTTGAACTCACAGAGATCCACCTGCCTCTGCCTCCCAGGTGCTGGGATTAAAGGCATGCACCACCAAACATGGCTTAACAAATTTAAGTTTAAATTAGAAAAAAAAAAAAAAGAAAAAAAATTTGGTGCCAGAAAGATGGCTCAGTTGTAAAGATACATGCTGCCAAGCCTGATGCCTGAGGTCAGTGCCTGGAGCCCACTCCTACAAGCTGTCCTCAGACCTCCAACCTCCTTGTATATGGTAGTTGAGAGTTTTACTTTACAGTCTAGGCTAGTCTTAAACTTGCCTCAGCCATGCAAGTGTTGAGACCATAGATATGAACTACTATTCCCAGATGATCCTTTTTTTTCGGGGGGGGGCTTCTTTTTGACACAGGGTCTCCCTGTAGCCCCAGCTGGCCTGGAACTCACTATGTAGACCAGTCTGGCCTTGCAGATAATTATTCCTTTTTTTTTTTTTTTTTGGTCTTTTCGAGACCATGCTCCACCATGCCCATCTTAGTTTTCTTTTTCTTTAATCTTAGATTTTATTTTTCATTTTTATTATTTTTAGCATTATGTATTTGGTATGTGTATACCTATGTGTGTTTGTGTTCTCACACATGTGTGCTTGTGCAAACACACTATTGCTTGCTTCTGTGGACATCAGGGAAAACTTTGTGGAATTAGTTCTCTCTTTCCACCTTCCAGGAATCAAACTGGTCTTCAGACATACATGGCAAATACCTTTATCCACTCTGCCATCTCTCTGGTCCTTTTTTAAAAAAAAAATGTTACTCTTTTTTAAACTTGCAAGATATTTTTATGTAAGAATAATTATCTAGCCGGGCGTGGTGGCGCACACCTTTAATCCTAGCACGTGGGAGGCAGAGGCAGGTGGATCTCTGTGTGTTCCAAGGCCAGCCTGGTCTACATAGAGAGTTCCAGGCCAGCTGGGGCTATAGGGAGACCCTGTCTCAAAACAACAAAAAGAAAATATTCAAGCTGGAGTAGGGAAGGAATGAGTGAATTAATGAATTATTGATTGGGGGGGGGAGGTAACAGATAAACCTGGACCGACCTCTGGTATGCTGGGGGCTCCCAAGTCCTGAATGACAAGTTTGGGCAGGAAACTGTGGCAAGTGTAATGACAGAAGATGGCTGAAAGCCTCAGGAAAGTTGGGTCGAAGGGGTGGGCTGGATTTCTATGGGGGAGGGGAAGAGCATGTCAGGAAGAGGAACAATGTGGGCTGGCCCTGAGGCAGGGCAGCGAGGGATGCTGCAACTGCAAACTGATGACCAGGCAGGGGTGCATGAAGAGCCAAGCATCTCTGCAACTGGGAGAGCCATTCCCAGCCAAGTGGCTGCTCAGGCCAGGTGCCGCTATGGCTGATGCTCCTAAGATGTTAAACCCCGACAGCTGTCAGGCAAAAAATTTCCATTTGACTTCCTGTTTCCTGTATTTCTCAAAGCCTTTCTGTTTGGGGTCTCTGGTCAGTGAGGCAGCAGACACATGGCCCCATCCAGGCCGGATGTGGGTGTCTGGTATCACCATGACACACCCCCAACTTTACAGCTATGACTCATCCTTCACCCAACCCAGGGCTCTCCCAATATAAGGCACACCTCTCTTGGCACTCACCCATGTGCCAACTCCAGCAGCTGCTCTTCCTATCCGGAGGGTGGAAGACAGGGGCTGGAGACTGCCTGCTCGCTCGGGGACAGTGGGAAGAGAAAAGGTGTGTCATTTTCTCTGCTAAGAATAGCAGAGAGGTAACTAAGCCTGGGTCAGGTGTGCAAGTTCAGGACTGCTCCTCCCCAAAGAAACGGGCTCAGAGATGCCAAAGTCCCACATGGGACCACACATCCAGTAGGTGGGCAGGGATTCCCCCAGGGACTCTAATTCCATGACATAGGCTTTGAAGTCATGTTTAAAAGTATCTACTACTATGTGCTAGACATAGCTGTGAGCACTGGGGACAGGATAGTGAATGGAACAACCCTGTTCTCCTGGGATGGACCTTATATGGGGTAGAAGGATGCTCAACAAACCCTTGAGTGAACAGAGCCTCACTATCAGGGCCACACAGCTAGACTGGTCCTCTCTCTCCTGGCCAAGACTCAGGCTGGTACAGGCACAGGGTTCTCTCTCCCCACATCCCGAAATAGCTCTTCCTCTGTCCCAGAAGCCCAGGTCAAAGCTGTACGTGCTGAGCAGATGACTCAGTGGCTGTCCTAGTCTGGTTTCTTTATTGCTGTGATAAACATCATGACCAAAAACAACTTAGGGGAGGAAAGGACTTATTTCATCTTATACTTCTAGGTGACAGTTCCTCACTGAGGAAGGTTCCAGGGCAGGAAGGCAAGGCAGGAACCTGGAGGCAGGAACTGAAACAGAGTCCATGGAGGAATACTGCTTACTGGCCTGCTTCCTCTTGATCACTGGCCCAGTCAGCTTAATGTCATCAATATAGTGGACCAGTGTGATATTTTATGGAAGTGACCAGATCAGCAATAAAGATCTCTTCAACTAAGTTTTGACACAGAGCTGGTGAATTAATATAGGTGCACTGCTGGCCTTGCCAGCTGAAAACAAATGGCTTCTGGTGGTCCTTATGGACAAGTATTGAGAAAAAAAACATTTGCCAAATCAATAGCTGCGTATCAGGTACCAGGAAGTGCTAATCTGCTCAAGTAAGGAAACCACATCTGGCACAGCAGCTGCAATTGGAGTCAATACTTGATTAAATTTATAGTAGTAAACTGCTATTCTCTGGGGCTGGAGAGATGACTCAGTGGTTAAGATCACTAACTGCTCTTAGAGAGGACCTGGGTTCCATTCCCAGAACCTGCATTGTGGCTAATGACTGTCAGTAATTCATTCCAGTTCCAGGGGAATTTGACACCACTTCTGATCTCCATGGGCATTGCATGACATGGGTGCACTTACCTACATTCAGGCAATACATCTGTATTACACATGCCAAATAGGAGAGTCAAAGTGGTAGGAATCATCACCCCTGCATCTTTCACATTCTTGATAGTGGCACTAATTTCTGTAATCTTCCTGGAGACTTGATATTGATTTTTGGTTCACTATTTTCTCTGGTAAAAGCAACTCCAGTCATTTCCATTTGGCTTTTTTTTTTTTTAATTTTTATTTATTTCTGTATGTGTATCAATGTACTGTCTGCATGCTGGTTTGTGCACCCGTGTCGTGCAATGCCACGGAGGTCAGAAGAGGGTCTCGGATTCCCCTGGAACTGGAGTTCTCCTGGAATTGGAGTTTCAGACGGTTCTCGGCCGCCATGTGGGTGCTGGGGATCGAACCTGGGTCCTCTGTAAGAGCGGTCGGCGCTCTTAACCGCTAGGCCATCTCTCCAGCCCTCCATTTGGCTTTTTCAAACATAATAGCCCTTACTCCATAGGTCAGGGAACCAATGTGGGGATTGTGCCAACTTCTAAGTATACCTGTCCCTATTATACATTCTGGAACTGGAGAGATAACCACAGGATGAGTTTGGAGACCCCCGGATGCACTGAGTCAGGCTTCAGCCTCCATTAATCACCTGACCTCCATAAGCCCCTACTTTAACTGATAAGACTACACTGCTTTTAGCCCGGTGTGGTGGAGCACGCCTTTAATCCTAGCACTTGGGAGGCAGAGGCAGGCAGATCTTTGGTTCAAGCCCAGCCTAGTCTACAGAGCAAATTCCAGGACATGTGGGGCTATAGAGAGACCCTGTCTCAAAAAGACAAAAANTTTTAGGGTTTCCCAGAATCAATGTCAACTCAGAACCAGTTTCCAATAGGCCCAGGAAACTGATGATTTCCTTTTCCCCAGTGTACAGTTGCCTACTGAAAGGCCACAGGTCCCTCTGGGGAAGGATGGGAGTAAAGCTAACAGTGTAAGTCTTTAGTATTGTAACAAAGGTTCTGGGTCTGTAAACTGGCTCAAGTATAGAAATTGGTTGACTGCCCCAGATTCTCTATTGCTGTGATCCAATGCATGCTTTCTGTCATTCATTCTACAGTATTCCTACTTATACAGATTGAACAAAATCTGGTAGGTTTCCTATGTATGTGGTCCCTGGAAACACCGTGATTGCCTAGCCAGTACCACAGGTCCATACACATCATGCCATTACAGACTGCTTTGCCTGCGCCACCCATCATGGAAACTAAGACCACCTTGCCTTTGGTGGTTCCATGCTGCCTCTCCCACCTTACTCCTACTCAAGGGTCCACTTAAATCCTTACATTTAGTTCATACAGTTGAGCATCTGCATCTCTTGCCCTAAGGTCTGGTACCAGGAGAAGAGCAGGAAGCTCTCCTAATGTGCTGGTGGCATATCTTTTGGTCCTTTCCAGTGTGGAGGATTAGTTTTTATGCATGGAATCCACTCAAGCATTTCTAATTTCCCTGAACCTTAAAATCCCTTCATCGACACTAAGCTAAGAAGATATCAGGCGGGCTGGAGAGATGGCCTAGTGGTTAAGAGCACCGACTGCTCTTGCAGAGGACCCGGGTTCGATCCCCAGCACCCACATGACAGCTGAAAACTATCTTTAACTCCAGTTCCAGGGGAATCTGACACCCTCTTCTGACCTCTGTGGCATTGAATGACACGGATGCACAAACCTACATGCAGACAGTACATTCATACACATATGAAAATAAATAAAATTTTAAAAAAAGAGAGAGAAGATATCAGACATCTCTAGCTTTTTCTCAATGGGCTATCTTTTGAAAACTATTTCAGCTATCAATCATAAAAACTCTTGATATCCAAAAAAAAAAAAAAAAAAAAACGAAGCGCGGGTGTGGTGGCACACGCCTTCTAATCCTAGCACTCGGGAGGCAGAGGCAGATCTTTGTGAGTTCAAGGCCAGCCTGGTCTACAGAATGAGTTCCAGGACAGCTGGGGCTATAGGGAGACCCTGTCTCGAAAAGACAAAAAAAAAACCCCAAAAAACTCTTGATATCACGTGACCTGGTGGCTCATGCCTTTAATCCCAGCACTCAGGAGGCAGGCAGATCTCTGTGAGTTCAAGGCCACCCTGGTCTACACAGAGAGTTCCAGGACAGCTGGGACTACAGAGAGACCTTTTCTCAAAAAGACCAAAAAAAAAAAAAAAACTCTTGATACCTTTATTTAACTGTGAAAGCTTCCATATTAAGCCTAGAATCTCTGCTCAGTGGGCTCATATCAGTAAACTTAGCCTGATCTGATCTGGTCTTTGTGTTCCTTCCTCTATTATCTCTACACCCTTAAAATCCATTCCCACATGTATTCCTATACTCTTGCTTGAGTGAATTGACAAATTTACTACATTCTTTAGTGGTGTAGCACACCTCCTCATGGCTGATACCTTCTGTTTCACCTCTAGGGGCCTTCTTAGCCTTGAGTCCGCTTTAAGTCTAGCGGCAACAATCGGTGGGTACCTAGGGACATCGGAGTCCTCTGCTTGGCAGCTCCTTCAGGAAATGTCATTGCTGGTTCTGCAGAGGATGCAAGATTACTTCCCTCAGAGATGGCTCAGCAGTTAAGAGCACTGGCTACTCTTGCAGAAGACCCGGGTTCAATTCTCAGCATCTACATGGTGGCTAACAATCCACATGGCAGCTCCAGTTCCAGAGAATCCAATGTCCTCTTCTGACCTCCTTGGGCATTGCATGACATGGGTACACTTACATACATGCATGCAATATGCCACTCATGCACATAAAATAAAAATAATAAACAAAAAAAATTTTTGGTCTTTTTGAGACAGGGTCTCCATGTATCCCTAGCTGGTCTTGAACTTGCTCTGTAAACCAGACTGGCCTTAAACTCATGGAGATCCACCTGTCTCTGCCTCCCTAGTGCTAGGATCAAAAGTGTATGCCACCATGCCCAGCTAACAAAATATTTTTTTAAAAAGATTAATTCCTTCAGGCAAGGGCAGAGAGGCAAACCTGGAGTGGGGATGAGTCCTCTGCTACTTCCTTAGGTGAAGTAAACCCTTCAGCATCTGAGGGTTCAAAGTCTTCAGCCTCCTTTAGTCCTCCCAATAACTCTATCACACCTTACAGGATCCCACTCTTTCTAATCAGTTCCCTTACTTTAACTGCTGACACCCTTTGAGGCTGGGACTAAAATTTGCATTTTAAGTCAGCCATTTGTACAATGAGGATTTGGGGTTGATTTTCCACAGCTTGAGCTCTGTGTCTTCAAGAAAGCAGATTCTTTTCCAGGGCACACTTAGAAATGTTTAGCCTGTTTATGCAAATCTCAGCTAACTATCACTGAGTACATTCTTTTCCTTTGTCACTTTATCCAGAGATGCTAGGAACTACCAGGCAGCACTGTTATTTTCCTCCAAAATGGTTTCTATATAAAGTCACTAAATTCCTTGCTTCTCACAAGGGGTGAGTCAGGAAAATCAAATGCATTTATCTTGATAAGTTCTTTAAATAGCTCACACCATGGACTCTCAGTGCTCTGTATGCTACCAGTAGAGTCTTTAGTAACTACTGTTTTGTTTTTTTTTTTCTTGAGTTGGAGAGCCAGCTCCAGATACCACCAAGCCCACTGGAGAAATTCATCCTTTCTCTAGAACCACTCCTGGTACCACAAACTGTATTAAGAAGGGTTCTCTAAAAGAACAGAACTGACAGAAAGAATATATGTGTATATTAAAAGTAGATTTATTAGAATGGCTTACGAGACAGGATCTAGCTAGTGCAATAATTGCTTTCTCACATTGGAGAGGCTGGGAATCTGGTAGTTACTCAGACTACTAGGCTACATGTCTCAGTAGTCCCCATCTGGCTCTGAAGGTCTGGAGGATTCCTAGAGAGCTGCTGGCATTCTGTCTATGTTGGAACTTGAAGTTAGTTCTAATATCAGCGAAGGAATCACACAGCATCAGGTTAGATAAACTTGTCAGCAAGAGTGAAGGCAAGCAGGCCAAAGCAATTTCTTTCTTCACATCCTTTTATCTGGGCTGCCACCAGAAGGTGCTGCCCACATTTAGGGTAGGTCTTTCTGAGTCAATTTAATCAACAAATCCCTTGTTTGTCCCACAAGATTGCCCAGTCACTGACATTTTATTTTATTTTTGGATTTATCTATTTTTATTTTATATGTATGAATGTTTTGCCTGCATGTATGTAAGGACACTCCTACACTCTAGATCCCTGGGAACTAGAGTTACAGATAGTTGTTAGTCACCATGTGGGTATTTAGGAACCTACCCAGGTTCCCTGAAAAAATCAGCCAGCTCTTTTAACCTCTGAGTCATTGCTTCTGCCCCAGGCACTACCATTTTAGTTGAGTCTAGATCCAGTCAAGTTGACAACCAAGATTAGCCATCACGGTACGTAAATGTGCTTGATACACAGTGTGAGGACCTGAATCCAAGAGCTGATTCCTTGAAAGGTTAAACAAGATATAAAAACCCTTAGCCCAGTTAAATAAAGAGAAACTCCAAATCAATAAAATTAGAGATGAAAGGGGAAACATTATAACAGATAATAAAAAGATCCAGAACATTGTATGGGAATACTTTAAAAACCTATACACTATTAAATTTGAAAACGTTAAAGAAATGGATGAATATCTGAAATCATGGGACTCATCAAAGCTAAACCAAGAAAAGATCAATAGCTTAAACAGACCCATAACATAAGGAAATTGAAAGAGTAACTAAAGAAAGCCAGGCCCAGATGGATTTATGACAGAATTCTTTCAGGCATTGGTCAACAGGTCTGTTTTTGTGCCAGCACCAAGATGTTTTTATGACTATAGCCCTGTAGTATAGTTTGAAGTCTGGTATAGAGATTCCCCCCTGTATTGCTCTTTTTGCTCAGTGTTGCTTTGGCTATTTGGGGTCTTTTGTCTTTCCAAATGAAATTAAGGACTTTTTTTTCCAAGCCTGTGAAGAAACTCTTGGGGATTTTAATTGGGATTACATTAAATCTATACAAGAGTTTGGGTAGAATGTACATTTTTACGGGGGCTGGAGAGATGGCCTAGTGGTTAAGAGTGTCAACTGCTCTTGCAGAGGACCCGGGGTCGATCCCAGCACCCACATGGTGGCTGAGAACCCTCTGCAACTCCAATTCCAGGAGAACTCCAGTTCCAGGGGAATCCGACACCCTCTTCTGACCTTCTCAGCATTTCACAACATGGGTGCACAAACCTACATGCAGACAGTACATTCATACACATAAAAAAAAAATCATAAATAAAAAAATTAAAAAAAAAGAATGGACATTTTTACTATATTAATTTTCCCAATCCATGAGCGTAGGAGGTTTTTCTATCTTCTGATAACTTCTTCAATTTCCTTCTTCAAGGGTTTAAAATTTTTATTGTAGAGATCTTTGGTGTCTTTGGTTAGGTTTGTTCCTAGGTATTTTATTGTTTTTGAGGCTATTGTGAGTGGGAAGATCTCCTTGAATTCTTTCTTCAGTTGCTTGTTGTTGGTGTAAAGAAAGGCTACTGATTTTTCTAGGTTAATTTTGTATCCTGCCACTTTATTGAAACTCTTAATTGTTTCTAGGAGTTTTCTGGTGGAGTTTTTAGCATCCCTTAAGTAAATAATCATATTATCAGCAAAAAGGGATAGCTTGACTTCCTCTTTTCCAGTTACTACTCCTTTAATTTCCTTTTCTTGCCTTATTGCCCTAGCAAGTGTTTCAAGCACTATATTGAAGAGGAGCGGTGACAGGGGGCAAACTTGCTGAGTTCCTACCTTTACAGGGAACACTTCTGTTGTTTCCCTGATTTAGGATGATATTGGCTGTGGGTTTCCTGTATATGGCTTTGATTACATTGAGAAATGATCCCTCCAATCCAATTCCCTCTAGGACTTTAAGCATGAAGGGATGCTGGATTTTGTCAAAGGCTTTTTCTGTGTCAATTGAGGTGATCATGTGGTTTTTGTCTTTCAGTCCATTTATATGCCTGATGATATTAATTGATTTTTGTATATTGAACCATCCCTGCATCTCTGGTATGAATCCAACTTGGTCATGATGGATGATCTTCTTGATGTGGGTCTATATGCAGTTTGCAAGTATTTTGTTGAGAATTTTTGCATCTGTGTTCATTAATGAGATGGGTCTATAGTTCTCCTTTTTGGTTGTATCTTTGCCTGGTTTTGGTATTAGAGTGATGCTGGCTTCAAAGAAGGAATTTGGGAGAATCCCCTCTGTTTGTATCCTTCTGAAAAATTTGAGTAATAATGGTTGTAAGTTTTTTGAAATGTTTTATAGAATTCTGCTGTGAAACCATCTGGGCCTGGGCTTTTTAAATTTTTTTTAATAGATTTATTTTTTATTTTTATTTTTTTCATATGTGTATGAATGTACTGTCTGCATGTAGGTCTGTGTACCCATGTCATGCAATGCTGCGGAGGTCAGAAGAGGGTGTTGGATTCCCCTGGACGTGGAGTTAAAGACAGTTCTCAGCCGCCATGTGGGTGCTGGGGATCGAACCCGGGTCCTCTGCAAGAGCAGTCGGCACTCTTAACTGCTAGGCTATCTCTCCAGCCCCTATTTTATTATTTTTTAATGTGTATGAATGTACTGTATGTAGGTCTGTGCACACTGTATGTAGGTCTGTGCACTTGTGTTGTGCAATGCTGCAGAGGTTAGAACAGGGAGTCAGATTCCCCTGGAACTGGAGTTAAAGATGGTTCTCAGCTGCCATGTGGGTGCTGGGGATTGAACCCGGGTCCTCTGCAAGAGCAGTTGGTGCTCTTAACCATTAGCCCATCTCTCCAGCCCCTGGGCCTGGGCTTTTTTTAGTTGGGAGGTTTCTTATTACATCTTCAGTTTCTTCATATATTATGGGTCTGTTTAAGCTGTCAATCTCTTCTTGGTTGAGCTTTGGTGATTCCAGGATTTCAGATAGTCATCCATTTCTTCTAGGTTTTCAAATTTAGTTGAGTATAGGTTTTTGGGTTTTTTTTAGTCTTTTCAAGACAGGGTCTCCTTGTAGCCCCAGCTGTCCTGGAACTCGCTCTGTAGACCAGGCTGGCCTTGAACTCACAAAGATCTGCCTGCCTCTGCCTCCCAAGTGCTAGGATTAAAGGCGTGCTCCACCACGCCCGGCTATGAGTATAGGTTTTTGAAGTATTCCCCTATGATTGTCTGGATCGTTTCATTGTCTGTTGTGATATTTCCCTTTTCATCATGGATTATATTGATTTGGAGTTATTCTTTCTTTTGGTTAACTGGGCTAGAGGTCTATCTTGTTTATTCTCTCAAAGAACCAACTTTTGGATTCATTGATTTTTTGTATTGTTTTCTTTGTTTCTATTTCATTGATTTCTGCTCTGATTTTTGTTATTTCTTCCTGTCTGTTGCATTTAGGGTTCATTTGTTGTTTCTCAAGTGTTTTTAGCTGCAGTGTTAGATCATTCAGTTGTGCTCTTTCTGTTTTTCTAATGTAGGCACCCAGGCCTATAAACTTCCCTCTTAGGACTGCTTTTAAAGTATCCCATAGGTTTTGTTGTGTTGTATTATCATTGTCATTCAGTTCCAGGAATGCTTTTATTTCTTTCTTTATTTCTTCCTTGACCCATTCATTATTCAGGAGTGTGTTGTTTAGTCTCCATGTGTTCTTGTAGATAGTATGGCTCATCCTCGTGTTGATATTGAGCTTTATTGCACTGTGGTCTGATAGAATGCATGAAATTACTTCAATCTTTTTGTATTTGTGGAGGTTTCTTCTGTGTCCCAGTATGTGGTCAATTTTGGAGAATGTTTCTTGGGGTGCTGAATAGAAAGTGTATTCTCTGGTTTTAGGGCAGAATATTCGGTAGATGTCTGTGAGGTCTGTTTGGTGTATCATATCATTCAGTTCAGATGTCTCTCTGTTTATTCTTTGTCCTGTTGACCTGTCCAAAGGGCTCAGTGAGGTATTGAAGTCCCCTACTATGAGTGTACTGGGGTTAATCTGTGCCTTGTGGTCCTGGAGAATTGTCTTTATAAAGTTTGGTGCACCAGAGTTTGGTGCATTCATGATTATGAAATCTTCATGGTCAATTGTTCCTTTGATAAAAATGTAATAATGGCCTTCTTTGTCTCTCCTGATTTCTTTTACTTTGAAGTCTATATTGTCTGTTATTAAAATAGCAACACCTGCTTTCTTTTGGATACCATTTGCTTGGAATTTTTTTTTTTTTTTTGTCTTTTTGAGACAGGGTCTCCCTGTAGCCCCAGCTGTCCTGGAACTCACTCTGTAGACCAGGCTGGCCTTGAACTCACAAAGATCTGCCTGCCTCTGTGTCCCAAGTGCTAGGATTTAAGGCATGCACCACCACGCCTGGCTGCTTGGAATATTTTTTTTCCATCCTTTCACTTTAAGGTGGTGCCTATCCTTGAAGGTAAGATGTGTTTCTTGTAGACAGCATATAGATGGGTTTTGTTTCCTAATCCAATATCCCACTCTATGTCTTTTGATTGGGGAATTTAGTCCATTTAATATTTAAGGTTATAATTCAAAGATGTTTGTTGCTTCCTTTCACCTTATTATTCATTTGTATTTTTGGTCTAGGTTTCTACTTCTGCAGTTATGCTTTTATTAATTTTTCTTTCTAGGTGCCTGGGGATAGTTGCTTCTCTCTTCTGTCCTTTGAATTGCTTCAAGTATTCTCTGAAGGGTTGGTTTTCCAGACATGTATTCTATCATCTTGTTTATGTCATGGAAGATTTTTCTCTCTCCTTCAACTCTAATCAACATTTTTGCTGGGTATAGTAACCTGGGTTGGCATCTATAGTCCTTTAACACTGGGAATGCTTTGTTCCACGTTCTTCTTGCTTTCATAGTTTGCACTGAGAAGTCAGTTGTAATTCTGATGGGTTTCCCTTTATATGTAACTTGTTGTTTTTCTCTTATGGCTTTCAGAATTTTGTCTTTGTTTTGGGCATCTAGCATTTTAACTATGATATGGAGTGGAGAGTTTCTTTACTGATCTTGTCTGTTTGGAGTTCTATGCACTTCTTGCATTTGTATTGGTTTGTATTTTTTTAGTTTGGGGAAATTTTCATCTATTATTCTGCTGAAGATCTGATCAATACCATTCTCTTGGGATTCTTCTCCTTCCTTTATCCCTATGATGCAGAGGTTTGATCTTTTCATAGTGTCCCACGATTCCTGGTTGTTCCACTTCTGTGTATTTTTAAATTTTTCATAATCTTTACTTGAGGTTTGTTGTTCTGTGTTATCTTCCAGGTCTGGTATTCTTTGTTCTGCTTCCTCCATTCTACTTCTGAGGCTTTTTCCATTCCTTTCCTCTTGGTTGGATGAGTGTTTGATTTCCTTTTTCATCTCATCTTGTGATTTCTTTAGTACTTCCACTTCCTTTTGGAGCTTTTCAACCTCTTCCTATAGCTCTTTGCTTTGCTGGTTGGTTTCCTTTTCTATTTAAACATGGGATCTTTTCAGTGTTTCCACTTCCTTCCAGAGTTTGTCATTTTCTTCCTCTAGTTCTTTCTGGCATTTGTCATTCTCTCTCTCTAGGTCTGTCTTGAGTTTTTCATTCTCTCCCCTTAGTTCTCTGACTTGTTCTTTATATTCTTTGATTTCTTTGAATATGTCTGCAATTGTTTCTCTAAGATCTGTGTCCTGGGCCATCCCCAGGGGGATCCCACTGTAGGAATCTCCCACAGGGTTGGTAGAGCTTGGTGTGGAATTATCCTGCACCTTTCCCATGTTATCCCTTTGTGGTGTCCCTGGCGTGTGGGTTTCTCTTTGCCTGTAATTCAATGCGAATCCCAAATGCCTGTTCACTGTGTTGAAGGCTTGCTTTGCTTGCCTCCTTCAGATGCCTTTGTTATTTGTTTGATTTGTTTTTCTCCTTGTTTATGGAGTGTCCACTTGTCTAAGTTTTATGCTTTCTATTAGAAGTCTAACTCACTCTTCCCTTTCTGTTCTGAAGGTTCTCCAAAGAATCCACTTGGACACTCTCTCAGCATTCCAGTGTGTGTGGAGCGGTATGCCTGTTTAGCCCATGCCCCGATGTTCTGTGCTTCAGGTGGTCCTGGGAAACCCCTGATCTAAGTTCTGTGCACTCAAGTCTTGCCATTGCAACAGGCCCACCTCTTCTACCAGCTAGTAGGGAGACTCTGCCCCCATAGACAATGATTGAATTATCCAACAGACAGACCAATGAGATGCTTATCCAACAACCTGTGATAGAATTATTCAACAATCCACCTCGCTTAAGTGCCTGGCTCCTACCTGTGCTTCAGGTGGTCCTGGGAAATCCCTTATCTATGTTCTGTGCACTCAAGTCTCACAGTGGCAACAGGCCTGGGAACATATCTTAACATAATTAAAGCTATATACAACAAATCCATAGCCTAAATGGAGAAAAATTAGAAGCATTCCCTTTAAAGTTAGGAACCTGGCAAGACTGCCCACTAACTGCACTCATTTTCAATATAGTGCTTGAAACTCTTGCTAAAGCAATAATACAAGAGAAGGACATTAAAGGAGTACTAATTGGAAAAAGGAGATAATCCCTTTTTGCAGATGACATGATATACCTAAGGGATGCCAAAAATTCCACCAGAAAACTCTTAGAAATGATTAACAATTTCAGTAAAGTGTCAGGTTACAAAATTAATCTATGAAAATCAGTAGTCTTTCTATATGCCAATAACAAGCAATTGGAGAAGGAGTACATGAAAACCCTTCCATTCACAATAGCCTCAAAAAAAAATCTCAGAACAAACCTGACCAAAGACATTAAGGATCTCTATAATTAAAATTTTAAATCTTTGAAGAAGGAGGTTGAGGAACACACCAGAAGATGGAAGAACCTCCCATGCTCATGGATTGAAAGAAGTAATATGGTAAAAATGACCATCCTACACAAAGTAATATATAGATTCAACACAATCCGAATCAAAATCCCCATGACTTTCTTCACATAATTAGAAAAAAAATTCTAAAACTTATATGGAAAAACAAAAATCCCTGGATAGCCAAAAGAACCCTGAGCAAACCCCTGAGCAGGGGTTTTTACTATACCAGATTTCAAACTCTATTACAGAGCTAGAGTCATAAAAACAGCATGGTACTGGCACAATAATAAACCAGATCAATGGAACAAAATTGAAGACCCAAACTTCAGCCACCTCATATTTGATAAAGGTGCCAAGAATACTCAGTGGAGGGAAGGTAGCATCTTCATCAAATGGTGCTGGCAAAACTGGATCACCACTTATAGAAGGATGAAACTAAACCTCTACTTTTTTTTTTTGGTCTTTTTGAGACAGGGTCTCCCCATAGGCCTGGCTGTCCAGGAACTCACTGTGTAGACAGGCTGACCTTGAACTCACAGAGATCCACCTGCCTCTGCCTCCTGAGTGCTGGGATTAAAGGCTTGCACCACCATGCATGGCCTAGAGCCCAACATTTTAACTTGTACAAAAGTCATCTCTAAATACATCAAAGACTTTAATGTGAAACCTGAAACTCTGAAAATGTTAGAAGAAAACATTGGCAGTAACCTACAAGATATATGTGTAGGAAAAGAATTTCTAATCAGACAGCATTTGGGCAGGAAATAAGGTCAACAATCAACAAGTTGGACCTCATTAATCTAAAAATCTTCTGTACACCAAAAGAAACAAGGAAGTGAAGAGAAAAACCTACAGACTGTGAGGAACTCTTCACCAGTGACATATCTGACAGAAGGTTAACATCCAGAGTATATAAATTACTCAAAAAACAAAGGACCAAGAAAACAAATGACCCAACTAAGAGATGGGCTAACAATCTGAACAGAGACTTCTCAAGAGAAGAAGTAAATATGGACAAGAAACATCTTTAAAAGTGTTCAACATCGTTAGTAATTAAGGAAATGCAAATTAAAACCACTTTAAAATTTTTTTGTTTTTTGTTTTTTCAAGACAGGGTCTCCCTGTAGTCCCAGCTGTCCTGGAACTCACTCTGTAGACCAGGCTGGCCTTGAACTCACAAAGATCCGCCTGCCTCTGCCTCCCAAGTGCTAGGATTAAAGGCGTGGGCCACCACGCCCAGCCACTTTAAGATTTCATCTTACCCTGGTAAGACTGGCTATGACCAAGAAAACAAATGATACCAAAAGCTGGAGAGGGTGTGGAGAAAGAACACTCATTCACTGCTGGTGGGATTACAAATTCATGCAACCCCTATGGAAAGCAGTGTGGAGAACTCTTAAACGACAAAAAATGAACCTACCATTTGACCCAATCATAACATTCATCGGTGTATACTCAAAGGACTCATCCTACAGCAGAGATACATGCACAGCCATGTTTATTGCTGCTATTTTCACAACAGTGAAGAGCTGGAAGCAACTCAAGTGTCCTTCAACTGATGAGTGGATAACGAAAATGTGATACATTTACACAATGGTGTTCTATGCAGCAGTAAAGAAAGATGACATCACCAGAAATAAATAGTAAGGCCTGAGAAATTGTACTTCAGGTATAAAACTTGAGATCTTAGTAAAAAGACAAAAAGTAAAAAGAAAAAAAAAAAAGAAAAAGAGCACAGTTGTTTTGCCTGTCTTACTGGCAAGTGCAGCTACCCTGTGGCTGCCACTGCTTTTGCCATCCTTCAAAGACATGAGATACAGCTTTTCAACCGTCCAATATGAACTGAAGACTCATGTCTCTCCAAGAATCCTCCAAACCTTCAGTGCCAGATGGGGACTGCTGAGACATCCAACTTGTGGACTGAGCTACTACTGGGGTTTCAGCCTCTTCAGAGTATAGACTGCCATTGTTGGACTACCCAGGCTGTGTCACGGAGACCAGTACAGGAAGATCAAGACAGGATGTGGTGCTTACTGGACCTCATTTGGTGACCATGGGAAGGGAAGACCCCAGTGTGGAGCACAAGGGAAGGACTGATGGTGGTTTGGACTTGCCAAGGAGGAGCCTCGAACATGACATCTTTCAGCCTAATAAAGAAAAAAATCATAAGCTGAAGATGCTAAAACCTATGAGATCTGTGGCATGCATATATGCATATTTTGGAGGATTTAAGCTTTAAACAATGTATGTATGCATGAAACATTATGTGACCCTTGTAATATGTGAAACTTTATATTTGTATATGTGGGCCAAAATAAATTTAATTAAGAAAAAAATGTGTTTGATACACAAGTGTGAGGACCTGAGTTTAAATCCCCAGAAGCCAAGTAAAAGACAGATGTGTAGTGTGAGCATCTGTAGTCCCATCACTCCTACAGGGAGGTGGGATGTAGAGACAGGAGAACCCTAGAAGACCAAGGACCAGCTGGTATAAGCAGTGGAGAAACAATGGAAAGACCCTGTCTCAAAAACAAGGAGGAAGACAAGAATGGGCACCTGAGGTTTTCCACTGACCCATATGGCACCTTTCTTCATGCGTCTTCTCTCTCAGTTAAGGGGATTCACAGCACTTCAGAGGTAGGAGGACCACTTGCTCCAATCCTCCTGTGTACCCTTCCTACATTCTCCCAACCCAGGATGAAAGGAGGACCCATGCTCAAACCCACACTGGGACCCCTGGGACAGGACACTCAAGTGTCTTACGAGGAACCATTCCCTGCCTAGGAAACTGCTAACAGAGAGTTCTGTGCCATGGACTCTTATTCTATCTTTTCTACTTATTCATAGTACTGGGGACCAAACCTACAGCCTTGCACATGCCTAACATCCCCACCCCAATTATTAGTTTGCTGAGACAGGGACATAACATAAGCAGGCTGCACACTCACAGTCTTCCTGCTTTAGCTCCTCAGGTGCTGGTATCATTTTAAAAATAAATTTGGTAGTTGAACTTTCTTATTAATTTTTATTAAATTTTTTTTGAGACAGGGTCTCCTTGTAGCCCTGACTGGCCTAGAACTCACTATGTGACCAGGCTGCCCTTGAGAGAACAACCTGCCTCTGCCTCCCAAGTGCTGGGATTAAAGGTGTGCATCACAACATCCAGCTAAATTTATTTTTATTTTATTTTTCTCAGCTAAATTTATTTTTGAGACAGTTGCTACATTGTCCAGACTGGTCTTGAACTCTTGGCCTCAAGAGATTGTCCTTCTTCATCATCCCGAGTGCTAAGAAATTAGGAATTTTAACTCTCTCCCAGGTCTGAGTTTTGGCACCAAAATATTAGAAAAGAGTTGCAAGCAAGAAAGAAAAGCCACCAACCTCAGAATTCATACTGACCTGTCCAGGAAGGATGACAGCTGACCAGAGAGGTCTACAGCAGTCATGCAGGGCACGCAGCCAGGGACCTTACCTTTCTGTAGGTATCAGAGTCATGAGGATTAGGTAGAGGATCAAGGGCTTGTAACCCTCCCCAATAAGGGTCTTGTTTCAGGAGGGCTTGTGGAAGATTTATGGTTGGGGCTTATGGGGGTCCTGGACAGGCTTGTTTGCAAAGCAAGAATGGCTTCTGGCTTTATGGTTTGAAGGGTTAATGGAGCTCTCCCCTCGCTGAGTAGCTGAGACAACAGGCACGCAGCACCAGCCAGAGGCTGGGACACACACTCCCCTCGTCTCCTTCCTGCAGACAGTGTCCTTTCTTTACTTTTTTTTTTTTTTTTTTTTTTTTTTTTTTTTGTCTTTGTGAGACAGGGTCTCCTTTTAAAGCCCCAGCTGGGTCCTGGAACTCAACTTTGTAAGACCATGCTGGCCTTGAACCACAAAGATACGCCTGCCTCTGCCTCCCAAGTGCTAGGATTGAAGGCGTGGTGCCACCACGCCCAGGCTTTTTTTTTTTTTGAACTCTTTTTTTTTTAATAAGGTGCATTTTTATCAAACTCATCTCAAGTCAGTCAGTATACAGGCAAGCCCTGGCTGCCTCACACCTCAACCTCAGTGTCCTTTCTAACCATTTCTCTTCTTTCTCATCTCATCCAGTACTCTCTCCTGGCTGTTCCCTCCCAGACATGTAGGTCACTGCATCTAGGTCACACTGTGACCTGTGACATGAATGATCTATTCATAGGTTGAGTCTTTGAGCCTCAGGCCTCCAAAGCTAATCTAGCTGTCCTGGGCTAATATCCAGGGTGGGTGAGGTTTAGGGGGTAGAGTAATAGGAGTTGGGCAACATTCTTGCCTGTGAGGGGAGAGTTGATGGTCATTGTGAGGATCAGCAGGTGCCGGGAGGTCAGGGCTCTGGCCACAGGCTCAGGTGACTGCCTCCTGGAACTGGCAGGGCCTTAACTCAGCCCCTGAGATCTAGAAGCAGCTGCAGCCTTGTGGAGCACATGCCCTTTCCAGACAGGGAGGACTCACCTGGGGCCCAGGCAGCTGTCCTAGACCCCCCCCCAGCATCCAGCCCTCCTGGAACCCCAGTAGCCAGCCCTCCTAGACCCCCAGTAACCAGCCCTCCTAGATCCCCAGTAACCAGCCCTCCTAGATCCCCAGCATCCAGCCCTCCTAGACCCCCAGTAACCAGGCCTCCTAGATCCCCAGTAACCAGGCCTCCTAGATCCCCAGTAACCAGGCCTCCTAGATCCCCAGTAACCAGGCCTCCTAGATCCCCAGTAACCAGGCCTCCTAGATCCCCAGTAACCAGGCCTCCTAGACCCCCAGTAACCAGGCCTCCTAGATCCCCAGTAACCAGCCCTCCTACACCCCCAATAACCAGGCCTCCTAGATCCCCAGTACCAGCCCTCCTACACCCCCAGTAACCAGGCCTCCTAGAGCCCCAGTAACCAGCCCTCCTAGATCCCCAGTAACCAGCCCTCCTAGACCGCCAGCATCCAGCCCTCCTAGACCCCCAGTAACCAGGCCTCCTAGACCCCCAGTAACCAGCCCTCCTAGATACCCAGTAACCAGCCCTCCTACACCCCCAGTAACCAGGCCTCCTAGATCCCCAATAACCAGCCCTCCTACACCCCCAGTAACCAGCCCTCCTAGATCCCCAGTAACCAGCCCTCCTAGACCGCCAGCATCCAGCCCTCCTACACCCCCAGTAACCAGGCCTCCTAGACCCCCAGTAACCAGCCCTCCTAGACCGCCAACATCCAGCCCTCCTAGACCGCCAGCATCCAGCCCTCCTACACCCCCAGTAGCCAGCCCTCCTAGACCCCCAGTATCCAGCCCTCCTAGACCGCCAACATCCAGCCCTCCTAGACCGCCAACATCCAGCCCTCCTAGACCGCCCCGTAGGCCACCCTCCGAGATGCCCATTATCCAGCCCCTCCTAGATTCGCACATAGCCAGCCCTGCTCCTACATCCCCTAGCCGCGCCCCTACATCCCCCTAGTGCACGCCTCCTAGATCCCCCATAGCCAGCCCTCCTAGACCATCAGCATCCAGCCCTCCTACACCCCCCCAGTAACCAGGCCTCCTAGACCCCCAGTATCCAGTCCTCCTAGACCGACAGTAACCAGCCCTCCTAGACCCCTATAGCCAGCCCTCCTAGACCCCCATAGCCAGCCCTCCTAGACCCCCAGTATCCAGCCCTCCTAGACCCCCAGTAACCAGGCCTCCTAGATCCCCAATAACCAGCCCTCCTACACCCCCAGTAACCAGCCCTCCTAGACCCCCAGTAGCCAGCCCTCCTAGACCCCCAGTAGCCAGCCCTCCTAGACCCCCAGTAG
Source organism: Rhizomys pruinosus (assembly GCA_009823505.1). Lineage (NCBI taxonomy): Eukaryota > Metazoa > Chordata > Mammalia > Rodentia > Spalacidae > Rhizomys > Rhizomys pruinosus. Next base: position 1,113,723 of record VZQC01013734.1, read on the forward strand.
CCATCCCACCCACCAGCCCTATCACAGCTTGTCACATTCTGAGTCCTCTACAGCAGGCACAGACTCCTTCCTACTGGCCACATAATTTTTTGTCCTGTTCTGGGCTGTTTCTCTCTTGCCTCTCCCCTTGACCCTGAGGCCTGATTGCTTGCCCACAGCTCTGCGTGTGGGCTGGTCAAGTAGTGAATGGCCCTTCCATCCTGGTTGACAGAATGAAAAACAAACACACCCTCTGCTTCCTGGGGAAAGATTCCTGCAAGCCCAGGTTACTATAGTCCATAGTCCTCACCCCCCCCACGTCACTTAAACTTTAAGGGTGACCTTGAACTCCTGATAAATCCTCCCGGTCTATCAACCCCCCAAGAGTCTTGATGTGGCTGGGAACCTCAGGTGGTGGACCAATAGAGGGGGTGGGCTTAGAGTGGTCTTGTTCTTCTTCACTCTGAAAGTACTGACTTTGTCTTAATCTGTAGAAGATTCAGGAACTGAGACAGGCTGGTGACTTCCTGGTCATTAGGTCATTACCTTGGGGCAATATAGTTTTGTTTTGGGTTTTTTTGTGTTTGGCCTTGGTTTTTTTTTTGTTTTTTTTTATTTTTTTGAGACAGGGTTCTCCCTGTAGCACAAGCTGTAGCCCAGACTCACTCTGTCGACCAGGCGGCGTGTGGCCTTGAAGTCACAAAAGATCCGCCTGCCTCTGCCTCCCAAGTGCTAGGATTAGGTTGCACCACCACGCCCGGCTGAGGCAATATAGTTTTATAACCAAGAGCAAATGACCTCTCCACAGGCCCTTGGGGAAAGCCACTTCTATTTTGAAGGTGCCAAGCCCTTTTCCATGTCTGCCCCCTGCTGGCAGCTGAGGCCTGGTTCCTGCTCTGAACAGGCTCTTCTAGTGAGACTCTTCCTCACATCCTCAGTTCCCCAGCTGCCTTCACTGCTAGGTACCCCACAGTCTCTCCTCACCTCTATCATCCTCCAGACCACCCTCACCCCACTCAACACCCATCTTGTCACTCACCTCCTCACAAACATTCAATGGCTGTCTAGTATCTATGGAAACCACCTAGACCCTCTAGCCAGGCATCAGAATCATTCATAATCTGGCCCCATCCGTCTTTCTGAAATTATTCCACACTATTCCCCAGTCTCCCTTGCAAGTTCCATCCATTCACTGTGATGGAGATCACAGCTAGAAGGTCCAGCTGCATCCAGGAAGCAGCACATTTTTCCATGCTGCCCTGGCCTGGAGTCTGTGCTGCTTTGTCCACTGATGTTGATGAAGTCCTTGGGGATGCACACCGCAAGGTCTTTTTTTTTTTTAGAGGAGGCCTTTTTTATTTTAAGAATAACTTCGTAATACAGTGGGGTTGTAAAAAGTGAACTGTCAAAATTAAAAGGCACTTAAAACAGGATTGTGACTAGAGCGAGACAGAGTGAGCACAGTGAGAAGGTGCACGCAGATGTGCACAGTGGTTGAGGTGCTACTGAGGAAGCATTGCCCAGGCGCTACTGAGGGGGAACTGCCCAGGCCCTGCTGAGGGGGCACTGCCCAGGCCCTGCTGAGGGGGCACTGCTCAGGAGCTGCAGGCACATGGGCCACAGGATAGCTCATGATTGCTTTTGAGTGTTTGTGAAAAAGGCAAATGTACAGCCAAAACATCAAAGAAAAAGTACTGATAAAGTCTTACCCGAAAATTGCAAACAGATACATTAAAGGATTAGAGGAGGTAATAAAGAGCACAGGGAATTAAAAATAATAAAGTAAAAAAAACTCAACCAAAGGTCCCCCCACTTAGCAAATGCTACAGAATTATGGCCTTTGTGTGAATAATGCTAAATCGGGGACTCTTCAGCAGAGAACTTCCCAGTACTTTTATCCAAGCTTGGATTTATAAAGAGAAGGCATAAAGTTATCAAGGTGGAGTAACTCTTAGGACGGCACACAGGCTTTAAAGCTAAGATTTTCCTTCCTAACACAATGAATTTTTCTCATGGCCTTTGTAAATCAACTGTGTCAAAATAATTTTAATCAGAAGCTGTGGTCAGCATGCTTATCTTTTATTTATGTCATTGGTCATACCCAGTTGGCAGAAAGCAAGATGACAGGTTTTAACAATCCTCACCTAGCCAGCAGGACTCCTGGACTCTGGATTCTGAGTAACGGCTAAGTACCAGCCATAATGCTCTCTTCTCATGCCACCGCTTCAGCTCTTGCCCTGGAGATTGCCCTGGCATTGTCACTTGACTTGTAAGAGCTTGACTGCTTCCAATGGTCCAGAAGGAAAGGTCGAAAAAGGCACATGTCCTCAATGGGACAAGGATAAAATCCAAGCGCAAGGCTTCTGTCAAGTGCCCTGCATGGATTATAATATAAACATATCTTCAAATAATAAATAAATTAAAAATTATACGATATTGTGACATTTTCAAACCTACAGTGAACCACCCATGGCCACAGAGCCCTGAGGCTACCCTACTGTGACTAAGACACTGCTGCTGTGCACGCTGTTGATCTGCCACAGGACTCATTTCCCCTCATACTTCAGATTGACCACAGTTGTCATGGCACTCTTGTAAATAGGATTTTCACCCATATCCCACTTGGCATTTATTTTCTCCTTTTCGAATTTAGCAAATTCCCTCCTGTCATGGATTATCATTAAAAGCTTCCATATCAGCAGCAAGGTCAGGCCAATAAGAACAATCCCAGCAACCACACCAGCGACAGTGGGAACAATGTCTGGACCAGTAGGACAGTCTGGAGTCTCCACAACATGAACAATGGCTTCGTTGTTCCCATTCACTGAGTAGGTGAAGTAGAACCAGCAGTCGTCCACATCCTTCTCCTTGCAGTGCATCACTGGATCAACCTGCACTGGCTGGGGCAACTTCTGGCTTTCTACTTTGGTGAGATTGAAATGTGAGCATTCCTTAAGCACAGTGTCTTTTTTTTTCTCCTTTGTGAGAGGCTCTGCACTGAACACATTCTTTATGCTCAGCACAGACACCAAGGCAGGTCTGACATGTCTCACAGGTTAGCCCTTGAAACTTAGGATCTGTGCACTTACAGATGCCACACTCACAGATGCCCCGGCCATTGCAGATCTGGTCATCTATTGCTACACGTGGAGTAGTGTCCAGAGAACAGTCGCATGCACTGCCAGTGTAATTGGGAAAGCATTCACACACAGGACACCTGCATAAACAAGAAGTAAACCAAGGTCTTAAAAAGCTAATGTAGCCGGCGTGGTGTAACACTTTTTAATCCGAGCACTTGGGAGGCAGAGGGGCAGGCGATCTCTGTGAGGTCAAGGCCCAGCCTACAGAAGTGAGTTTTCCGGATAGCTGGGACTACGAGGAAGGACCCTGTCTTGAAAGACCCAAAAAAAAAAAAAAGGGGCCTGGAGAGATAGGCCAGCGGTTAAGAGTGCCGATCTGCTCTGACTGAGGACCCGGGTCGATCCCCAGCACCCACATAGCGGCTGAGAGCCGTCTGAAACTCTGCCAATTCAGGAGAACTCTCCAGTTCAGGAATCTGAGACCCTCTATCTGACGTCCGCGCGTTGCAGCCACGACACGTGTGCACAACCTTGCATGCAGGCAGTACATTCAGCACACATACAGAACTAATAAAAATAAGAAAAAAAATAATAATAAAAAAAGGGAACCAAAAAAAAAGCTAATGTAAGATAGTTCATTCATTTGCAGAATTCATGTTTCAAAAAAATTTGAGCTGGGGGTGTGTCCATACACTTTAATCCCAGCAGTTGGAAACAGAGGCAAAAGGATCTCTGTGAGTCAAGACCACCTTTGTGATTACTGGGGTCCTGTCCAAAAAGACAAATAAATAAATAAATAAATAATAAATAAATAGAATAAATAAATAAATATCTGGGCATGGTGAAGCGTGTTTCCAATCCTTGAGCTTGGTGAGTCACCAGTCTAGCCTAATCAAGGAACACCAGGTCCCAGTAAGAGACCTTGTCTCAAAAAACAGTGTTGGGCTGGAGAGATTGGTTCAGGGGTTGGAAGAGACTGCTGCTCTTGCAGAAGACCTGGGGTTTGGTTTCCAGCACCTGTATGGCAGCTAATAATTGTCGTTTCATAACTACAGTTCCAGGGGTGCCCTCTTCTGGCCTCCAGGGACACAAATATTTGTGACACACACACACACCCCAAGTCATCTATCACAACAGGAAAATGCAAATTAATAAATAAGAAAAAGAAAACCCGAGCCAGGCATGTGGCACTTGCATTTTGACCGCACGCTCGGCACCCATGAGCAAACAGGTAGCAGATCTGCTTGAGTGTTCAAGTCCAGCCTGATCTGTATACATAAGTGGTTGCAGAGGAATTTTTCCTCTATGGGGCAGGAAGTGCCCACAGCCTAGCAACCATGTCTCGAAGCACCTCACCCCCCTGCCTTTCCCAGTTTCCCTGGAAATTAAGAAAATGCAAGTAGAAAACTCTCCAATATTCAGACTAGACCTGAATTTATTGAGATTGCCTGCAAAGTAATGGCTGGAAAGCATACACTCACTCGAGGCTGGAGCAGTGGCCTAGATCCCCCCAGGATCAACATGGCCACCCAAGCGTTCCAGTGTGACCATTGATGGCCCTCGTGGCCTGTAGTTTGGTATGTGGCGTGAAGAGAGAGTCCATCCTCAGGTGTGCGTGGGGGGGGGGTGGCTTGATACATCTCCCCCGCCATGCCCGAAGTCCCACAATTCCAAAGTACCATGCACCTTCCATTGGGAATGCCAGCATTGCAGGATTGCCAGTGCTGTGGGAGAACTCACTGTGCAGCTGGGCTGTGAACTGAGCTCCTCCCCATCAAGTACTCAGCTGCTTCGGGTGATGAGCCGTTTCAAAAGAAGAAATGAATGTATCCCACAACTCTCCCCTTCTTGGCCTTTATAATCTGATGTGCCAACCTCTTTCACGAGAGTCCCTGGGCCCTTAGAAGGGGGGAGAAAGAGGGTCTTTGAGACATCAGATACTCAGGTATGTCCAAGTTCTGTCTTCAACGGGCTGGATGGATCATTCTGGAGTCTCCCTTTTATCTCTACTAAATAGAACACAAATAGCCAGAAGCACAGAGATCTAAATAAACATTGTTACCCTGTGGGCACGAACAAGCTTGGATGGTATCTTAATCCTGGCATCACAGTTTTTTAATGGGGCCTATAAAGTCTTCCACCACTAGGGGACCTTTCCTTCCGTTATTAGCATCTTTTTCCATAACCAAGAAAGTTCCATCACTTTTCCTGAGTTTTTGGCTTGTCTAGTCTCAAACTCTTCCACAGCTCTGTTAATCCTGCCATAACTATGCCAATTTGTCAATGAGGAATTTTCCTCTCAGGGCAGAAAGTACCCACAGCCTAGCAACCACGGGTGTCCCACCCTGCAACCCTGCCCTGTCTCTGTCATTTCCCAGTTTCCCCTGTAATTAAGGTGACACAGTAGAGAACTCTCCATCTCAACTAGACCAGAGTTTATTGAGATTGGCTACAAACTAATGGTTAGGAACCAAACACACTCCTGCCCCAGTGGTGGCTGGATCCCCAGATGAATATGGTCACCTGGCATTACAGTGTAACCACTTGGTGCCCTCTGCCTGGGCTGCTAATGTGGCATGAGAGAAAGTCAGCCTCAATGTGTAGTTGGTGTGTGGGGGTGGGAGGGTTTATGTACCTCTCCTCCTCCCAAAGCTCACAAGGATTTCCATAGTACCCATGCATTTTCCATGGGAATGCCAGCATCATACGATTGTCAGCACCATAGGAAAACTCACTGTGCAGCTGGGCTGTGAACTTAGCTCCTTCCCATCAAGTACTCAGCTGCTTCGGGTGATGAGCCCGTTTCAAAGAAGAAGAAATAGTGGTATCCCACATAAGAGTGTGGGAGTTCCAGGCCAACCTGGACCTACAATGGAGACGGTGTCTCAAAAAGACAAACAAAACTGTCTTAGTCAGTGACTAGATAGGACTCAGCAGTTAGACACTAGGTGCGTCTTGTAGAGGAACCATGCAAGTCCAGCTCAGGGGACTCATGCCACTCGGTCTGGCCTTTAAGTCACATCACACACACACACACACACACACAACAACACACACACCACATCGCACCACTTACCAAAATTAAAATCAGAATACTTGGGCGGGTTGGATGGTTAAGAAGAGCACTGGCTGCTCTTGGGCAGAGGGAGTTGGGGTTTCAGTTCTCGATTATCTACATGGCAGCTAACAACCATCCATAACTCAGTTTCACGGAGATGCCCTCTTCCTGGCCTCTGTGGGCATTGCATGATATAAGGTGCACGAATACAATGCAACTAAATACGCAGACACATAAAACACAAAAATAAATAAAAAGAACAACAAGCCAAAGTTAGACAACTTTGTTGTTGTTTGAGACAGGGTCTCCCCTATATAGCCCCAGCTGGCCAGGAAGCTAACTATGGGCAGATCAGGCTGGCTTTTGAACTCACAGGATATCATGCTTGCCTCTGCCTCCTGAGGAAGAGAATTAAAAGGCAAATTGCACCCACTATGCCTGGCTTGAAAGGTGATTCTTAGCTGCCATGATTGGTGCTGGGATTGCGAGGACCTGGGTCCTTCTGCAAGAGGCAAAGTCTACACTCTTGAACCACTGAGCCATCTCTCCAGGCTCTAGACAACTTTATGGATGTATGTGATTGCCCTCTGGCTTTCAACTGTACATAAACAAACACAACACAGACACACAGATTGTGTATAGCAACAAATACTTACTAATGATGGCTTTGTGGGCATTGGAGTTCCTGGGGTGTCCACAATAGAAGATGCCAATGGGCCTCAGTTTCCCCACCTGTGTAAAACCGTTTTGCTCTTGCACCTGAGCTGCTCTCATCCCAAGCCACAGGCGTGGAGAGCCACAAGCAGGGGAAGGGAGAAGGGAAAACTCGGGAGAGGCAGGTAAACTCGGCAGGTCACTGACCATGACAGACCAGAACTCATTTATTTGCAGAAGTTTGGAAGTCTTATATACTAACATTTACTGGTCTTTGTGGGAGAGAATGGTGGGTTGGGAGGTGCATGGGAATTTCACAGTGTCTATGTGTGGGAAGATCCAGTTTGGAAATTAAGGGCTACGTTCTTACTAGCACCCCTCAGGGTACCATGTGAGAGCCATGGGACTCCTCTGACCTGCCCTAAGAAGGAGCAATCAATGTGGCCCAGTCACATGTTGCTAGGCAGAGCAGCAGTAGACAGTGGCATGAAACTGGAGGTCGATGATTGGCTCTGGGAGCTGATGTCATTTTTGGGCTTATGAAAAGTGATGTTAGCAGCAGGCAATAAAGTGAATTCTGTATTACCATCATTACACAGAATTTTCAACTGTTATGTCTGTGTGCATACAGGCCAAAGGAGACCTGGATTTTGAGTGTTTGTGGCTAGTGTGTTNTCCTCTGCAAGAGCAGTCGGCGCTCTTAACCGCTAGGCCATCTCTCCAGCCCCAAATGATCTGTTTTTAATACTAAAAATTAAACATTTCAATTCCTCTGTTTCTCAATCTTGTGTTTTAAGTTTAACATATCATATGCTGAGTTACATGTTGAATTGAACAGAAATTATTTTTAAATTTTCAAAATTGTATACTGTAAAATTGTATAGCCTGTCTATAGGAACCTGCAATGCCCGAAGTGGAGGTCAGAAGAGAATGTTGAAGTTCCCTGGAACTAGTGTTATGCCTGGATGTAACCTGCCAGGTGTCGTCTGGGAATCAAACCCAGGTCCTTTGCAAGAGCAGCCAGTGCTCTGAACCACTGAGCTATTTTTCCAATCAAGCTGAAAATATCTACCAATAGTTTGGATATAACTATTGACTTCAAACACTTTTTCTTTCCTAATAATTTGACCATTTCTAGTTCTTCTTATTGAGAATGTGAATTCTGATTATATATACCAACATCATTTCTGTGAAATCACTAATGTGTTTGTTATGTTGCTGTGAACTGAGTCCTGGGCAATTCATGTAGTAATTAAGAGCTTTACCACTCAGATCTATCCTTGGCTTCATTTCCATGTTATTTTGAATATCAAATGAATTATTCATTGTTTCATTCCTAAAATATATCTTGTTTTTCATGAGTAATTCAAGGATATTCTCTATGAAAATATTTGATATGACAGTTATGTTAATACTTGGAATAAATTATATGATTTATATGAAAACAAATGTAAATAGCATGAATCTCATGTTCACCCTATTAGTGGGCAGTGAAATGTTATTGAACTCACTGAAATGAGTTCTTGGAGTATTCAGGTACTTTGATAGCTATAGTACCAGTTTAAAAGCCAGTAGCAGCATTGCTTAGTGTCCATGCATCTCCGTAGGCAAACCAACAATATGTTCATTTCCTAAGGATGATTTCTGGCTACTCAGTAGTCATATATAGCTCTTGCATAAGACACGGTCTTGTCACTTAGATTGTTTCTTCCTGATTTAGCATAAAATCATCTCTTAACTGTTTATTCCAAATAAAACTATGAAAATCAGAATTGAAACTTTATTATTTTTGATATTAGAAATAATACAGTGCTGGGAAGATAGCTCAATGGTTAAAGTGCTTACTGCTCTTGTCAAGAACTTGGGTTCAGCTCTTAGCTCCCATACCAAGAGACTGACAAATAGGTTTAAGGCCTGGTCCAGGAGTTTAAGTGTCCTCTTCTGTACTCGACCTGCATGCACATGCACGTTCTCCTCTCTCTCTCTCTCTCTCTCTCTCTCTCTCTCTCTCTCTCTCTCCTCCACCCACAAAATTAAGAAATGGAACAAATCTGCAATGAGCATGGCTGAGAGTTATGGGTCAATAGTGTCCAAGAGACTACCAAAATAATATCAGCTATTGCCATTGCCCTTGATCACTTCCAAGAACCTGAAGGCAAAGCCCTATTGCTTAAAGAACCACATACTTTGGACACAGCACTTTGAGGAACTGAGCTTGTATGGACCTATAAACTGCTTTCCTGAGGAGTAGTGCATATAGTATTTAGCTAGTATGCATGAAGCATTCAAGAGTTCTACCAAGCTGTAAAGCCTGATATCCACAATGAGCGGCCTGGCAACATACCCTAGTAATGCAATAGTGTCCCTTTAATCTTGGGAGCAATCAACAGCCATCTATTTGAACTTTACGCATGTTAAATAAAAGGGAATTCATGCCTGATACTGTAAACTCGTCAAATATACATGGCCTGATAGGTCATAGACCAGTGAAGAGAAGTTTAATCTCCCATTTTCCTAAACCAATATAATGTTGAACTGCATTTTAAATGCTTATACCCGGAGGGAAACATAGCAGTCATCCTTCATCAAAGAATCTTAACTCTGTAAGAGATGGGGACTATAACATAATTGGTCAAAGTGCAGAGATTTAATGACTATGCCCAGCCCAAAATGAAACAGTTACAAAGCAATCTTATACTTAAGGGTTAGAGGACACTGGGGAGGAGAGGGTAGAAAGCTCTTAAGAGCCTGAAGACCAAGGTAATTGTTGCTAGATAGTGTCTTCTAGATATGACAAGGACATCTCACCTATGAAGTCTCAAAGATATGGTTGTGTATATAAGACATGCATGACAAAAGGAGTGACATGACAACATGGATGGGGAAATTTTCACTAGATGCCACCATTAGGAGAGCTCCAAGGAATCAATGCTTTCTGAGATTTTTCTAAGGATGAACTGTCTGATAGGCTATAAAATCTGAAGTGGTCATCTAAAAACACGTGGACATATGAGGAAAAACTAAAAAGACTCAGTATATATATATTTATATGTGTATAAAAATAATAATTATAGGAGTAGTCATGAATTTGAGAGGGACAAGGGGGGAAGGTGAGGAGTTGGAAGAGGGAGGGGGGCTAGAAACGACGTAAACAATGTAGTCATATATGAAATTCTCAAAAAGTAAAAAGTAAATTAAAAATAAATCACATTTTTTTTTGTCTTTTTTGAGACAGGGTCTCCCTGTAGCCCAAGCTATCCCAGAACTCACTCTGTAGACCAGGCTGGCCTTGTGGCCTTGAACTCACAAAGATCCGCCTGCCTCTGCCTCCCAAGTGCTAGGATTAAAGGTATGCACCACCACGCCCGGCTGAGGCAATATAGTTTTATAACCAAGAGCAAATGACCTCTCCACAGGCCCTTGGGGAAAGCCACTTCTATTTTGAAGGTGCCAAGCCCTTTTCCATGTCTGCCCCCTGCTGGCAGCTGAGGCCTGGTTCCTGCTCTGAACAGGCTCTTCTAGTGAGACTCTTCCTCACATCCTCAGTTCCCCAGCTGCCTTCACTGCTAGGTACCCCACAGTCTCTCCTCACCTCTATCATCCTCCAGACCACCCTCACCCCACTCAACACCCATCTTGTCACTCACCTCCTCACAAACATTCAATGGCTGTCTAGTATCTATGGAAACCACCTAGACCCTCTAGCCAGGCATCAGAATCATTCATAATCTGGCCCCATCCGTCTTTCTGAAATTATTCCACACTATTCCCCAGTCTCCCTTGCAAGTTCCATCCATTCACTGTGATGGAGATCACAGCTAGAAGGTCCAGCTGCATCCAGGAAGCAGCACATTTTTCCATGCTGCCCTGGCCTGGAGTCTGTGCTGCTTTGTCCACTGATGTTGATGAAGTCCTTGGGGATGCACACCAAGGTCTTTTTTTTTTTTAGGCCTTTTTATTTTAATAAATAACTTCAGTAAATACCGTTGCAAAAAAGTGAACTGTCAAAATTAAAAGGCACTTAAAACAGGATTGTGACTAGAGCGAGACAGAGTGAGCACAGTGAGAAGGTGCACGCAGATGTGCACAGTGGTTGAGGTGCTACTGAGGAAGCATTGCCCAGGCGCTACTGAGGGGGAACTGCCCAGGCCCTGCTGAGGGGGCACTGCCCAGGCCCTGCTGAGGGGGCACTGCTCAGGAGCTGCAGGCACATGGGCCACAGGATAGCTCATGATTGCTTTTGAGTGTTTGTGAAAAAGGCAAATGTACAGCCAAAACATCAAAGAAAAAGTACTGATAAAGTCTTACCCGAAAATTGCAAACAGATACATTAAAGGATTAGAGGAGGTAATAAAGAGCACCAGGAATTAAACAAAAATAATAAAGTAAAACAAACTCAACCCAAAAGGTCCCCCCCTTAGCAAATGCTACAGAATTATGGCCTTTGTGTGAATAATGCTAAATCGGGGACTCTTCAGCAGAGAACTTCCCAGTACTTTTATCCAAGCTTGGATTTATAAAGAGAAGGCATAAAGTTATCAAGGTGGAGTAACTCTTAGGACGGCACACAGGCTTTAAAGCTAAGATTTTCCTTCCTAACACAATGAATTTTTCTCATGGCCTTTGTAAATCAACTGTGTCAAAATAATTTTAATCAGAAGCTGTGGTCAGCATGCTTATCTTTTATTTATGTCATTGGTCATACCCAGTTGGCAGAAAGCAAGATGACAGGTTTTAACAATCCTCACCTAGCCAGCAGGACTCCTGGACTCTGGATTCTGAGTAACGGCTAAGTACCAGCCATAATGCTCTCTTCTCATGCCACCGCTTCAGCTCTTGCCCTGGAGATTGCCCTGGCATTGTCACTTGACTTGTAAGAGCTTGACTGCTTCCAATGGTCCAGAAGGAAAGGTCAAAAGGCACACTGTGACCTCAGTGGACAAGGATAAAGATCCCAGCTCAAGTCTTCTGTCAGTCCCTGGCATGGATTATAACATTATCTTCAAAATAATAAATAATTAAAAATTATACATATTGTACATTTTCAAAACCTACAGGTGAACCAGCCCATGGCCACAGAGCCCTGAAGCTACCCTACTGTGACTAAGACACTGCTGCTGTGCACGCTGTTGATCTGCCACAGGACTCATTTCCCCTCATACTTCAGATTGACCACAGTTGTCATGGCACTCTTGTAAATAGGATTTTCACCCATATCCCACTTGGCATTTATTTTCTCCTTTTCGAATTTAGCAAATTCCCTCCTGTCATGGATTATCATTAAAAGCTTCCATATCAGCAGCAAGGTCAGGCCAATAAGAACAATCCCAGCAACCACACCAGCGACAGTGGGAACAATGTCTGGACCAGTAGGACAGTCTGGAGTCTCCACAACATGAACAATGGCTTCGTTGTTCCCATTCACTGAGTAGGTGAAGTAGAACCAGCAGTCGTCCACATCCTTCTCCTTGCAGTGCATCACTGGATCAACCTGCACTGGCTGGGGCAACTTCTGGCTTTCTACTTTGGTGAGATTGAAATGTGAGCATTCCTGAGCACAGGTGTCTTTTTTTTCTCCTTTGTTGAAGGCTCTGCACTGAACACATTCTTTATGCTCAGCACAGACACCAAGGCAGGTCTGACATGTCTCACAGGTTAGCCCTTGAAACTTAGGATCTGTGCACTTACAGATGCCACACTCACAGATGCCCCGGCCATTGCAGATCTGGTCATCTATTGCTACACGTGGAGTAGTGTCCAGAGAACAGTCGCATGCACTGCCAGTGTAATTGGGAAAGCATTCACACACAGGACACCTGCATAAACAAGAAGTAAACCAAGGTCTTAAAAGCTAATGTAGCCGGGCGTGGTGGAACACATCTTTAATCCTAGCACTTGGGAGGCAGAGGCAGGCGGATCTCTGTGAGTTCAAGGCCAGTCTACAGAGTGAGTTCCAGGATAGCTGGGGCTACAGGAAGACCCTGTCTTGAAAAGACCAAAAAAAAGGGGCTGGAGAGATGGCCTAGCGGTTAAGAGTGCCGACTGCTCTTACAGAGGACCCGGGTTCGATCCCCAGCACCCACATAGCGGCTGAGAGCCGTCTGAAACTCCAATTCCAGGAGAACTCCAGTTCCAGGGGAATCTGAGACCCTCTTCTGACTTCCGCGGCGTTGCACGACACGGGTGCACAGACTTGCATGCAGGCAGTACATTCACACACATACAGAACTAAATAAAATTAATAAAAAAAATAATAAATAAAAAAAAAGACCAAAAAAAAAAGCTAATGTAAGATAGTTCATTCATTTGCAGAATTCATGTTTCAAAAAAATTTGAGCTGGGGGTGTCCATACCTTTAATCCCAGCAGTTGGGAAACAGAGGCAAAAGGATCTCTGTGAGTTCAAGACCAGCTTGTGATTACTGGGAGTCCCTGTCACAAAAAAGACAAATAAATAAATAAATAAATAAATAAATAAATAAATAAATAAATAAATATCTGGGCATGGTGAAGCGTGTTTCCAATCCTTGAGCTTGGTGAGTCACCAGTCTAGCCTAATCAGCAAACCCCAGGTCCCAGTAAGAGACCTTGTCTCAAAAAACAAGGTTGGGGCTGGAGAGATGGTTCAGGGGTTAAGAGCACTGGCTGCTCTTGCAGAAGACCTGGGTTTGGTTCCCAACACCCACATGGTGGCTAACAACTATAACTACAGTTCCAGGGGTGCCCTCTCTTGGCCTCTGCAGGCATTGTATGACACAGGTGGCAAAGCACTCATACACAGAAAATGCAAATTAATAAATAATAAAAAGAAAACCCTAGCCAGGCATGGTGGCACTGCCTTTTACCTCGGCACCCAGGAGCACAGGTACGCAGATCTCTGTGAGTTCAAGTCCAGCCTGATCTACATAGTGTTGCAGAGGAATTTTCCTCTTGGGGCGGGGAAGTGCCCACAGCCTAGCAACCATGTCTCGAAGCACCTCACCCCCCTGCCTTTCCCAGTTTCCCTGGAAATTAAGAAAATGCAAGTAGAAAACTCTCCAATCTCAGACTAGACTAGAATTTATTGAGATTGGCTATAAAGTAATGGTTAGGAAGTGAACACTCACTCGAGCTGGAGCAGTGGCTAGATCCCCAGATCAACATGGCCACCCCAGCGTTCCAGTGTGACCACTTGATGCCCTCTGCCTGAGTTGGTATGTGGCGTGAGAGAGAGTCCAGCCTCATGTGTGCGTGGGGGGGGGGGCTTGATACATCCCACCCCTCCCGAAGTCCCAGAATTCCATAGTCCCATGCACTTTCCATGGGAATGCCAGCATTGCAGGATTGCCAGTGCTGTGGGAGAACTCACTGTGCAGCTGGGCTGTGAACTGAGCTCCTCCCCATCAAGTACTCAGCTGCTTCGGGTGATGAGCCCGTTTCAAAGAAGAAATAATGTATCCCACACTCTCCCTTCTTTGGCCTTTACAAACTGGATGTGCCAACCTCTTTCACGAGAGTCCCTGGGCCTTAGAAGGGTGGGAGAAAGAGGGTCTTTGAGACATCAGATACTCAGGTATGTCCAAGTTCTGTCTTCAACGGGCTGGTGAGTCATTCTGGAGTCTCCCTTTTATCTCTACTAAATAGAACACAAATAGCCAGAAGCACAGAGATCTAAATAAACATTGTTACCCTGTGGGCACGAACAAGCTTGGATGGTATCTTAATCCTGGCATCACAGTTTTTTAATGGGGCCTATAAAGTCTTCCACCACTAGGGGACCTTTCCTTCCGTTATTAGCATCTTTTTCCATAACCAAGAAAGTTCCATCACTTTTCCTGAGTTTTTGGCTTGTCTAGTCTCAAACTCTTCCACAGCTCTGTTAATCCTGCCATAACTATGCCAATTTGTCAATGAGGAATTTTCCTCTCAGGGCAGGAAGCACCCACAGCCTAGCAACCACGGGTGTCCCACCCTGCAACCCTGCCCTGTCTCTGTCATTTCCCAGTTTCCCCTGTAATTAAGGTGACACAAGTAGAGAACTCTCCAATCTCAGACTAGACCAGAGTTTATTGAGATTGGCTACAAACTAATGGTTAGGAACCAAACACACTCCTGCCCCAGTGGTGGCTGGATCCCCAGATGAATATGGTCACCTGGCATTACAGTGTAACCACTTGGTGCCCTCTGCCTGGGCTGGTATGTGGCATGAGAGAAAGTCCAGCCTCATGTGTATGTGTGTGGGGGTGGGGAGGGTTATGTCTCTCCTCCTCCCAAAGTCCCAGTATTCCATAGTCCCATGCATTTTCCATGGGAATGCCAGCATCATACGATTGTCAGCACCATAGGAAAACTCACTGTGCAGCTGGGCTGTGAACTTAGCTCCTTCCCTCAAGTACTCAGCTGCTTCGGGTGATGAGCCCGTTTCAAAGAAGAAATAGTGTATCCCACATATAGTGAGTTCCAGGCCAACTGGAGCTACATGGAGACTGTGTCTCAAAAAGACAACAAACTGTCTTAGTCAGTGACTAGATAGGACTCAGCAGTTAAGAGCACTAGGTGCTCTTGTAGAGGACCTGCAAGTCCAGCTCCAGGGGACTCAATGCCCTCTTCTGGACTTTAAGTGCACATGCACACACACACACACACACACACACACACACACACACCACACGCACACACTTACACAAAATTAAAATCATAATAATTTTGGCGGGTTGGATGGTTAAGAGCACTGGCTGCTCTTGCAGAGGAGTTGGGTTCAGTTCTCAGTATCTACATGGCAGCTAACAACCATCCATAACTCTAGTTCTAGGAGATGCTCTCTTCTGGCCTCTGTGGGCATTGCATGATATAGGTGCACTTACATACATGCAGACAAAATACTCAGACACATAAAACACAAAAATAAATAAAAAGAACAACAAAGCCAAGTTAGACAACTTTTTTGTTTTTGAGACAGGGTCTCCCTATAGCTCCAGCTGGCCAGGAACTAACTATGCAGATCAGGCTGGCTTTGAACTCACGGAGATCTGCTTGCCTCTGCCTCCTGAGGAAGGATTAAAGGCATGCACCACTATGCCTGGCTTAAAGGTGATTCTTAGCTGCCATGTGGGTGCTGGGATTCGAACCTGGGTCTTCTGCAAGAGCAGTCTACACTCTTAACCACTGAGCCATCTCTCCAGCCTCTAGACAACTTTTGATGGATGTATGTGATTGCCCTCTGGCTTTCAACTGTACATAAACACACACATACACACATGTTATAGCAAAAATGTTAACTAATGATGCTTTGTGGGCAGTGGAGTTCCTGGGTGTCCACAAGAGAGAGATGCCAATGCCAGTTTCCCCACCTGTGTAAAACCGTTTTGCTCTTGCACCTGAGCTGCTCTCATCCCAAGCCACAGGCGTGGAGAGCCACAAGCAGGGGAAGGGAGAAGGGAAGAACTGGAGAGGCAGGTAAACTCGGCAGGTCACTGACCATGACAGACCAGAACTCATTTATTTGCAGGAGTTTGAAGTCTTATATACTAACATTTACTGGTCTTTGTGGGAGAGAATGGTGGGTTGGGAGGTGCATGGGAATTTCACAGTGTCTATGTGTGGGAAGATCCAGTTTGAATTAAGGGCTACTTCTTAGCTAGCACCCCTCAGGGTACCATGTGAGAGCCATGGGACTCCTCTGACCTGCCCTAAGAAGGAGCAAGCAACGTGGCCCAGCACATGTTGCTAGGTGGAGCAGCAGTATACAGTGGCATATAACTGGAGGTCTATGATTGGCTCTGGGAGCTGATGTCATTTTGCTTATAAAAGTGAGTTGCAGCAGGCAATAAAGAGAATTCTTTATTACCATCATTACACAGAATTCCTGGCTGTTATTTCTGTGTGCATACAGGCCAAAGGAGACCTGGATTTTGAGTGTTGTGGCCAGTGGTTTGGACAGCAGTCCATCAGATAGAGATCTATGAGGTCACCAGCTGTGAAGTGAATTGTGAGTGGGTGTAGGCTGAAGATAGGCCGTCAGCCATCAGCCTGAAATTCCTGTCCAGAGACCAGCAGTCTTTGGGCAGGTGGAAAGCATGGCAAGACGGGAAATGTTCCATTTCCCAGGCTAAGGACCTGAGTTGGAAGTGCATCTCAGGTCAGGTTATGAAAATAACTAACTGGCCGGGCGTGGTGGCGCACGCCTTTAATCCTAGCACTCGGGAGGCAGAGGCAGGCGGATCTCTGTGAGTTCAAGGCCAGCCTGGTCTACAGAGTGAGTTCCAGGACAGCTGGGGCTACAGGGAGACCCTGTCTCGAAAAGACCAAAAA
>VZQC01013734.1:1131486-1166486 GCA_009823505.1 Rhizomys pruinosus
TACACAATGGAGTTCTATGCAGCAGTAAAGAAAGATGACATCATGAGCTTTGCAGGAAAATGGCTGGAGCTAGAGGACATCATGCTGAGTGAAGTAACACAGTCCCAGAAAAACAAACGACGAATGGTATCCCTCATCTGTGGATGCTAGTGCCAATCACCTAGTTGTAAGTATTTCTTGTGCACGGCCCCTTGAGCTTTAGTCCAAGCAGTTGGGAGTGATGTATATTGGAAACAACAACAACAACAACAACAACAACAACAGAAAGGACTGCATCAAAGAACTGACTGAAACAGTGAACTTCTACTCAAAACAGTCAACTTCCACATGGAGAATATTGAGAAAGACTGAGAAAAAGATGAAAAGCATGTTTGGCAGAATGCATGAGCTCTGGTGGACTGGGGGGATAGGGTGGGGGACATGGGTCTAGATTTGATAAAATGTATATATATATATATATTTTTTTAAAAAGAATTATTTTTAAAAAAAGAAATTAGTATCTTCCCTGCCTCATGATAGCCTTGTGAGTCACAATGGCCTTGTGATGCAGGAGGGGACGGGTTATAATCTCCACCTAGAAGATGAGGCAGCAAAGCTCAAAGAGGTTTTGTAACTTGTTTGCAGTCACACAGTCAAGCACCTAGGCAGGAAGTGGGCTCAGGTCCTCAGAAGCCCGATGCTGCCACTGTGTCATTGGTCCTGAAGTCTCCCCCACGCACCCTCCAGTCCCGGTTTCTTTCACACATGACTAACAGTGCAGTACTCAGCAGCCTTTTTGAGGTCCATCTTCCCCCCTGGGTAGTGTTCCACTGTTGTGACCAGGTGTTTCCTTGTTGTCATGGCCACTTTTCCCATATGAGGACAGCCAGCCTCCTGCCTGAAGTCACAGCCAACTCCCAGCCTAGCTTCTGCCAGTCACAGGCCATGTGACCTGGGAGGGGTCACCATCATTCTCTGGGCCTGTCCCCTCTGCCCAGTTTCTTCCTGGACTACATGCCACAGTTCTCAAATTAGGTGTAATGCCCATGGAGGTCAGAAGAGGGCATCAGATCTCCTGGAACTGGAGTTACAGATAGTTGCTAACCACCATCTGGGTGCTGGGAACTAAACCTGGGTCCTCTGCAAGGGCAGCCAGTGCTCTTAACTGCTGAGCCATCTCTCCATCCCCCAAAACATCATTTTTCAAAAGCTATTAACTGCACTGCAGCTCTGTCCAGTGACTTGGGCTGAGTTCCCACCTCACTGGAAGGTGGCACAGGTCTCTGGGCTGGCTCTTTTGAAATCCCTTTGCTGACTGCTTATGTATCCCTCCCAGCACCCACAGTACAGAATGGAGAAATGTATCTGAAACCCAAGATAAAATAGGACCTCTCCAAAGCTGCAAAGGAATTCAGTCTCTTTTTTTTTAATTTTATTTATTTTTGTATGTGTATGAGTGTACTGTCTGCATGTTGCAATGCCACGGAGGTCAGAAGAGGGTCTCGGATTCCCCTGGAACTGTAGTTCTCCTGGAATTGGAGTTACAGACGGTTCTTAGCTGCCATATGGTTGCTGCGGATTGAACCCTGGTTCTCTGCAAGGGTAGTCCATGCTCTTAACCGCTAGGCTATCTCTCCAGCCCCCCATCTCTTCTAAAACTTGGACATTTCCCTGGTTAGACCATTCAAGGTGCTTGTTTCTAGTATTCTCCCATAGAAGATTGCTGGGCGGCTGGCTCATGGATGATAGTGGTGAGAAAGAGCTGATGGAAGCTAGGGGCATCTCAGAACAAAGTTAGGGAAGGACTCACTGTAGGCTTTGAGCATGTGTTGTAAAGCTTGGAGAAAGTTTAAGATCAGGGCTCTGCTTGGGGAGGTACCGTTGGCAGCAGACAGTTCTGATGGGCTGTTAACAAACTTGTCCACAGGACAGAAGCTCCGAATGAGGCTGGGGCATGGCATGACTGGTGAAGCAGCTGCAGTCCCTTGGTTAGCCCAGCCAGGGCATGGTGGACATTTTATGTAGGACAGCAGTCCTGGACTCAGATGTATCTTGAGCATATGCTGGCTACCAATCTGCTTAGCATACTAGGCAGAGCAAAGATGAAGGACACACTCTGTTTTTGGCTAGCATGGTCTCAGAAGTCATGAGTCTGCTTGCTTGTTAGCACGCCCCTTTTCTGAATAAACCCCATGAGTTGGGATGATGCGTGATGGTCTGGAGGTCCAGGATTGGCCACTGGGAGGTGATGTCACAAAATGTAGAGCCTGCCTGCCCCAGACCTATATAAGCTGCTTGTTGCATAGAATAAATGGATTCTCACCCTCTGACATGGTCCCCAGGATGTTACTGGGTAAACCCCATGTGTGTGCCCTCTTCAGCCCATCCGACCTTGAGGTCAATGCCCCCACAACTGACACCTTTGAACAAGGACACCTGAAGCAATCTGGGGAGTCTGTGTATGTGAATCTACCCTCTAGGGAGCCTCTCATTCTGACTGAGCAACTTTGGGACATTGTCCTCCAATGTGCCCCTGGTTCTCTGCTGTGAGTCTTTTCTTCTCTGTTGTAACTATTATCCTTTTCTATGACCAGTGTGAACAGCAGGTGGAGTATAATCACTCCCCTGGAATACAAATTTCTAAGCATCAACTCCAGGGAGAAGGCTAGTTTTGGAGTGACCCAGTAGACCAAGCCCACGGCCCCTGCCCCAGAAGTTCGACCAGGTACACTCCTGCGCAATGCAAGCCTGGAGACAGCTCCCTTTCTTGGGGGTCTGCCTCAACTTCCCCAACTACAGCAACAGCCAAAGGAGGACTTTACTCAGTTCCTTATCAGGGTTACTGAGACAGTAGAAGGGAAGGTGTCCCATGGAAGCCTGTGAGACCTTAATTAAGGAACTGGCATATGAGGGCACTAATGCCAATTATAGAAGTCATCTTGCCAGTTCGCTCTGAACCACGTAAGGACTGGACAACAGCTACTCCAAGTGTTGCCACAAGGGCTTCTGATATTGCAGCCTCTGCACAAACTTTCACTTCCACCCTGCACCCCCAAGGGGATGGTCCCAAATGCTGGGGTGTAGCTAAATGGGCCACTTGGGAGCTGCCTGCCCCTTCACAGCTGCAGCTCCACCCAGGAGTGCCAAGCTGCTCTCCACACCATGTCCAAAGTGCTAAAGGAGATACCACTGGGCC
The DNA here is from genome assembly GCA_009823505.1 of Rhizomys pruinosus. Lineage (NCBI taxonomy): Eukaryota > Metazoa > Chordata > Mammalia > Rodentia > Spalacidae > Rhizomys > Rhizomys pruinosus. The sequence continues at coordinate 1,134,662 of VZQC01013734.1, forward strand.
TGGGCCTGCTGATCTAAATATACCAAGGATGGCACCCCTATTAATAAAGCTTTAAACTCTGCCCAGGGCAACTCCCAGCCCAGCAAGAAAGGGAATCAGGGCCCTGTCAGTCAAATCAAATGGGAATAGAAGGACCGGGGATCTTTTGGATGGTCCCCCTTGAGGAAACCTATATGCCTGGAATGCAAATTTATATAGAGGATAAGCTTTTTTTTTAAGAGGTTTTTTTTTTTTTAATTTTATTCATTTTTGTATGTATATGAATGTACTGTCTGTATGCAGGTCTGTGCACCCTTGCCATGCAATGCCACGGAGGTCAGAAGAGGGTCTCAGATTCCCCTGGAACTGGAGTTCTCCTGGAATTGGAGTTACAGATGGTTCTTAGCCACCATGTGGGTGCTGGGATCGAACCCAGGTCCTCTGCAAGAGCAGTCAATGCTCTTAACCACTAGGCTATCTCTCCAGCCCCGAGGATAAGCTTTTTAAATGCTTATTGGATACTGGAGCAGACTGAACCATCATTAGGGAGGAGGAGGTTACAAAAGAATGGAAACTAACTGAAGGGCCTTTGGTCCAGGGTATGGAAGGAAATGTGACATCTAAGACTATCTGACCTGTGGTTTGGAGAGACTTAGATGGGAAACTGGGGACCATTAAGCCCCTAATTATGCCTGACCTGCCTTATAATTTGTTAGGCAGGGATTTCCTTGATGGTTTGGAGGAATCCTAACTATGAATGATAAAGTCTCATTATGTTTTCGTCTTTTTTTTTTTTTTTTTTTTTTTTTTTTTTTTTTTTTTTTTTTTTGAGACAAGGTCTCCCTATAGCTGTCCTGGAACTCACTATGTAGACCAGGCTGTCCTTGAACTCACTGAGATCTGCCTGCCTCTGCCCCCCCCCACAGTGCTGGGACTAAAGGTGTGCACCACCACACCTAGCAATAAAGTCTCTTATAACTCAGTGGTAGACTCCCACGTCTGAGACCAAGGCTCCCAGTACCCCCAATTCTAAGAGCCACCCCACCTATTAAGCTAGAGTGGATGACTTTGACTCCCATCTTGGTGAAACAGTGGCTGTTTTCCTCATCTAAACTTAGAGCTTTGAGTCCTTAGTAGCTGAGCAGCCAAGTGCAGGGCGTATTGAACCATCCACTCATTAGTCTCTGGAAAACCCAACTTTGTAATTCAAAAGATGAAGGCTATTAACACTACAATGAAAGAGTAGGCTGATTCAGCCTCAAGTGCCAATAATTAAAATCTCCAAGATGCTGCCCCTTAACCAGCTCCAAAAGGCTTTGGAGGCTATTAACTGGCTGTACCCATGGCCTCATATGTCCTCAGAGGAGATTCATCCCATTCCATGATTGCTTGAGGGACCCTACAAAGCCCTCCTTGCTCAGCAGTGTAACCCAAGAAGCGTATTGTTCTTCAAAGAATCAATGTGCTCTGCCAAGAGCCTCTACTGTTAGATTTGACTCCTCTTTCCCATTAATGGGGATACTTCTCGCTCCAGGAGATTTTCCAGTGGGGGCAATATGGCAGTCTCATGGACCTCTAGAATGGCTGCACCCTGCATATTATAGAGTACAAAAACAGAAGAGGGAGGTCTATACCTCCTCCCCCATGACACAATATGCAGAGCACTCTTTACTATAAATTTTCTGCCAATTTTGAAACCAGGCATGATAACCCCAGTCCACAAGCATTGGAGCCCTCTGATAGGGCAATGAGGCCCCATTGGTACTTTGGCAAGATTCAATGTCAGGATAATGGAAGGGTCCAGACCCCCAGCTAACAATGGGATGATGGTTTGCTTGTGTCTTCCCACAGGTGAAGCCCCACCCCATCTGGGTTCTGGCAAGAAGAGTTTGTCCCTGGACTGGAAGAGATGGACCAGGCAGAGAAGTTGGCCTGTCTGAGCATTCAGGAAGGGTGGAAGAAATCCAAGAGAAACCTGCATAGGATGATGGGGGGGGGCGTCCTCAAGGCACTGTAGTCACAGGTGTAGAGCCTGAGTCCTTTGGGGATGGTGCTGGTTGTGCTCAACCCACAGTTTCTGATGGCACCTTTTGGGCTAGTGCCCAGCCTCTGATTCTTGACAATGATTCTGCCCTTACTCCACCCAAGGGCCTTACCTTACAAGTTGAAACACTCCTAATGGGAGCCAGCTCTCTCTGTTTCCAGGTTTTACTTAACTCCAATCAAACTGTTAACTGATAGGATGGACTTTTTGCCCCTCCTCCATGCTGTGATAGGAGTCAATTATTATAATGGCTCCCTATCAGGCTTGCTTAAAGGCTCCCTTTATGTTCCTTCTGATTAACTCCTCACCTAAACTGGTGAAACAAGGAAATTACCAGGGTCATATTTCTAATTGTATTACAGCCCACAACACTACTGAGTTTATATCCTTAGGACTCCAGCATTCACATGGTTACCAGGGAATCTGACCACACCTTGGGAAGAGCAGACCAAGCTGGAGCATGAGGTCGCCCTTCATCATCATAATAAGAGTCACAGAGGCAGTCATCCTTGGCTACAGGAGCAGTTGCCTGACCTGCAGCAAAAACTGACTGAACTTTTATTTGATCAGCATGCTTGTGTATGCAAACCTCTCCAACTAGATTTGGGGACCCTGGGTTGTACAAGAATTGGACACAGATGCTTGCTAATTGGAGTCACATGGACATTGCTTATGTTTATTGCTTATGTTTACTAATTGGTTTACCCTGTATTCGGTTTTATATGGGCATTGGTCATTGGAGTTGCTTATTGCTTTTACAAAATAGCCATGGGGGCTGGAGAGATGGCCTAGTGGTTAAGAGTGCCGACTGCTCTTGCAGAGGCCCCGGGTTCCATCCCCAGCACCCACATGGTGGCTGAGAACCGTCTTTAACTCCAGTTCCAGGGGAATCCAACGCCCTCTTCTGACCTCTGAGGCATTGCATGACACAGGTGCACAAACCTGCATGCAGACAGTACATTCATACACATACGAAAACAAATAAAAATTAAAAAACAAAAATAAAATAGCTATGGCCATTTGGGCCAGACAAAGGCAAACTGACCATGTCTACTATCATGCTCTCTGAGGTTGTGGAGGCAAAAACAGAAGGGGAGATGTGGGATAGCAACCCTGGTCTCAAGATGTATTTTGAGCACATGCAGGCTACCAATCTGCTTAGCACACTAGGTGGAGCAAAGATGCAGGGCACACTCTGTTTTTGGCTAGCACACCTTCAGAAGTGAAGTCATGAGCTGGCTTGCTTGTCAGCATGCCCCTTTTCTGTTTTGTTTTGTTTTGTTTTGTTTTGCTTAAGAAATTTTTTCTATGGTTCAACAGCTAAGAGCATGTACTGTTCTTGCAAGGGACCTGAGTTCTATTCCCAGCATCCTTGTCCTGTGCCTCACAACCATCTGTAGTTCCTGCTCCAGGGGATTGTGCCTCTGTCCTCCAAGGTACCCACATTTGCGTTTACACAGACACTCATAATTAAAAATAATTAAAATTTTAAATTTGTATTTTTTTGTGCATGTGTCTTTTGCCTGCATGTATGTAAGTACACCACATGTGCAGTGCCCACAGAGGTCATTATACAGCTGGAATTGGAGTTACTGGTAGTTAGTTGCCATGTGAATTCTGGGAACCAAACTCAGGCCTCTACAAGAGCATCCAGCACTCCCAGCTGCCCCCCTGAAAATGAAATATAAAAAAAAGCCTTTTAAGCCAGGCAGGTGGTGCACACCTTTAATCTCAACACTCAGGAGGCAGAGGCAAGCAGATCTCCGTGAGTTAGAGGCCAGCCTGGTCTGCATAGTGAATTCTGGGCCAGCTGGGCCTACAGGGAGACCCTGTCTCAAAAACAACAACAACAAAAAAAAAAACTTTTAAAGAAGAAATCTTTTATACATAAATCTACATTTGCATGATTTTACATAGATACTGAAAGTTTATTCTTCTTAAGAAAAACACTGGCTGATTTCACGCCCCTTTTCTGAATATGCCCCACGAGTTGGGATGACATGTGATGCTCTGGAGGTCTAGGATTGGCCACTGAGAGGTGATGTCATGCAATGTAGGGGCTGCCTGTCCCAGACCTATATAAGCTGCTTATTGCATGAAATAAATGGATTTATACCCTCTGACATGGTCCCTGGGATGTTACTGAAGTAACCCTGCACTCGTGCCCTCTTCAGCCTGTTTAATCTTGGGGTCAGCGTCCCCACAATTCTGAATCTAGGGAGATGGCCACGCCATTGGCCCTCTAGAGGTCAGATGGGATCATGGAGGGGCATTCTTTATGTCCTAATTATCAAAGTCCATGGGCAGCCTTGTCCAATGTTAATGCTCTGTGCAATTATGTTCAACAGGATGACACCAAGCTATGAGGGCCAGCAGACTCTTGGCTCTCAGTGCTCTCTTCTTGGGGACAATGTTAGAGGCCAGGAGCCTCCCACACACAGTATCTCCATCCAGAACACATTACAGTGCCCTAGTGAGGCCTCTTTTTCTTGCTTTCATCCCACCAGGCTGCTAGAGCCTGAAGTCTGGGACAGAAGTTGAACAGGACAACCACATCCCACCTCTCTGTGGGGCACCCCTGGGACAAAGTGGCCAGCTGCTTGACCAGTCCAGTGAGATGACCAGCCAGAACAGAAATGGGTCCAGAGGTTTTGGCTGAGATGGCCCAGCTGTCAGGGCTCTGTCTTCAGCCTGCCAGTTCTCCAATTGCAGTGGGGGGGGGGTGCCTGCAAGGAAAAAGGAGGTCTGCCATCTTCTCCCCCTGCTCTCTTCCCCAGGAGATCTTTGTGCCTCCAGCCTCGCTTCCAAGCTGTACATGAGTATCAGTAGGTATTCCAGAAGTAGCTGTCTCAGGGGCACTATTCAGAAAGGAAGGGGCTGGGCTGCAGCCAGATTGAGAGGAGTAGGGCATAGAGATAGAGGAATGAGGACAGGGTGACAGAAGAGACAGCGGTCGGCAAAAAATCAAGACTTGGTTCCTGGATGGAATTCAGAGGTAAGGGAGAGAGGCATTGAGAGCTCAGAAGCCAGAGGCAAAGGGCCAGGGTGCAGCTGTCAAGAGAGACAGGAGATTCCAGGGCACTGGAGCGAGAACAAGCTGCGGGCTTGGAAGAAGTAGAAAGTGACTGTGGGAGAGGTCGACAGTGTGGTGTGGGTGACATTAGAGCTGTGGAGCCAGGCTGGGTAGGTGGGATTAGGTATGGGGAGCATGTGGGCCAATGGCACAGCAGGCATGTCAGCTGTCACCAAGCAGCCATCTGGTCAGGGATCAATTCTCTGGGGCTCTCCTTCCTACCACTCCATGTTTTCTGTGGCTGCTGGAAGCAATGACCACGAACCTGGGGACTTAAAAATCCAAATGCAGAAATGTATTCCTTCATGGTTCAGGTTTGAATATGAAACCTGGTTTCTACCGGGCGATGCCCCCTCTGAACCCATCTTTGCTTCTTCTAGGCAACAGCAACTTCCAGCATCATGGAAAATCACTCCAGGTTCTGCCTCTGTCTTTGTGTGGGCTTCTCCATGTGTGGTATCCTCTCCTAAACAGTTGGTAGTTTATAGATTCCTCCTTAAAATGGATGGCTTCATTAACTAATTTTATCTGTAAAGACTTTTTCTAAGGCCCCATGCTGAGGTACTGGATAGATATGAGGGTTTGGTTTTTGTTGTAGGTCTGTTTTTGTGGGAGAAGGAAGAACAACTCATTGCTCTACCTACCAAGGAATGAAACCATCAAGATCCTGAAGGCCATACCCTAGAGAAACAGACTCAGGGGTCGGGTTCCAGGAGCTTGCTGGTGATGGGGACTCCATGACCGGACAGGGCACTAAATGTTCCAAGAAAATAGTTTCTGGATCAACAACATGGCTCAGTGGCTAAAAGGTGCTTACTGCCCAGGCCTGACAACCCAAGTTCAATCCCTGGAACCAACATAAAAGGTGGAAGGAGAGAACTGACTCCACAAAGTTGTCCTCTGACCCCCATGCGCGTGCTATGGCACATGCACACATATACACACATCACACAAGTAATAATAATAATAAAACATTTTTTAAAAGAACATAGTAATTTCTGCCCCCCACAGAGCCACCATCTTGGACAGGCTTCTAGTGTCCCTGTACAGTAGCAGGGGTGGTGATGGAGGAAGCTGGTTCAGCCCCTGGCGATCCCTGACACCTGGATCTGAAGGGTGGCCATGCTGTTTGAAGGACTGAACTCCCTAGTCTCTGCTTCAGTGACGACTGCACAAGCCACTTGGCCACTGTGCTGGGCTCCCGTTGACATCCACCTGAGTTAGATCTTTACCCTGCCCTCCTGTAGGAGACGCTGTTCAAGAATTTACTGTCTCAGGACTGGAGAGATGGTCAGCAGTTAAGGGCACTGGCTGCATTTTCAGATGACCCAAGTTCAGTACCCAGCATCCACGTGGTTCTAACAACAATCCATAACTCCAGTTCCAGGGAATACAAATGTGGTAAACATACATACATGCAAGCAAACACTCATACATCTAAAAAATATTTTTTTCTTTAGACAGGATATCACTATATGGCCCTAGCTGGTCTGGAACTCACTTTGTAGGCAAGGCTAGTCTTGAACTCACAGAGATTTGCTTGCCTCTCCCTCCTGAGTGCTGGGATTAAAGCTGTACCATCACACCTGGCTTAAAAATAAATCTTCAGAAAAAATTTGCTGCCTCATAAAAAGTTGTCAGAGGCAACTACACGTTGTTCATTCTTTCCTTCCCCCTTTATGTGGGTTCTGGGGATCAAACTCAGGTTCTCAGGCTTGAACATCAAAAACCTCTACCTGCTGAGCTATCTCACCAGCCCTTGAATTTATTTTCTTTTAACCTTATGTGGTATTTTTATTTTTATTTTTTTTATTTTTTTTTATTAATTTTATTTATTTACGTATGTGTATGAATGTACTGTCTGCATGGAAGTTTGTGCACCTGTGTCGTGCAATGCCGCGGAGGTCAGAAGAGGGCGTCGGATTCCCTTGGAACTGGAGTTCTCCTGGAATTGGAGTTTCAGACGGTTCTCAGCCGCCATGTGGGTGCTGGGGATCGAACCCGGGTCCTCTGTAAGAGCAGTCAGTGCTCTTAACCGCTAGGCCATCTCTCCAGTCCCGATGTGGTATTTTTATAGAAGAAAACCTAGCTGGGCTTGATGGCTCATACCTATAGTCTCAGTACTTAAGAAGCTGAGGCAGGCCGGGCGTGGTGGCGCACGCCTTTAATCCCAGCACTCGGGAGGCAAAGGGTGGATCTCTGTGGGTTCAAGGCCAGCCTGTCTACAGAGCGAGCTCCAGGACACCTGGTACTAAAAGAGAGACCCTGTCTCAAAAATACCAAAAAAAGTGTAAAACCAAGAAGCTGAGGCAGGAGGATTGCTGCGCCTTTAAGATCAGCCTTGATTACAGAGTGAAACTTCTCAACCCACTGTTCCCCCAACCCTCAAAAACAGTGCTAGGGCTGGAGAGATAGCTTAGTGGGTAAGAGCACTGACTGCTCTTGCAGAGGACAATTCCCAGTATCCACATGGCAGCTAACAACCAGCCATAACTCCAGTTCCAGGGGATCCGACATCTTCTGACCTCCCCAGCCACTGCATGACATGGGTGGACTCACACACATGCAGGCAATATACTCATACACATAAAATAAAAATAAATACCTTTGTTTAAGTGCTCGAAGGAGTAAAAAGATCAAATTAGTGAAACCTGAGTGGGAGGGGCATGTGGCCGGCAGGGAAGCCCTGCCCATCTGGGGGACATTGCAGTCCCAGGGGTCTGGCTCCTGCAAACAGCTCCAGGAGCTTTGGAAGGGGCAAAAGGCTGCTTTTCTTGGGATTAAATAATAATAATAATAATAATAATAATAATAATAATAAATCCTTTTTCTTTTTTAAGATCTTAATTGATTTTATTTTGTATTTTAGAGTTGGGTAATAATCGAACATAAAAGCTGGACGTGGTGGCACATTCCTTTAATCCCAGCACTCAGGAGGCAGAGGCAGGTGGATCTCTGTGAGTTCAAGGCCAGCCTGGTCTACATAGAGTTTTCTAGGACAGCTGGGGCTACAAGACCTTGTCTCAAAACAAAACAAAACAAACAAAACAATGTAAATTAGAGAATGCTGTTTTTTTAAATATTTTTAAAAATTTTTTTTATTAATTTATTTTCTGTATGTGTATGAATGTACCGTCTGCATGCAAGTTTGTGCACCCGTGTCATGCAATGCCGCGGAGGTCAGAAGACTGTCTCGGATTCCCCTGGAACTGGAGTTCTCCTGGAATTGGAGTTTCAGACGGTTCTCGGCTGCCATGTGGGTGCTGGGGATCGAACCTGGGTCCTCTGTAAGAGTGGTAGGTGCTCTTAACTGCTAGGCCATCTCTCCAGCCCAGAGAATGCTGTTTTTAACTTCAAAGCATTTCAGATGCCATATGGTTGAGGCTGAAAAGAGCCACAAAAGACAGACAAGGACAGTGTGTGTAGGGGGTAAGAAATAAAACCCATTGTGCTCCTGCTGCCTCACAGAGGTCCTGAAATGCCCTGGGGCACTTTACTGGGTACAGTTCACATTAGGTGATACAATGAGCACCTTGGGTAACTGGCTGAGCAGCCCCAGGGTCCCTTCCATAGGGTGCTCCACAGCAGATCCAGCCTGGCTCCCTGCAGGAGGCTGGGTACTTGGCAGCCAGACTGTAAGTGGCTCCTGGAGGGAGTTGGCTAGTCTCTTGGGGAAGGATGACCCATGACTCGTGGAGAGAAGAGGTGAGTTAGTTTGTGTCCTGTCACGCGCAGCAGTCTCGCCGGCAAGAACTTCACGCGGACAACAGGATTCTTCTGCAGCAAACTTTATTGTGTACAGCTCTCTTGTGAGAAGGACCCCGAAATGGGGCAGAAGCACTGCTTATATAGCAGTCTAGAGGGCTCGTGCATGCTCTGGATTGGTGCACCATCCAATGCCTCATTTGCATACCAAAAGCGTGGGCTCGAACATCCTGTGGTTAATGAGCATCCTGTTTATCTTACGAGGAGGAAGTAAGGAGGGGAAGGGCAGGATGAAGATAAGCCTGGAATGTCCTGTGGGCTGGAACATCCTGAGGCTTATCTTATGTGGAGGAAGTAAAGTGAAACTAGCCTTCCTTGCTCGATGGGCGGGAGTGAGTTCACAAAACTCTAGCACAGGCTTTCTTTTTTTTTTATTTTATTTTATTTTATTTATTTCTGTATGTGTATGAATGTACTGTCTGCATGCAAGTTTGTGCACCCGTGTCGTGCAATGCCGCGGAGGTCAGAAGAGGGTCTCGGATTCCCCTGGAACTGGAGTTCTCCTGGAACTGGAGTTTCAGACGGTTCTCGGCCGCCATGTGGGTGCTGGGGATCGAACCCGGGTCCTCTGCAAGAGCGGTCGGCGCTCTTAACCGCTAGGCCATCTCTCCAGCCCCAGCACAGGCTTTCTTTAATGAAGCAGGCTACCAACAGTGTCCCACTGTGTGGAGCATCACAGCAGAAGTTCTGGCAAGCAGGGAGGCAGGAGGGAGGAGCCCGGACCAGAGGGTTGGGGATTAGGACAAGCTCAGGGCAGTGGCAGAGCCATATTGTAAAATGCCTACTGGCCTGGTGGAGTCCTGATATGAGGTGGAGCTTTAGGGGAGGACAAGTGGGTACTTTAGCAGAGACCCAGGTAGGCATGAGGGAAGGGGGCAGAGTTGAGGGGCTATCCCAGGGTCTACACCTCAAGGACCTCACCAAACTCCTATAGGAAGCAGGTGGTCTCAAGGTTTACACTGGGAAAATTCAAACATACCAGAAGTTCTAGAAAATGCCAGATGGTATAATTCAGGCTTGGGACCCACTTAACCAAGATGGGAAGGACAAGAAGGCAGAGCTGTCAGCCCAGACATTCCTAAAGATTGTGGGTGCCAGAGCCCTGGGCCAAGTGATAAGCAATGCTATTTCCCAACTGTTGGTTCCTCAAGATCTACTCTGACACCACACAGTCCGTCTGTCATGTCGTCTGTCCCCCCCCACCCCCATGTGTGTGTCCTGGAAGTGTTCAGAGGAAACAGCTGTCCAGAACATGACATCAGGAATACAACAGTCCACATGTGACATGAATCCATTTAGCACAGCCTCACTCACACCTAGCAACCAGGTCATTGGCAAATCACCTGCCACTTGTTCAGTCTAGCTAAGCATCCTCAGTCCTCAGATGGAGTCAAGTCTCCCCACCAGGGACTCCACCCTCTCCAGACTGGAGGAGAAGCAGGGTGGTAATAAACAGTGGGTGCAAAGCTGGTGTACTTAGGAGGAATCCTCTCACCACCATGTGCAGGGCTGAAGTGTGGCCATGAGCCATGCAGCTACTGTCTCAGGGGAGGGGAAAATGGAGCCAGACTATGAGGGAGGCAGCCCTTGTTATTTCTGAGGAAAATGTAACTGTTTCAGGGAGTGCAGAGTTTGAGACAAGGTCTTGCTGTGTAGTTCAGGCTGAGTCTGTGGCAATTGTCCTGTCTCAGCCTTCTAAGTGCTACAAGTACGGTCATGTGTCACCATGGCCAGGTTCTATTATATTCTAGAAACAAAAATCCAAAGGGTCTAGGGAACACTATAAGTCACAGCTAATAAACAGCAGAACCAGGCCTCCATCCCAAGTCTGAGAAGAGTCACCAGCAAACATGCTGAATCTAAGCAGCAAGGGATACTAGACCAGAAAATCAGAACCGCAGGAAAGTCCCAGCTACACCATTTTATTCTGGCTGAACCCCAGTGGTACAACTTCACCTCTCATGGTATATGACAACATATACATGTAAGTGGACATTTCCTTATTTGGCAGTGAAACATTAAAGACATTAAAGTGCATGCATGTGTGTGAAGACAAGGACACACATGGTGTGATATCTATCTTTGCTTAGCACAGCTGAGCACAGGGAGCTTTTAAGATAATTTAAGGTGATGAATAACACAACAGTCAATAGGCATCGATGCAACTGTCAGGCTGGTGCTAAGAACCCCACTTATGTGCCAGCTGGTCTGCCGAACACCTTCAAGCCCCTGGTGTCCAGAGAGACTCTGTGTAAACACAGTGGTGGCCTGTCCCTGCTGATGGCTGCCAGCAGTGCTGACAAAGCCAGCCGTGGGAGCCACAGCAGCCTCCCAGCGGAACAGTCTGCTCACCTGACTCAGTGTGAGCATCAGGTCTAAACTGAAGTGATAGGAAGAGAAGCCCCAGGAGACTGGGTCATCAGCCTGTAAAGACACATGCCTGTCTTCTCCACAACCAAGTGAGAGGGAACGAAGTGAAAATAAATTTCAGACTAAGTACCATTTATCACAGTGCACTGTTCCACGAGATATTCCCATTTTGTGCTTAACCTGTTTTAAGCACAAAGCTTAACTAAAGTGAGTACCTTTAAGAAGTTATATCGCTGGGTGTGGTGGTGCACGCCTTTAATCCTAGCACTTGGGAGGCAGAGGCAGGTGGATCTTTGTGAGTTCAAGGCCAGCCTGGTCTACAGAGGGAGTTCCAGACAGCTATGGCTACAGGGAAACCCTGTCTTGAAAAGACCAAAAAAAAAAGAAGTTATATCAAGCCAGGCACAGAGGTGCATGCCTTTAATCCTAGCATGCAGGAGGCAGTGGCAGGTGGGTCTCTAGTCTATAAAGCAAGTTCTGGGCCAGCTGGGGCTACAGGGAGACCCTGACTCCACAACACAACACGACACACACACACACAAAAGAACCTGTATCAGGGGCTAGTGAGATGGCTCAGTGGGAAAGAACACTCCCAGCTTTTCAGAGGACTGGTTTGGTTCCCAGTATCCATCCTGGGTGGCTCACAATTGCCTATGACTCTAGCTCCAGGGCCCCAATGCCTGCTTCTGGACTCCTTTGAGTACTGCACTTACACACACATACACACACACACATTTTTTATATATATAGAAAGTTATGAGCTGGAGAGATGGGTCAACAGGTAAGAGCACAACTGCTCTTGCAGAGGACCCGGGTTCGATTCCCAGCACCCACGTGGCAGAAAAGAACCATCTTTAACCCAGGCATGGTGGCACACACCTTTAACCCTAGCACTCAGGAGGCAGAGGCAGGCAGATCTCTGTGAGTTCAAGGCCAGCCTGGTCTACAGAGTGAGGTCCAGGACAGCTGAGGCTATAGGGAGACCCTGTCTCCAAAAAAAAAGAAAGTTATGCCAGATAGTGCAGCTATCACTTTCATGAGTTTATCTGAGTCAGTCTTCAAAGCCCTGACGACACATACCTCCACCTACCAGAGTGTCTTTATTTATTTATAGAGCTCAAGAAAGAGGCTCTCTAGAAAAAGGAAATTCCAAAATAGGTCCTTCCTTAGCAGGTTTGAGGCAAAGGGCGACTTTGAGAAGGTCCAGGCTGGGGTCTTGGTTCCCACTGGCGGTCATTTCCAAGTTGTGAGGACAGCTCTCCCTGAGTCTCTTGACCGGCCTGCTCTAGGCCCCAGGGGTTGGCCTGGGCGACTTCTGAGCTCCCGGTCTGCCCCGTCACCCTGGGCGAGCTCTTCATCGTACCTGAAACAGAGCATCTAAGAATTATGGGGAGGTTCTGCTCAGAGGCAGCAGCCACATGGAGGGGCCAGTGGGCTGCTGTGTGGCTAGCACTTTACCAGAAACAGCCAACCCAGCCTGGGCTTTGGACATCCCATCCCCTCTCCAGCCCACCTGCTCACAAGATGCCTTGGTTAGCCCAGCGAACAACATGCAAGGTCACAGAGCTGATGAGAGAAACCCTCTAAACTGCCACTGACAGTTTATATTTCAGACAGAATACAGCAACACCCACAAAGGGAACGAAAATAAACTAGCGAGCCAGCCCAGGGTGGCAAAGGAGAGAGCTCAGCCTGCAAACACTCCACACACAGCCAGCGGGGTAAGGCCCACTTCCATTTCAGACAGGGAACCAGGCATCTGTCTGTCCGCGGTCTGCCTGGAGGCCCCAGGGAAGGCTGGGACTCACCAACACCACCTCACTGCTCCTCGTCTATCCTCTCACTGCCTGTTTCCAATTAACACCAGTGCCTCAGCTATGCTCAGTGCTGAGGAATCTACCAGACAGGTAGAGGAGCAGCCTGAGGAAGCAGGTGAGAGACCAGGGCGCACAGGTCACGGTACTGACTGGGGCAAGTCCCCCCCTTCCTCTACTTGGGCTCCCTTCCTGAGGCCCCTGAGGGTGGTGAGACATATAACCTGAAACAGAGCCCATGAAGGGGACCATCTCTCCTGGAAGTGAGTTCCCGTCACTGTTGGACTCCAAATTCAGATGCGGAGGATGTAGGATTGAAATCAGGCCTCCGGATTCCTAATCTAGGGCTTTGCTCTGCAGCTGAGAGTAAGAATGCTTCTGTTGGCTTTAAAAGAATTTCTAAAAACTTGTGCTTTTTTAAAAACCTCCATTTATTTGTTTATTTGGTTGGGGGGCATAGAGCACACATGCGGAGATCAGAGGACAATCTGCAGGAGTTAGTCCTCTCCCACCATGTAGGTCCTGGGGACCACAGCTCTTCAGGATTCGTGGCAGGCATCTTTATACACTGAGCATCTTGCTGGGCCTTCTGGTCAGTTTTAAGTGCCCTCTAAGTGTCAGCACTATTTTGCCTGAGGACCCTCAGTTATATGCAGACAGCTGCATTAAGCAAACAGGCACCAAGATGCTTTGCTATGCTACAGCAGCTGAATTTTCCTGACTTCTAGATAGGACTGTGCTTCCAGTCCTGAACCAGACTCTTTAGGTGGTGTGGTACTGCTGAGGTCGATGAACTCTGCACAGTCCCTATAGTGGCAAGCAGGCTGGAGTCCAGGGAACATCAGAGCTAATTTGTTGAGGGCTTTCCTTGTGGCAGACGGCAGGGCAGCCCCCTGTACTGGCCTGGGCTGTCAGAGCCTCATCACCACGTAGGCACTGCCCTCACTCCCCATTCTCACTGTGGAGGCCCAAGTGTAGTCCCTCCAATACAACAGGGTTGGAGAGAGAGAGAGAGAGAGAGAGAGAGAGAGAGAGAGAGAGAGAGGCCCCAGAGAGAGAGAGAGAGATCCTCAGGGGCCCCAGAGAGAGAGAGAAAGAGAGAGAGAGAGAGAGAGAGAGAGAGAGAGAGAGAGAGAGAGAGAGATATCCTCAGGGGCCCCAGAGTCTCTGCTGGGGGAGGGTGTCAAAGGGCTCTGCTCCCAGATCAGCTCCCACAGTCTGTTCTGTGTTTATGTGACAGACTTGGGCGAGGATGACACGATCAGGCTTTGGTTGCCCTGGCACCGGGCTCATGGTGGGGAGGTGGAGCACACACGGCCTTGGGCCTTGGCTGACTGAGCATTTGTGCTGCTCTGTGCAGCTTGAAAACAAAGACAAACAAAACAGAGCATGTGGCAGACAGCTGGCAGCAGGTGGCTGGCTGTTCTGCAGGAGGCCTGGGCACTCAGCTAATATAAATAGCCAAGATGACTCTCCTAAGGGCCCTTCCCACCAGAGCAGGCTTCCCTTCAGAGTTCTAACAGGTGGAATGTAGGCTCCTCTGCATTCTGAACAGAATTTCTTTGAAGACTAAGAGTATAGCTGGTAACTTTATTTATTCATTCACTGATTTATTTACTTATTCACTTTTTTTTTTGGCCTGGAATTCACTATGTAGACCAGGCTGGCCTTGAACTCACAGAGATCTACCTGCTTCTGCCTCCCAAGTGCTGGGATCAAAGGTGTGCGACACCACACTTTGCCTATTTTCTTATTGATTTATAGGGTTTCATTATGTAGCCCTGGCTGGCCTGGAACTCTCTATGTACACCATTGTGGCCTTGAACTCACAGAGATCGACCTTCTACATCCTGGTGCTGGGATTAAAGGGATTAATTTTAGAATAGGCAATATGTAAAATGCTAGCCTCATGACACCAACACCAAGGCCATAGGGATAATCTGGGGTGGCAGCAAGGAATATGCATTTCTGGGGCTAGCACCAGTGTGACGCTGGGCACAGGAGCTGCTCTGCCAGCTTCCATTCTCCATATTGGCGTACCCTGAAGGGCTACTATGAGCATGGATGAAATGCAGTGGTCCTGGCTGGCTGGGTAAGGGACACAGAGCACCCCAAAGACAAAAGGGCCCCTTCACTAGTCAGCAGTGCCTCCCTCCGCTAGTCGGCGGTGCCTCCCCCCACTAGTTGGCGGTGCCTCCCTCCACTAGTCGGCGGTGCCTCCCTCCACTAGTCGGCGGTGACCCCCCCCCCCAGTCGGCGGTGCCTCCTGCTGCAGCCGCTGGAATCTGACCTGGAGAGATCTAAAGTATCAGGAGCACGAGCCCTAAAGGGAAGAGCTTCCAACTGTTGGTTTCATCCCAGAGCCTTCTATCACCTCAGAAGAGGGAATACTGGCTCAGGATTGGGGTGAGTTTTCTCCCCAACTTAAAACAGTAAGGTGCCGAGCTGGGCGTGGTGGTGCACGCCTTTAATCTTAGCACTTGGGAAGCAGAGGCAGGCGGATCTTTGGATCTTTGTGAGTTCAAGGCCAGTCTGGTCTACATAGCGAGTTCCAGGACAGCTGGGGCTACAGGGAGACCCTGTCTCGAAAAGACCAAAAAAAAAAAAAAAAACAAAAACAAGCAGGGGACAAAAGAAAACAGTAATAGGGTGCCCGGCAGGTTGTGAACAGGGGGGGGGGGGGGGGGGGGGGGGGGGGGGGGGGGCCTTGTAGTCCTAAGCACGGTGCGGTTTGAGGCAGAGCCAGGCGATCTTTGTGAGTTCAGGCCAGCCTGGTCTACAGAGTGATTCCAGGACAGCTGGGCTACAGGGAGACCCTGTCTCAAAAGACAAAAAAAAATAATAAGAATTAAAAAACAAAAAAAACAGTAAAGGGCTCTGCCGCTGATTCTAACCTGGAGCTAACACCGGGCCGTTGAAAGTTTGCAAAGGATATACACCTGCTAGCCTGAGACAAAGGACTCCACCAACACCCAGTGAGCCAGCTCCCCTTCTGATGAACTAAAGGACCCACCAAGAAGATGGTCCCTTGCAAGACCTAGACTCACTCTCTCTCTCTACGGGAAAAAGGTCATTCTCATGCGGGGGGTGGCTGCGGGTGTCTCGGGGGGGGTCTCTCTCTTCGGTCTCTCTGGGCGGTCTCGGTCTTAGCGGCCCCCAGAAGGCCAAGCCAACCAAAGCAAGAAGACAACAAATGGGAACAACGATCGTCAGGGATCACCCCTTTCCGCACCCCAAAAACAGGCAAACCAAGCACTTTAACGGGGTCAGTTTGACCTCAGCCCCAAATGTATGCTGGACCTGAGAACGTGCCACAGTCCTCATAAGGATCCTGTTCCCTCGTACTCAAGCTGGATGTCTTCCGTCATCGCTCCCGTTGTAATGAAGAGACCCTGGCTTCTGCGTAGAGAACTCTGCTTACTGAAGCCGTGATGGACAGGTTCGCTTTTCATGAGGACCAGTGGGTCTGGAAATGCCAATTCTAACATCCGACCCTCTCAGCGCGGCGAAGTCGAGCTGCAGAAGCCTGCGGGGACCCACTCCAGTGACCCCTGCGGAGTCGGAATTCGAGACAGAGCCGGCGGGGCCCCAGCGGGCCGGGAACTCATCGGACCGGGGGCCCCAGATAACTTTAGCAAAGAAATCACCAATAGGCCCGCTGCCTCTAACGATGCCGCTGGACATGCCCACCCCATAATCACAGCATCAACGCGAGTCATTCAGAGATCAGGGGAATAGGGCACAACGTTGATGACAACCTCGTGGATAGACAACATAAAAAATAGGCATCTATCACAGCTCAGGGCACCAAAACACATAGACAGTACTGTCAAGATGTTATGTTTCCCCTTGGGTGTGGCTATTTTGTAATCAGGGTCATACCCCTGAGCGCCAGCCTGGCCGGGAACTCCCTATAGGCGAGGAGTCAACTGGCCTCCATCTAACACAAGAGTCCGCCTAGTCGCTGCCTTCCAAATGCTAAAAAAAAAAAAAGAGGAAAAAAAAAGAAAAAACATGTGGCAAGTCAGCCCAGCCACCTGCCTCAGTCTTTTCTTGATCGGTAAGTGTAAAAACCCAGACCATAAGTCCCTCGAGTCCGAAGGACCATCACAGTAAAAACAAAAAAAAAAAAAAAAGTCACCGCGACTCCTTCTCCTCCAGAAAAAATCACTCAAACGGCCCTCAGTGCCTGACCCTACCAACCACGATCCCCACCAGAGTGCCACTTCCCCCCCAGCACTGGCACCCCATGTCCTTCTGCCTTCCTTGCTCGGCCAGCTCCCACTTCCAGTCCTCTCCAACTCTGGGGGTATTTGCACCCCAGGCTGCTGTCCTCCCCACCCCAGGCTGCTGCTGTCCTACCTAGCCCAGGTTGCTGTCCTACTATCTATCCCAGGTTGCTGTCCTACTATCCACCCCAGGTTGCTGTCCTACTATCCACCCCAGGTTGCTGTCCTACTATCCACCCCAGGTTGCTGTCCTACTATCCACCCCAGGTTGCTGTCCTACTATCCACCCCAGGTTGCTGTCCTACTATCCACCCCAGGTTGCTGTCCTACTATCTACCCCAGGTTGCTGTCCTACTATCCACCCCAGGTTGCTGTCCTACTATCTACCCGGGGTACCGCCGGTTGATGTGCCCTACATCTAGACCGGCCGGTTGCTGTCCTACTATCGTAGCCGCCCCGAGGTTGCTTGTCTAGGGCGATCCACCCCAGGTTTGCTTATAGACAAGACTGCCGATCGGTAACCCGGCGCATCTACCCATAGAAAAACACAGGCAGGCTTGCTTGTTCTTAAGAAAAAATAAATCAGACTACGCTGAAATTAATCACGCCACTTGGCACTAAATGCTCGAAGAATTAAAAGGGGGGGGCGTCATTGAGGCCGTGTCCATATTTGAAATTCCCACAGCACTTCCTTGGTTCTACTTCCACTTGACCCCTACATCGCCGATGGTGAGAGCTACTGAAACAGTACAAACAGGCAGAGATAGAGATGTGGGGCAGCGGACGGCGGGCTCCAGAGTACGGACCAATTATATTCATATCACAATACAACCAACATACGGGAGTGGTGTACGTGCTCCTATATGTGTTATGGATCTATATGTGGATGGTAGTTATCAAGAACTTTAGGCTAAATAGACTCCGGTCGTTTTACGTTTTTTTTTTTTGTTGTTCTTTTTGAGAAGAGGGTCTCTGTCCAAATTTTTTTTTGTATTTTGGTTTTTTTTTTCTTTCTCTCCACCTTATTTTTTGGGTTTCTCTGAACCTGGAGCTTGCTTGTGTAGACCAGGCTTAATCCTTGAACTCAGCTCGACGTAATCCACGCTTCTCGTTCTCTACCATCACAAGTCTGGAAATTAAAGGGCGGGGGGCACCACCACACCGGCAGCTAAAAAAAGGTGTCTTCCTATAAGCCCCACTGGCCCTGGAATTGGCTTTTGCTATGTAGACCCAGGACTGAGAGGCCCTTGAAACATCTAGAGTTCCAAACCAATAAATCAACCCTGGGACCTCTTGAGGTGCTGTAGTTAGAAAAAATTCAGGTATGGGTGCCACCACAAAAAAACAGACCGGACTGTTTAAATATTTGAAATTAAATGCATTTATGCATCACAGGGGCCCTTTGTTTGTGTGCAGCTGTCTTATAATTGAAATTGTTGTCAATCATGAAGATCCTTTCCTGCACTATGTTTTTCTCAGTGGCAACCTCCTGATACCAGACAAGGTACACGCACTAGGTTCCAATCTTTTGTTTGTTTTAATTATGCAGAAGGAGTTTGGAGTTTGAGATAGGTCTTACCGTCATAATTAAGACTGACATTTAACTGCCATATTAGACCATTGTAGCTTTAAAAAACGCAAGATTTCAACACCGAGTTGGGTGTGTTTGACTTCCCTGAGTGACGGGGATTAAAATGCATGCAACCCCACACGAAAATGGCCATTTTAAGGTAGAAACACAATCTTAAAGTGGGGGCCATACAGTCTTCCAATGTGAACACTGCTTCGTCCCTCCAGTGAATATAAAAACTGTTGACAGATCTACAGCGCTGTTTTCGGATCTATAAAAGATTGTACTAAGACACTACCCAGGGGGGGGAAAAAGAAAAGGGGAGGTTATAAGGTCCGAAGGGAGAAGAATGAACGAGGGCAGTGCTAGGACGACCTGTTCCTGGGGGAAAGCACAGGAGACCCTCAGGGGGACAGAGGTTAGCTGTGAAAATCACCACTTCTTTTGCTACTTCCTGGGGTAGATGGCCTGAAGTCTCCAGAACTACACTGGACCTTCTTAAATATTATAGTAAAAAGCTATAGTGGATGGGCTGGGGGTGTTGGGTGTCAAAGATGAAAATACAGGGAAAAGGAGAAGAGAAAGAAAAAAACACCTGACATCTCGGGAGCGAGCCGAACGACTGGTGAACACAGGAGCTTGTAAATGGCTCTTGAGACCCCTGGGGCACAGTGACAGGGGCCTGGCCAATGGGGGGGTGGGGGGTGTGGGGGTAAAGCTAATTGTTAAGTATCATCTAGATGAGATGGGACAGGTTTAGCACCCTAATTACTTTTCTGTCTTCATGAGAGCTATCCCTCAAGAGTGTCAATGAGTACACATTGCCAAACAAAGCCCACCCACATCCCTGGCATCCACGGCATAGCTGTCTAGAATGCCAGGACCACTGCAGAGTAAAAAGGGAGGGTGGGCAAACCACAGGGGTATTTGCATAGAGAAATTCAAAGAAGATGTCCTTTTGGGTGGGGACTTAGTTTCAACATTTGCAGCCTGGAGATCCACGGGTCGGCCGTTGGGAAAGAAGAAAAAAAAAAAAAAAAAAAAAAAAAAGGACTTCAATGAAAAAAAAGAATTGAGGGGTTTCATATAATCAGGTATTGTACTTAAGGATCCGATCGTTGGCGGTGCTGGAGGTGAGAGACGGGGACGCATTAACCTATGAGAAGAAAAACAAAAAAAAAAAATCGTTCATCACTGTGTCACTTCTCCTCGTAGAAAGATGAAAGGGTACATATGTAGGAACCTCCTGGATATGAATTCTGATTCTAGATTAGCTTTGGCAGAAGTAATAATATAACAAAACTCAACCATAGCTCACAATCGTTCCAAGCACCTTTGTACGAAGGAGGTCATTGTGTGATCTCTATATTGGCTTCTAAAAATGAAACACGAAAGCATATTTAAAACAGATTAAAAATATTAAAGAGAATTGTAGCTAACAGCAAATAAACTCGCTAGCTACATATAAAAAAAACTGAGTGATAAATGCACAGGGCAATCGGATCACATATAAGTACAAAAAGTTAAGGTGTGTGGTTTGGGGGTGTGTGTGGGTGTGAAATGTGTGGTTTTGCTGAGGAGTGCAGGGGGGGGTGGCGCAGAAGAAAGACGATTTAATACACATCACAAGCAAGCATGGCAATTAAAGTAGGGCCACTATGGAAGGGGAAACAGGGTATTGAGGTGGCAAGTGCGGGTTCGTTCCAAAAGCTGAGTTAAAGTGGACAAGCTAGAGCTTGGACCCATTAAGATGTGAACTTATAGGAAGGAGCCTTTGCATTATCACATGACCAGGTGATTTGATGCGAGCTGGGTGCAGTGCAAGTAAAGGAAAACAGAGACGCATTAAAGAAGCAAGAAGACCTGAGGGGGGATCTTGGACCGGGGCTGTGTGTACACCTCCCTCAAGAGGCCTTCGGGCGCCTGAGGCAGGAATAGGAAAATCTATATGTGGTCCTGATGTTATATGCCTAAAATTTATTTACAATGATTTGTTTAAATTAATGTGTGTGTGTGATTTTCATACAATAGAAATCGCTGGTGGTAGAAATTTAGATCTCGGCTCCCTACTACACCGCCGTGAGCACCTTGCCCTAGAGCCTGACAGAGTCCCACTCGGTCTCCATGTGTCCGACTTCATTTGTGGGGTACGCAGGTAACCACTATGCGGCCTGGTTAACTCCAAAGAGTCCCGATGCCTTAATAAGAGCCCGGGTCGTCCCTCCTGGCAGCCAATCTGTGGCCCACAACCTTCCGTGGTGGTGGAGCTGGAAGCTTCCGACCCCACTTCCTCTGACTTTGTGCTGGGATTTTGGTTCGGGTTTGTGTGCTGGTTTTTGGGCTAATGCGTGAGAGGCTTCGGCAGGGTGTCACCATTGGCTGTGAGGTCATGGACTGTACTTACAGACTGAATAGCTGTCCGGAAAAAACCTTTCCTATCATCATCCACCAGCTTCTGATGTTTCTTTGGTTCTAAAGGATAAAAGTTGTCATGCACTATGTAGAACCCAGACTGGGGCCTCAAAAGCATGGTGATCTTACTGTCTGCACAAGTGCGAGGGATAACAGGCATAAGCCACCAAACCTGGCTTAGGCAGTCCTAATGACCTTGGCTAGCTGTCGTTGGCTATGAATGATTACGAGGCAGCAATCCGTAATTTTCTGCCTCATTCACAGTTTCTCTTCTCGTGAGCCTGATAGCAAAGAGACAGATCAGAGCGAGATAGTAACCTAGTACAAGTATCAAAAGAAGGAACTTAGAATATCATTAACTCATGCTGTCCGCCATAAGAGAGATTGCAGTGGAACGAAGGGTCGCAGTTATGTGTGTGTAGCATTCCTTGTGAGGCGCGGGGCCCACCGGCTGCAGGATGTGGAGGTAAAGGGAGAACAGTGAGTTCAAAAGGTCTAGCATAGCAAGTTTTAGACTCAAGCCAATAAACACAAGAAACCATTTTCTAATCAACACAATCAAAACAAAAGAAGAAAACAAAACAAAACAGTTCAAAACAAAAGGCCAATACTCGGGGAAGCTTAATGGTAGGTGAGCGAAGAGTTCAAGTACTCATGGGGACTACAGAGTATAATGATCAAGGTCAGCCTGGCCTACTTAGCAAGACACGATCCAAAATAAAAAGCAAAAAGGGAGATGGGGATCTTTCTTGGTAATAGAGTGGGGCGACTTGCCCAGGGAACATATTCCTAGAGTCAAAACGAAAAAAAAAAAAAAAGCCAGCAAAATATGTTTATATAACAAGTACGTGGTGATGGTTCATTATGATACTTTGAGAATGAAATAATTTTGTTTCTATCGGTGAAGGAGGCGAGAGAGATGGTGCAGGGTTAGATGACACCGCCTTCTATTTGGAGAGGACCTGAGTCAGTTTGCCATCCATCACATATAGCCTGAGGTGTCAAGCTGCAAAGGAATCGGGGGTCTGCCCCTCGCTTGCGCATCGTCAAGTACCCACACGCACGGGTAACCTATACAAAAAAACAAACACCACAGACACAGATTAACACAAACACATATAATGAATGAATAAAACCCAATTTTGTTGTCTTTTAAACAAGGGTCTCCCTGTGCCCACTGGTCTGGGACTTGGCTAAGTAAACTGTTTTGCCTCCCGAGTGGCGGATTCGAGGCATAGGCCACCACCAGAGACACCATGGACTTAAGTAAAATGTTTTTTTGTTTTTGTTTTGTTTTTTTTTACGTGTAATGAATGTTACTGTCTGCATGTAGGTCGTTGCACCTGGGTCGTGCAATGCACTTCGATAGAGCATCAGATTCCCCCTTATGACTGGAGTTAAATACGGTTCTTAAGCCGCCATGCGGGTGCTAGGGATCAAACCTGGGACATCTGCAAAAGCAGTCGCACTCTTAACCAGCTAGGCCATCTCTCCAGCCACAAAGCTAAATATGTTTTAAAAGGAAGTAATAATTGCCAGGCATTGTGGTGCATGCCTTTAATAATCCTAGCACTTGTGAGGCAGAATCAGGTGGATCGCTGTGATTAAAGACCATCCTGGTCATACATAGTGAGCTAGGACCAGCTGGGAATAAAGGAAAACCATGTCTCAGAAAGACAAAAGAAAAAAAAAAAGAAGTAATAGTTGCAACAAGGTAGGATCCTAGCTCATTAGGGAAATTGTGACTTCAAGTTATTTAAGAGGCAGAAGCCAGTAATGTGGCACACACTTGTAACTCTAGCACCTGGGAGGACCGGCACACACCTGTAACTCTAGCACTTCCGTGGGGGAAGATAGGGGCACACAGCAGCACACCTGTAACTCTAGCACCGTGGAGATGGCACACACCTGTAACTCATCACCGGGAGATGGGCACAGCACTGTAACTCTAGCACCTGGGGAGATGGGGAACATACCTGGTAACTCTTAACACCTGGGAGGACTGCACACACCGGTAACTCTAGCACTTGGGAGGATGGGGCACACACCTAAAACTCTAGCACCTGGGAGGATGGGGCACAAACCTGTAACTCTAGCACCTGGGAGGATGGGCACACACCTGTAACTCTAGCACCTGGGAGAAGTATGAGGGCAAAACACTTGTAACTTCTATCAAACTGGGAGGATGGGGAACATACCTGTAACTCGAAACAACATAGGGAGGACTGGCCACACACCTGTAACTCTAGAACTCCTCTAGCACGTGGAGGATGGGCACAACACCTTAACTCTCAAACTCTAAGCATCGGGGAGGATGGGGGGCACAACACACCTATAACTCTATAACCTATAACTTAAAAGAGCTAAATAAGCAAAACCGGGAGGATGGGCCCACACCATGTAACTCTAGCACCCGAGCAGAGCTGGAGGATGGGGGCACACACACATACTCTAAGCACCTGGGAAGAGGGGGCGGAAAAAAAAAAGGCAGGGGGAGAGAAAAACGGAGGGAGAAAGAGGGGCCTGAAACTCTAGAGAGCGCGCCTGGGAGGGGGAGGTGGGGAGAAACACGACGGAGCAAAAGAGGGAAAGAAAAAAACGTAGGGGGACCTGTAAGGCGTCTAGCACCGGGGGGGCCTGGGGGGGGACTCTAGCACCTGAAAGAAGTGGGAGGATGTGGGTGGCCAACAAAAGAAAAAGAAGGACAGTAAGAAGGAAAAGGCTCTAGCAAGCCAACTGGAAGGAGGGATGGGGGTCACACAAAAAAAAAGGAAAAAAAAAAGGAAAAAAAATAAAAAGGGGAAAAGGGGGAGGAGGAAAGGGGGGGCAGGGGGGGGGGGGGGAAAGGAGGGGGGGGGGGGGGGAGAGGGGGGGGGGGCACAGGGGGAAAGGGGAGGGGGGGGGGGGGGAGGGGGGGGGAAAAAAAGGGAAACACTGTGGGAACTCAGGGGGGGGGGGGGGGGGGGGGGAGAGGGGGGGGGGGGGGGGGGGGGGGGGGGGGGGGGAAAGGGAGGAAGGAGGGGGGGGGGCGGGAGAAGCGGGGGGGAGGGAAGAGGAGGGGAGAAAAAGGCACCCTGAAGGAAAAGGAAAGGGGGGACACAGGTGGGGGGGAGGGGGGGGGGGGGGGGAAAAAAACCGAGGGATAGGATAACTCTAGGACAAGATAGGGTCGCGGCTGGGGGATGGGTACACACAGTAAACGGGAGGGTAACTGAACGGAAAAAAATCTAAAAGCGGAGCCGGCCAAAAGAAAAGCTTATGAGGAAAGGAAAGAAAACAAAAAAAGGGAAGGGGGGGAAAAGGGAAAAAGGGGGGGGAAAGGGGGGAAAAAGAGGAAAGAGGGAGGAGAGGGGAAGGGGGGGGGGAAGGGGAAAAGGGGGGGGGGGGGGGGGGGAAAAAAGAAAAAGGGGGGGAAGGGGGGGGGGGGGGAAAAGTGGGGGGGGGGGGGGGGGGGGGGAATCCCAAAAGAAGGAAACGAAAAATGGGGGAGGGGTGCAGGGGGAGGAGAAAAAGGGTGACAACCAAAAAAGGTTAAAACGGGAAAAGGGGGAGGGGAAAGGGAAAAAAAAAAGGCAAAAAAGAAAGGGGGAGAAAGAGAGAAAGAAAACCGCGGAAAGTGGGGGGGGGGGGGGGGGGAAAGAAAAAAAAGAAGGGAAAAACAAAACATTTTCACAAATAAAAAAAAAAAAAAAAAATAAGATCTATCCCTTTTTCTTATCATCACCACATAAATGATAGAAGAAGGCGGGGAAAGAGGGAAAAGGGGGGGGGGGGGGGGGGGGGCGGGGGAGAAGGAAAACAATAAAATGGTAAAAAAAAAAAAAAAAAAAAAAAAAGGGGGGGGAAAAAAAAGAAAGGGGGGGGGATCTCGAACGCAAAAAAATAAAGAGGCGGGAGATAAGGGCAGAAACACATAAACTAGCAGGGGGGGGGGGGGGGAGCGGGGGGGGAGAGAAACGGGGGGGGGGGTGGCGGGGCGCGGGGGGGGGGGGGGGTACTAAAAGCCTTGGAAAGAGAGAAAGAAAAAAAAAAAAAAAAAAAAAAAAAAAAAAAAAAAAAAGCGAAAGAAAGAAAGAAAAAAGGGAAGCGGGGGGGCAGAAAAAAAAAAACGAGCCGGCGCCCGGGGCGGGGGGGGGGGGGGGGGGGGGGAAAAAAAAAAAAAAAAGTAGGGAAAAAAAAAAAAAAAAGAAAAACCAAAAAAAAAGAAAATACTATAAAAATCGGGGGGCAAAAAAGAAAACAAACAAACAGGGGGGGGCGAGAGGAGGCACTCCACACTCTCCACAGGGGGGAGAGAACGGGAAAAAAAAAGTTCCCACAAAAAAAGGGGAAGGGGGAAAAAAAGAAGCAAAAGGAAAAAGAAAAAAAAAAAAAAGAAGGAAAATGGCGGGGTCGGGGGGGGGCGGGTCATATAGGGCGGGATTCAAAAAAACAAGCAAAAGGGGCGTGGGGGGGGGGGGGGGAAAAGAAAAGGAAAAAAAAGGTGGGCGTGAGAAAATAAAAAAAAAGGGGGGAGGGACGGGGGCTGGAAAAGGAAAGAAGATGAAAGGGGAGAAAAAGGGGGGGGAAGAAGGAAAAAAAAGAAAAGTGGACGAACGTAAGAATAAGAGATATCACGCAACAGAAATAAGACTCCAAATCTCGGCGGGGCGCGACACAAAAAAAAAGAAAAAGGGGGGGGAGAGAAAAAAAAAACGAAAGAAAGGGGACGGGGGGGGGGAAAGGCAAGGGGGGGGGGGGGGGGGAAAAAAAAAAAAAAGGAGGAGAGAAAAGAAGGTGAAAAAGGAAAGTGGTAAGAGTGCGGGCACGTACCGGTCTCGGAGCAACAGGGGGCCTGCGGTCGGGGGGCAAGAGAAAAAGGGCGAGACGCCGGTCGGGTGAACGACACCCGGGAGACGGTGGGGTGTTGCGTGTGTGGGGGCCGATGGGGGGGCAAGAAAGAAAGAAAGAGGGGTGGGGGGGGGGGGGGGGAAAAAGAAAAAGCTTTTGGGGAGAAAATAGATAATGGGGGGTGGTGGGGGGGAGAGTGGGTGGGAAAAAATAATAAGAAAAAGAAAAAAAAGAAAAAAAAAAGGGAAAAAAAAAAAAGGGGGGAGTTGAAGGGTGTAAAAGGCTGTGAAAAAAAAACAACCCCCGAAAGGATGACAAAAGCACCTATTCCCATACCTTCATCGCCCGGAACAAACAAAAACAAAAAACTTGCCAATCTTTTTTTTTATTTAAAAAAAAAAAAAAAAAAAAAAAAGAAAGGGAAAAAAAAAGGAAGGGGAGGGGGGGAAAAAAAAAAAAAAGAAGTGGGGAAAAAAGAGGGGGCAAAGGGAAACGTGGGAAAAGGAAGAAGAAAAAAAAGAGGGGGGGGGGGGGAACAAAAAAAAAAACAAAAAAGGGGGGGAGTGGAAAAGAAAAAGAAAAAAAGGGGGGGAGAAAGGGGAAGGGAAAAGGGGGGGGAAAAAAAAAAAAAGAGAAGAAAAAAAAAAAAGGGGCGAAACCAAGGAAGGGGTAAAAAGAGTGGGAAAAGAGGGGGAGAAAAGTGGAGAAGGGAGGTGGGGGGAGAAGCGTGGGTGGGAAAGATAAGGCGTGGGGATGGGGTGGGGGAAACGAAAAAAGAGAAGAGAAGGGATGCAGAATTGGAGGGAATGGGGGTGATGGGTGATTGGAGAAGGAAGTGGGGGGGGGGGGCGCTAATGAGGGGGGATGGTGGGCGGGAGTGGGCGGAGGGTAAAAGGCAAAAGGGAAAATTGCAAAGGGAGGCAAAAAACAAACCAAGACATGAGAAACAATGGAAGGGATGAAAAACCCACAAGAACAAACAAAAGTCACACTGGAAGGGGTGAAAGACAAGGGGGGCAACACAAACAAAGACCAGGCGCAAGAATCACGAAATAAGTACAAGCAGGGGGAAATAAGGGGAAACGAACACCAAAAAAATGGAAAGAACAAAAAAATGAAAAAAAGTGAGGGGGGGGGAACATAAAATAAACAAAAGGGGGGTTAGCCGGGGGTGAGAAAAAATATCTAAAACAAAAAAAAAGGGTGGTTGGATATGGGGGGGGGTGTGGAATGGGGGGAGGGAAAAGGAAAAAAAAAAATCATTGTTAAGTGAAATAAACCAGATGAAGAAGGAAAAAAAAAATAGTGTGTGTGGGGGGTTGGGGCGCGAGGGGGGGTGACAAAGGAATAAACAAGATGAAGGGGCACAGAATAAAAGCAAAAGGACAAAAAACAAACAAGGGGATGGAATGGATAGAGGTGGGGCACAAACACAATAAAATGGGGTGGCTGGGGATGTGGTTGGGGGGAAGGGCGTGGTGAGGGACACAAGGGCGGAGGGCGTGGAATAAAATTGAAAGGCGTACACACCAATGTAAAAAATAGTGGAAACATAAAGAAGAAACTAAAAGGTTGCCACAACAATAAGGGATACCAAGGGGGCACGGAATAACACAAGAAAGAAAAAATAAGGAAACAAAAACAAGCCCAAAACACACACGGGGGGGAAGAAGAGGATGGGGTGAAAAAAAAGTGAAGGTTACATGGGGGGAGGGCGGGGTACGGAACAGGGGGGGTCAGTGTCGACATGTGGGGGAAAAAGGCGGTGTGGACGGTGTCCGGGTGGGGTTGACAACACCACTCCGATGGCTCTAAATACAGAGTGGGGGGGGAACATAGACATAATTGTGGGGAAAGGCGGACATATTGTTGGGAAAAAAAGATAAAAAAAATAAAAAACCATAACGATGGGGGGCTGGTTACACACACACGTTGGACAGACGGCAATACTGAACAAAGGGGGTGCAAAAACCAAAAAAACACAAAATAATGAGCAATAAATGGGTGGAACAACCAAGTGGAGACACAAAAAACGGTATAACACAAAAAGAAGAGCGAAAACAAATCACGCAAAGGACAACAAACATTACAAAGAAGGGTGAGAACTCGGTCGTGTGACAAAGAAGAGGGAGAAGAAAGGGTCCAAGAGTGGATAGGCGTGGGAGGGAAAAATAGTTACAAGAGCGAGAAGTGGCACGAGTAAGAGCAGGAGGTGAGTACACACCTGCCCGCAGCTGGGAAGGGTGGCTCGTCACACCAGTGGTGTCTAAGATAAATAACGCACAAAAACAACAATATAACATTGGAAGGATAAGGTGAAGGGAAGGGGGGTTGAGAAAGTTAGGGACGGTTTCCGGGTGTGGGCTAGACAAAAGAAGGTGTTTTGTTTGTCAAATTGCAACAACACACACCAAGTGGTTGTGTTTATTATTTTTATTAGATGTGGAATACGTTTTGTGGTTTCCCAGAAAGACATTTTTGGGAACACTTAACATTGGTAAAAA
This sequence comes from Rhizomys pruinosus, assembly GCA_009823505.1. NCBI lineage: Eukaryota > Metazoa > Chordata > Mammalia > Rodentia > Spalacidae > Rhizomys > Rhizomys pruinosus. The sequence goes on from VZQC01013734.1 coordinate 1,163,252, forward strand.
CAAAACATAACAGGTAACAGAAAAAGTTGCACAAGATATCAAGAAAAGAAAAAATATAAAAAACCATGTGAGGAAAGTGGTGAGCTATATTCGCACTTGGGGTGTAGGTGGTAGTGAAGGTGGAAAAGACTAATAATACTCAAACAAAACACACCACAGAAAAACCATTACTAAAAAGAGAACCACCACCTGCTTCGCACACACCAACCAAAAATTAGAAAAGAAAGGGCAAAAAAATCTTTCAGAGCGGTAGATAAAAAAGTTGGGCTATATTTAGTTTTTATATATTTTATATAAAAATAAAAAAAAAAAAAGGGTGGGTGAGAGATGGTCGGTGAAAGGAATGGGGGTCGGAGTAAGTTTAGAGACTTTAACGCGTTCATGGTAAAATGAGTTAGTGAGATGTGAACTGTGATGGGGGATATAAGGGGTGTTCGTTTCCCACGGCCCCCCCCCCCTTGTCCCCCTCCCCCTGCCCATGCTCTCCACTCTTTTCTTCCCTTTTCTTATTCCCCCCCACCCTGTGTGTATGAGAAAATGGGGGGGAACAAAACAAAGAAAAAAGGTGTGGGAAAGGCAACAGACACACAACAAATGGTAAAAAGACCAAGGCGCTCGTATCCCGTTCTCGTCGCTACAACACACCACCACACACTACAGCGGCGAATGCATCCCGGAACAGGGTGGTGGTAAAAAAAGAAAAAGAAAAGGGGTGGAACACATGAAAATCAAAACAATGAGTGAAAGGCTCATACACACAGCAAAGATTGGATCAAAGATAGGGTCACAACACACAACGGATAAAGCTGGCAATGGACAAAAATTTCACAAGACAAAAAAAACAGGATGAGAGGGGGGAGGGGGGGGGGGGGGGAAAAAAGAGAGGAGAAAAAATAAAGGAGGAGAGAGGGGGGGGAAAAAAAAAAAAGAAAAGGGGAGGGGGGAAAAGAGAAACAACAGAAAGGGAGAAAAATTAAAAAGAAAGAAGAAGAAAAAAAAAAAAAAAAAAAAAAAAAAAAAAAAAAAAAAAAAAAAAAGGAGGAGGAAAGGAGAAAAAGAAGAAAAAGAAAAAAGAAAAGGAGTTAAAAACAACACAAGAAAACGGAGAGAAGGAGAAAAAGAAAGGGAAGAAAAGGGGGTAGAGGTGAAGAACAGAGAAACAAAAAAGAAAGAAGGATGTAAAGGGGGGGGTGGGGGGGGGAAAGGGGCGAACAAGACGGCGAGAGGTGGGCGGGACGGTCGTTACCAAAACTCTCCGCACGCCAAAAAAAAAAAAAAAAGAAAGAAAAGAAAAAAAAAAAAAGGGGGGGGGGGGGGGGAGGGGGCCGGCGAAAGCCACGAACGAGAACCAGAAAAAAGAAAGGCAAAAAAAAAAAAAGAAAAGGGGGAAAGGCGAAAAGAAAAGGGGGGAAGGCGGGGGGGGGGGGAGAAAACAAAAAGGACGAACGCCAAAAAATCAAATCAAAAAAAAAAACAGGGGGCGCGAAAGAAGAAAAGAGGGAAAAAACTAAGGGGCGGAGGGGGGCGGGGGAGGGGCGGGGGGCGGGGGGGGGGGGGAGGCGGGGGGGGCCGTTTGTCATATGGGAAGGACTGGTGTGTGGGGGGGAATGCAAAAGGGGGGGGCCACAACACAAAAACCCAANGGTGGCACAGGCCTTTAATCCTAGCACTCGGGAGGCAGAGACAGGCGGATCTTTGTGAGTTCAAGGCCAGCCTGGTCTACAGAGTGAGTTCCAGGACAGCTGGGGCTACAGGGAGACCCTGTCTCAAAAAAGACAAAAAAAAATAAATAAAAGAATTAAAAAACAAACAAAAAAACAGTAAGGCTCTGACCTCTGATTCTTAACCTGGAGATGAAGCACCTGGCTTGTTCTGCAAAGATGCCCCAGGCTAGCCTGAGACAAAGGACTCCACCAACACCCAGTGAGCCAGCTCCCCTTCTGATGAACTAAAGGACCCACCAAGACTATGGTCCTGGCAAGACTGACTCACTCTCTCTCTCTCTCTCTCTCTCTCTCTCTCTCTCTCTCTCTCTCTTTCTCGGGCTGAGCCCACAGGCCTCCACCGCAGCTAACATGGAACATTCTCAGATCACCCTTTCCTCCCACACTGCAAACCAAGCAGCTTTAAACGGGGTTCAGTTTGACCTCATCCCCAAATGTATGCTGTGTACTCTGGAACTTGCCACATCCTCATAAGAAATCCTTGTTCCCTCTACTCACCCTTGGATGTCTCCTTCATCCTCCCGTTGTATCAGAACCCTGCTTCTGCTTAGAGCTCTGCTTACTTGAAGCCTTATGGAGCAGGTTCCTTTCCATGAGACCAGTGGTCTGAAGAGGCCTTCTCTCCAGACCCTCTCAGCTGCTTCTAAGTCAGATCTGCAGAAGCCTTCTTGGACCCCTCCATTTTACCCTCTAGTCTTTTCGAGACAGAGTCTTCCTGTAGCCCCAGCTGGCCTGGAACTCACTACGTAGACCAGGCTGGCCCAGATCTTACAAAGATCCACTTGCCTCTGCCTCTGCCTCTGGACATGCACCACCACCTTACACATCAACTCTAGTCCTTCAGGGCCTGGGAATGGGCACTTTGCTGACCTCTGATGAACTTGGCATCTATCACATCTCAGGGTCACCCCCATATACATACTTCAATATTTTTTCCCCTTTTGTGTCTTTTTGTATCAGGGTCTCCCTGTATCTCCAGCTGGCCTGGAACTCACTATAGGGACTAGGCTGGCCTCCATCTCACAGAGATCCGCCTGTCTCTGCCTTCCAAGTGCTACATGTGCCAAGTCATCCCAGCCCATGCCTCAGTCTTGTTCTTGTCAGTAGCTGTACCCAGCATAGTCTCTAGTGCCAACCTCACTCTCTGACTCCTTCTCCTCCAGCTCACCCCCTCAGTGCCTGACCCTACCAACCACGATCCCCACCAGAGTGCCACTTCCCCCCCAGCACTGGCACCCCATGTCCTTCTGCCTTCCTTGCTCGGCCAGCTCCCACTTCCAGTCCTCTCCAACTCTGGGGGTATTTGCACCCCAGGCTGCTGTCCTCCCCACCCCAGGCTGCTGCTGTCCTACCTAGCCCAGGTTGCTGTCCTACTATCTATCCCAGGTTGCTGTCCTACTATCCACCCCAGGTTGCTGTCCTACTATCTACCCCAGGTTGCTGTCCTACTATCCACCCCAGGTTGCTGTCCTACTATCCACCCCAGGTTGCTGTCCTACTATCCACCCCAG
>VZQC01013734.1:1166994-1193393 GCA_009823505.1 Rhizomys pruinosus
TATTTTTGAGGCAGGGTCTCCCTTTACTCCCAGCTGACCTGGAGCTTGCTTTGTAGACCAGGCTGGCCTTGAACTCACAGAGATCCACCTGTCTCTGCCTCCCAAGTGCTGGAATTAAAGGCGTGCACCACCACACCCAGCTGAGAAAGGGTCTTCCTATAAGCCCCAGCTGGCCTGGAATTTGCTATGTAGACCAGGCTGGCCTTGATCTCATAGAGTTCCACCTGCCCCTACCTCTTGAGTGCTGGAGTTAAAGGCATATGCCACCACAACCACCACTGTTTAAATATTTGAAATTAAATGCATTTATGCACACAGGGGCCTTGGTGGCACTGTCTTGGGGGATTGTTATCATGAATCCTTTCCTGCAACTTGTGTTTCTCATTCAACCTCCTGATACCACAAGGTACACAGCACTAGTCCAATCTTTTTTTTTTATTTGCAGAAGGAGTGGGGAGGTTGAGATAGGGTCTTACCTCATACTTAGGCTGACCTGGAACTCCATATGTAGACCAGGGTAGCTTTAAACTCAAGATTTACCTGTGTTTGCTTCCTGAGTGCTGGGATTAAAGGCATGCACCACCATGCCTGGGTAGGCCAATCTTAAATGGCCATACAGTCTTCCATGATGAACTACTGCTCTCCTGATTAACTGTTGACAGATCTAAGCCTGTTTCTGATCTATAAGATTGAGCTAAGACACTACCTTATAAGGTCCCAGGGGAAAAGAATGAAACCAAGTGCTGGACACCGTTCCTGGAACACAGGAAACCCTCAGAGGTTAGCTGTGAAAATCACCACTTCTTTTGCTACTTCCTGGGGTAGATGGCCTGAAGTCTCCAGAACTACACTGGACCTTCCTGTTATATAGCTATATGGATGGAGCTGGGGTGTGAGTCATGTACACCCTGCATCTCAGCAGCCCACACTGAACACAAGCAGTGGGGCTTGAACCTGGCACAGTGCCTGGCATGTGGTGGATGCTTTGTTAAGTATCATCTAGATGAGATGGGACAGGTTTAGCACCCTAATTACTTTTCTGTCTTCATGAGAGCTATCCCTCAAGAGTGTCAATGAGTACACATTGCCAAACAAAGCCCACCCACATCCCTGGCATCCACGGCATAGCTGTCTAGAATGCCAGGACCACTGCAGAGTAGCGTGCAAACTCACAGGATTTCATAATTGCCAAGAACTTCCTTTGGGGGGGACTTGTTCCATTTGCAGTCTGGAATCTCGCCGTTGGGGACTGCAATGTTGAGGGTGTCATTAATCAGGTTGTACTTAAGGATCCGATCGTTGGCGGTGCTGGAGGTGAGAGACGGGGACGCATTAACCTATGAGAAGAAAAACAAAATCTTTCACTGTGTCACTTTCTCCTCTAGAATGAAAGGGTACATGGTAGGAGACCTCATGGATCATGCATTCTAGGTGAGCTTGGCAGTATTCAACTCAAACATCTCACATCTTCCAAGCACCTTGTACAGGAAGCATTGTGTGATCTACTTATATTGGCTGCTAGATGAAACACAAATCATATTTAAAGATATGATTAGGATTTAGCTCAAGTCAGCTAGCTAGCTACATATAAAAAACTGAGGTTTGCACACATCATAAATGTAATTACAGTGTGTGTGTGTGTGTGTGTGTGTGTGTGTGTGTGTTGCTAGGATCAGTGGCGCAGACGATTGTAAACTCACAGCAGCATGGCATTTAGGGCCCTATGGAAAGGAAACAGGATTGAGGTGGCAAGTGCTTCTTTCCAGCTGAGTTAAAGGTGGACATAGCTATAGCTTGGACCCATTATGTGAACTTAGAGGAAGGAGCCTTTGCAGTTCACAGGAGCCAGGTCTGTGATCACTGGGCAGTGCTACAACCTGAGGGGGATCTGGGACCCTTTACTCCCTCCAGAGGCCTGCGGGCCCTGAGGCGTGGTCTATATGTTCCTGTTTTAGGCAGTTTATTTCTTTTTTTAATTAATTTTTGTGATTTTCATACAGTATACTCTGGTGGTGTTTAGATCTCCTCCCTACTCACCTCCCTTGACGCCCCTTGCCCTAAGGCCTACAGAGTCCAACTCGGGTCTCCATGTGTCCTTCAGTGTGGGTCCATCCACTGGAGCCTGGTTAACTACCAAAGAGTCCCATGCTTAAAAGAGACCGTTTCTGTCCCTCCTGGCAGCCATCTGTGGCCACAACTTCCTTTGGTGGAGCTGGAGCTTCCTACCCACTTCCTCATGACTTGTGCTGGGATTTTTTTTTCTGGTTTGGGCTTGCGTGAGACTTCTGCATGGTGTCACCATTGCTGTGAGTTCATGACTGTGACTTCCAGACTGACTAGCTGTCCGGAAAACCCTTTCCTAGTCATCATCCACCACTTCTGATGTTTCTTTGTTTCTAGAGATAAGAGTTTCACTATGTAGCCCAGACTGGCCTCAAACTCATGGTGATCTTCCTGTCTCAGCCAAGTGCAGGGATAACAGGCATAAGCCACCAAACCTGGCTTAGGCAGTCCTAATGACCTTGGCTAGCTGTCGTTGGCTATGAATGATTACAGGCAGCAAATCTGTACTGTTCAGTGTCCTCATCACAGTTTCTCTGAGCTGATAGCACAGAGACAGTATCAAAGATAGTAACATAGACAGTATCAAAGAACTGTAGGAACTCAGCTGCCCATAGAATTGCCAGTGCATCCAGGTATTGTGGTACATTCCTGTGACCCCACCCTTCAGGAGGTGGAGGTAGGGAGAACAGGAGTTCAAGGCTACATAGCAAGTTTGAGACCAGCCAGAGAAACACAAAACCTTGTCTAAAGCAAAACAAATCAAAACAACAACAAAATGCCACCATAAAGCCAGCTACTCGGAAGCATAAGGTAAGGAGCAAAAGTTCAAGGACATCCTGGGCTACAGAGTGAATTCAAGGTCAGCCTGGCCTACTTAGCAAGACACTATCTCAAAATAAAAAGCAAAAAGGGAGATGGGGATCTTTCTTGGTAAGAGAGCACTTCCCAAACTTTCCTAGAGTCAAAAAAAAAAAAAAAAAAAAGCCCAGTTGTATATCACAGTACTGTGATTTTCATTATGATTACTTGAGAATAAATAATTTTGTTACTATCGTAAGAGGCTAGAGAGATGGTGCAGGGGTTAAGAGCACCTCCTTCTTTTGGAGAGGACCTGAGTTCAGTTTCCAGCACATATATCCTATGGCAGCTCAAAGGAATCTCTGCCCTCTCCTGGCCTCTTCAAGTACCCACACTCACGTGTACATATACACACAAACACACACACACAGATGAACACAAACACATATAATTATGAATAAAACCCAATTTTGTTGTCTTTTTGAAACAGGGTCTCCCTGTTGCCCCAGCTGGTCTGGGACTTGCTATGTAAACTGTTTTGCCTCCCGAGTGCTGGGATTCGAGGCATAGGCCACCACCACACCTGGACTTAAAGCTAAATGTTTTTTTGTTTTGTTTTGTTTTTTTTTACGTGTATGAATGTACTGTCTGCATGTAGGTCTGTGCACCTGTGTCGTGCAATGCACGTCAAAAGAAGGCATCAGATTCCCCTGGGACTGGAGTCAAAGACGGTTCTTAGCCGCCATGCGGGTGCTAGGGATCAAACCTGGGACATCTGCAAGAGCAGTCGGCACTCTTAACCGCTAGGCCATCTCTCCAGCCCCAAAGCTAAATATTTTTAAAAAGAAGTAATAATTGCCAGGCATGGTGGTGCATGCCTTTAATCCTAGCACTTGGGAGGCAGAATCAGGTGGATCTCTGTGAGTTCAAGACCAGCCTGGTCTACATAGTGAGCTCCAGGGCCAGCTGGGACTAAAGGGAGACCATGTCTCAGAAAGACAAAAAAAAAAACAAACCAAGAGAAAAATTGTGTATTTATAGACCAGCTGCAAAATAAAGAAAAAAAAAAAAAAAAGAAGTAATAGTTGCAACAAGGTAGGATCCTAGCTCATTAGGGAAATTGTGACTTCAAGTTATTTAAGGAGCAGAAAGCCAGGTATGGTGGCACACACTTGTAACTCTAGCACCTGGGAGGACCGGCACACACCTGTAACTCTAGCACTTGGGAGGATGGGGCACACACCTGTAACTCTAGCACCTTGGAGGATGGGCACACACCTGTAACTCTAGCACCTGGGAGGATGGGCACACACTTGTAACTCTAGCACCTGGGAGGATGGGGAACATACCTGTAACTCTAACACCTGGGAGGACTGGCACACACCTGTAACTCTAGCACTTGGGAGGATGGGGCACACACCTAAAACTCTAGCACCTGGGAGGATGGGGCACAAACCTGTAACTCTAGCACCTGGGAGGATGGGCACACACCTGTAACTCTAGCACCTGGGAGGATGGGGCACACACTTGTAACTCTAGCACCTGGGAGGATGGGGAACATACCTGTAACTCTAACACCTGGGAGGACTGGCACACACCTGTAACTCTAGCACTTGGGAGGATGGGGCACACACCTGTAACTCTAGCACCTGGGAGGATGGGGCACACACCTGTAACTCTAGCACCTGGGAGGATGGGCACACACCTGTAACTCTAGCACCTGGGAGGATGGGGCACACACCTGTAACTCTAGCACCTGGGAGGATGGGGAACACACCTGTAACTCTAGCACCTGGGAGGATGGGCACACATGTAACTCTAGCACCTGGGAGGATGGGGCACACACCTGTAACTCTAGCACCTGGGGGGATGGGTACACACATGTAACTCTAGCACCTGGGAGGACAGGACACACACCTGTAACTCTAGCACTTGGGAGGAGGAGCACACACATGTAACTCTAGCACCTGGGAGGATGGGCACACACATGTAACTCTAGCACCTGGGAGGATGGGCACACACATGTATCTCTAGCACCTGGGAGGATGGGGCAGGAGGAAAGGAAAGGAAAATAAATATTACTTCTTCACCCCCATCACCACTCTCAGCTCCAGTGCATAACCAATAGGCTGTCATCATGGAGTCAGTTTGCTCTTGGTAACTCGGTTCGTCCAGGATCTTCCTGCAGGGAGGGGTTCCCTCTGACTTCCCCTTTCCCTTCAGCAGGCCATGCTCCATGCACTTACTGGAATTCCAGGCTTCTTGACAGAAATATGACTGAAGAGCCTGAGCTGTCTATCCCCAAATATGGTCATGAGGGGATGTGTATCCATAGTGACATGCAGGTGAAACAACAGAACAGGTGTCTGGCATGCTAGGCCATTTTCCATCCCTAATTCCCTTAGAGGCCTAGGGCTCCTCTTCCTTCTGACAACTTTTTTTTTAACTTTTTTTTTTTTGGTCTTTTCGAGACAGGGTCTCCCTGTAGCCCCAGCTGGCCTGGAACTCACTCCATAGACCAGGCTGGCCTTGAACTCACAAAGATCCGCCTGCCTCTGCCTCCCGAGTGCTGGATCAAAGGCGTGCGCCACAAGGCCCGGCCCTCCTCCTGGCATCTTTGACAAGGAGCAATGGCCACCTCTGCTAAAGAAGGCTGTGAAAATTCATTTCCATGTTGATGGATCCGGATCACCCAGGAGATACATCTCAGGATGTGTCTGATAATGTTTCCAGATTAACTCAGGAAGGAAGATCCACCCTGAGGGCCTGGGGTTCCGAGTTGAATAGAAGGAAAAAGGAGGAAGCCAGCGGAGCATCCGCATCCATCTCTGCTCCCGGCCGTGGACACCTGTGACCAGCGGCCTCACATTCATGCCATCAGGCCATTCTCATAATAATGGACTGCACCTCAAATAAACCCTCCTCCCTTACGTTGCTGTTTGTCAGGTATCTGGTCACAGTGTTGAGAAAAGCAGCTAATACAGTGGCTGTGGCAGGAAAAAGTCCTGTTGCATGGCAGGTCATGTGACCTTACCCTTTCTAAGAATCATTGCCACACCCTCTCTATTTCGAACAGGGAGAGGAATACACTTTCAAATTATGCCTTACTGGAGAACAGTAAGAGCCTTCTTTATCCCTTCATGGACACACTACTGCCAGCCAGGCTTTGGGGCCGAGTTACCTCGATCAGCCAGGGCTTCAGCTTGTCATCAATGATGATGTCATACCCGTAGCATTCGAAGCAGTGCTTGTCATTGTTCATCACAGGCTGAGGAGACAGTAAACAACAGGTGACATAGCCATGGAAGGAGCTTGGGGACCAGAAGTGCCCTCCCTCCCTCTCACACTTCTGACCTTCTGTGACCAGGGCCTCACTTTCCTTCCTTCTCTTTCTCACCCAGGCCACGGAAACAGAACCCTACTTTCCACCTGAGAAGAGGGACAGGTGAAGCCATGACTCGTATCCTCATGGCCTCATCTCTGGTCAGTGTGACACTGTCCTTAGAGTGGATATTGTTCACCTGTGTAGAAGGCTTGTGTAGCTTTGTGGCTGACACACAGACCTAGATAGGCAGATAGACAGGCAGATAGACAGACAGACACACACACAGACATACACACTGCCCACTAGGCTGCCTGTCACCTGCCTAGCCCTGTGGAACCAGTTACTAAGGTAAAAGCCTGTTTCCAGTGTTAAAAGGAAACGTGCTTCCCTTATAGTTTCTGAATTCCCTTTGTAATTTTCTTTTCTATATCTTTCTTTTTTTTTTTTCTTTTTGAGACAGGGCCTCTCTATAGCCCTGGATGGCCTAGAAGTCACTATGTTCCAGGCTGGCCTGGAACTCACAGAGCTCTACCTGCCTCTGCCTCCCAAGTGCTGGGATTAAAAGCATGTGCCACCATGCCCAGCCTCCCTCTGTCATTTTCTTTTTAAAGATAGGGTCTCTCGCTGGGCATGTTAGTGCATGCCTTTATTTTTTATTATTTTTTTGTGTGTATGAGTGTACTGTCTGCATGTAGGTTGGTGCACCCATGTCTTGCAATGCCACGTAGGTTGGTGCACCCATGTCTTGCAATGCCACGGAGGTCAGAAGAGGGTATCAGATTCCCCCAGAACTGAGTTAAAGACGGTTCTTAGCCACCATGTGGGTGCTGGGAATCGAACCCAGGTCCTCTGCAAGAGCAGTTGGTGCTCTTAACCGCTGATCCATCTCTCCAGCCCCCCCTTTGTCATTTTCAATTTACTTAAATACACCTTATAAACTGCTTTCCATATGCATTAAAAAAAACAACTTCATGCTTCAAAAGCTTAAGTATCAACACTAGAACAGAGGGTAGGTTTAATTAAAACACATTGTAGAAATTCTCAAACAATTATAATCAGGCTGAATTTATTTTTGTTTCTAGTTCTTTCTACTTTGAAAATGAAACCCTTGGGGGCTAGAGAGATAGCTCAGTAGTTAAGAGCACTGGCTGTTCTTGCAGAGGACCTGGGTTCGATTCCCAGCACCCACATGGTGGCTAACAACTATCTGTAACTCCATTTCCAGAGGAATCCTATGCTCTCTTCTGACCTCTTCAGGCATTCCACAACACTGATGCACATACATACATGCAGACAACACACTCATACACTTAAAAAAAAAAAAGCCAAAGAACCAGGGCCAGATTATGGCTAGTACACCAGAGTTGAGGGGCCGGGGAAAGAGCTCCTTCTGTGAGGTAAAGGTGTGTGAGGTGTCACTTCTCCTAGGGGGAGGAAGATACACCCTGGGAATTCTGTACCCCCAACATGCTCCACGGTGACATCCTAGCTCCCTGGGCGTGTGTGCTCAGGTGGGTAGGTCTGTTAGGGTCCAGCTCAGTAGAGGAAGGATGGACCACACTTGCCCTCAGAGGGAGAGGTGAGGAACTCTGGCTCCTGTAGGTAACCTCAGCACTGGGCTGGCTGCCTTCCTGCCCCTCCCTGACAGATGGAGACAAGGCGACTCTGCTTCAGTCCAGGAGACTTTTCCTCCATTCTTAGCAATCTGACCGGAGCTCCCATTTTCTTGTGAGTCATTTGAGGGAATTAAGAAACTTCAGAGATACCATCTGTGAAATCCTAAAAATAGGGGCCAGCACACCAATGCTTATTCCTTTCCAATCCTCAAAAGTAGATGTACACCTGCCTTAAAACTTTTTGAGAGGGGGGGCTGATAATCAGAAGGCAGAGGCAGTTTGAGGCCAGCCTGGTCTAGAGAGCAAGTTCTAGGCCAGCCAAGGCTATATGTAAAAGACCCTTTCTTTCTTTTTTTCTTTCTTTCTTTCCTTCCTTCCTTCCTTCCTCCTTTCCCTCTTTCCCTCCTTCTTTCTTTTGAGACAAAGTTTCACTGTGTACCCTTGGCTGTCTCCCTAGTGATGATGTCACTGCAGAGGACTGTGGACCTGTGGCCACAGCAGAGACTGACCCTGTTCACCTGGGCAGCACCTGGCCAGAAGCTGGCTTTGATCCCTTCCTGTAACTGTTTCAGCCCCTGGAAGACACGTAGACAGGCAAGAGAAAACAGACGCAGCCCCTGTTCCTGGATCCCAGCTCCTGAACACCTCAGAGTAGCACTGGTCAGGCCACACCTCTCACTGGGTTACAGGGCTTGGGTCCCACCTGCCCTGCACTCACAGCCACAGCCTTGAGGGACTGCACAATGATCCAGTGGATCTCATCAAACAGCTTGCTGGTCACCTCCCTGCCACGAGTGCTCTCCAGGTAGAGCCGCAGGTTGTTCACGGTCCATTTGCCACCATGGATGTGGTTGTAGTCCTCCTGGTGGGAGAATAGGTGGACTGCTTTCAGGACTTGATCCGCCAGCCCTCCAGTGCCTCCTGGATGGGAACAGGCACGCAGAGGGGACCCTTGCCCAGGAAGACTGTGTCATCTATTATATGCATAGTTTTAGATGTTCAACTCTCTGACCATTTATAATCAGTAGCCTAAGTAGTGAAGTGCTCCTGGGTCCCTCTTCTGGGCTGAGGCACTCATTTATCCAGTGGAGACCCTCCCCAGGAGCTGCTCTAGGCCAAAGTGGCTGCATAGTCTGAGATTTCATTCCTCCGCATTGGATCCCCTGGAACTGGAGTTACAGGTGGTTGTGGATACTGAGAACTAGACTCAGGTCCTCTGCGAGAGCAGCCAGTGCTCTTAACCACTGAGCCATCTCTCTAGCCCCTAATGGTTTCATTTTCAAAGTAGAGAGAACTGGGAGCTAAAATAAATTCAGTTTGATTAGAAACATAGACCACTGACTCAAAGCCAACTACATCTAGACATAAAAACACAACTGGGGCTAGAGAAAAGGCTCAGTGGGTAAGAGCACTGGCTGTTTTCTTTTTATTTCATTTCATTTCTTCATTTCATTTTATTATTGGTCGTTTTGAGACAGAGTCTTCCTGTAGCCCCAGCTGACCTGGAACTCACAATGGAGACCAGGCTGGCCTTGAACTCAGAGCTTCTGTGAGTTCTGGCCAGGAGACTGCTTCATACGAGTCCTGTGTTCAGTGTTAACACCTGATATTTTCCAGTTCTAACATGGAATAGTATAAAATTTTCATACCAGGATACCAGGTTTTTAAAAGGAAGTGCCTTGACATTAAAAAATAAGAAAAGCACAGCATGAGGTATCACACACACACACTAAACAGTTCAGTGGGCTAGGTGGACTGACTGTATTTTCCATCTATTATATTTTCAATTTAAGATGAGGTTTATTTTTATTTATTTATTTATTTATTTATTTATTTATTTATTTATTTATTTTTATGAATGTACTGTCTGCATGCAGGTCTGTGCACCTGTGTCGTGCAATGCGGCAGAGGTCAGAAGAGGGCGTTGAATTCCTAAACTAAAGACGGTTCTCAGCCACCATGTGGGTGCGGTCCTCTGCAAGAGTAGTCAGTGCTCTTAACTGCTAGGCCATCTCTCCTGCCCCTTAAGATGAGGTTTAAACTGAGCTTGGTGGTGTGAGCCTATAATCCTAGCTATTCAGGATTCCAAGGCAGAGAGATCACAAGTTCAAGGTCTGTCTAGGCTACAGAGTGAATTCAGGGCCAGCCTGGATAACTTGGTGAGATGATGTCTCAGAATAAAAAGTAAAGAGAGGCTGGGAGGCTGGGCATACAGCTTGATGGAAGAGTGCTTAGCTAACATGCACCAGTGCAGGAGGTCCTGGGTTCAGTCTTAGCAGAACAGCCAAAATAAAACTGCTTTATCAGGACATAACCCATCACTGGTCAAGGAACATTTGTGATTCTATGACCTCCTTTTACTAAAGGAGCAATGAGCACTGAACTGACTTATCCAAGGTCACAGAACTGGAAAGGCCAGCCTTGAACCTTCAGTCCCAATTCTGCTAGAGACCCCACCTCTAAGACACCTACCTAAGCAGGCACTTAACTGATGTGCCCCAGGCCAGCCCTTCAAAACACTTGGGCCTCAGGCCACCACACACCTGTGACTATCACTCCCATGGCCGCCCAGTCCTCTGTTGAAAACAGAAAAGAAAGGACTCTAGCCAGCTTCCTTGTGAGCAGATGAAGAAACACTCACCCCATGCTTCTGGATGGCCACGTTGGTGAGATGGACGAACATGTTGTCCAGCTCACTAGTGCTCGGTGTGTATTTCACGGTACAAAACCGGCAGAACCCAAGCTTATACCTAGGAGGAATTCAGATTGACTCACGGAAGGAGAAAATACACCAGTCCACTCTCTAAAAAGTACAGCTTTTAGCCTTTAACAGTTTTGATTTTATAGACAGGAATGCCCAGGCTAGCCTTGAACTCATAATGTTTCTGTCTCTACCTCTGGATTCCAGTATTGGGCTACCACACCAAGCTTACTTTAAATACACAAAACAGCAGTATTCTTTTCATCTGTTTTTGGAGACAGAGTCTTCCTATGTAACCCTGGCTGGCCTAGAACTCACTATGTAGACCAGGCTGGCCTGCAACTTACAGAAAATCTACCTACCTCTTCCCAAATAAGAGCAGTATTCTTATTTGTAAGATTCCCATTAGCTTTGAGGTCAACTGCTCTTATTTTCCAAATACCTACTCTGAGCCAGGCACTGTGCAGTCCTGTGTGTTACTGAGTCATTAAACCTTGCAGTGGCAGTAAGAAGTGGGCCATTCTAGGTTAAAACATGATCTTTAGAGCAGGGCATGGTGGCACAAACCTTTAATGACAGCACTCAGGAAGGCAGAGGCAGGTGGATCTCTGTGAGTTCAAGGCCAGCCTGGTCTACACAGAGAGTTTGAGGTCAGCCTGGTCTACACAGAGAGTTCTAGGACAACCAGGGCTACATAGTAAGACCCTGTCTCAAAAACAGAAACAAACAAAAAAACATAATCTTCAGAACAGAAGCCAAGCCTTGGCCTCTTACATGTAGCAGCGCAGTGGGCGGTACGTGGACACCAGGACATACAAACGCAGGTCGAACTTCCTCCCACCAATGAGTAATGGGTTATTGATGTAGAGAGAAATCACGTAAGCTTCTTTTGTGGATTGAGATACAAACCTACACACATCAGAGAAAGTCAAAATTAGATTGTAAAAGATACAAAGTCAGGCCTGGCATGGTGGCACACGCTTTTAACCCCAGCACGTGGGAGGCAGAGGCAGATGGATCTCTGTGAGTTCAAGGCCAGCCTGGTCTACATAGCGAGCTCCAGGCTAGCTGGGACTGAAAGGGAGACCCTGTCTCAAAAAGACAAAAAAGAAAACCCCAAAACTATATACTTTAGATCCAGACACAGTGTCGCATGCACACTTGCAATCTCAGCACTCTAAAGGCTGAGGCAAGAGGACTATCTTGAGCTCAAGGCCACCCTATATTATATGGCAAGTACCAGATTAGCCAAAGCTACGTATTGAGGTCCTATCTCAAACAAACAAAACGACAAAAGTATATACTTCAGCTCAAAAAAAGATTTTCATTACTATAATTTTTTTGGTATTTTTGAGACAGGGTCTCCCTATAGCCCCCCAGCTGGCCTGGAGCTCACTATGTAGACTAGGCTAGCCTTGAACTCACAGAGATCTGCCTCCCAGAGTGCTAGGATTAAAGGCATGGGCCACCATGCCCAACAATTTTTGTTTTTTTATTCTCCACCTTTCAGTTTTATATCCATTTTTTTTTCTGAACTTCTATAGGTTCTTTATGTAAAGCATCCATTTGGTACTTGCCATTATTACATGCTGACTTTTTTTTTTTTGNTCCAAGGTCACAGAACTGGAAAGGCCAGCCTTGAACCTTCAGTCCCAATTCTGCTAGAGACCCCACCTCTAAGACACCTACCTAAGCAGGCACTTAACTGATGTGCCCCAGGCCAGCCCTTCAAAACACTTGGGCCTCAGGCCACCACACACCTGTGACTATCACTCCCATGGCCGCCCAGTCCTCTGTTGAAAACAGAAAAGAAAGGACTCTAGCCAGCTTCCTTGTGAGCAGATGAAGAAACACTCACCCCATGCTTCTGGATGGCCACGTTGGTGAGATGGACGAACATGTTGTCCAGCTCACTAGTGCTCGGTGTGTATTTCACGGTACAAAACCGGCAGAACCCAAGCTTATACCTAGGAGGAATTCAGATTGACTCACGGAAGGAGAAAATACACCAGTCCACTCTCTAAAAAGTACAGCTTTTAGCCTTTAACAGTTTGATTTTATAGACAGGAATGCCCAGGCTAGCCTTGAACTCATAATGTTTCTGTCTCTACCTCTGGATTCCAGTATTGGGCTACCACACCAAGCTTACTTTAAATACACAAAACAGCAGTATTCTTTTCATCTGTTTTTGGAGACAGAGTCTTCTATGTAACACCTGGCTGGCCTAGAACACACTATGTAGACCAGGCTGGCCTGCAACTTACAGAAAATCTACCTACCTCTTCCCAAATAAGAGCAGTATTCTTATTTGTAAGATTCCCATTAGCTTTGAGGTCAACTGCTCTTATTTTCCAAATACCTACTCTGAGCCAGGCACTGTGCAGTCCTGTGTGTTACTGAGTCATTAAACCTTGCAGTGGCAGTAAGAAGTGGGCCATTCTAGGTTAAAACATTGCTTAGAGCAGGGCATGGTGGCACAAACCTTTAATGACAGCACTCAGGAAGGCAGAGGCAGGTGGATCTCTGTGAGTTCAAGGCCAGCCTGGTCTACACAGAGAGTTTTGAGGTCAGCCTGGTCTACACAGAGAGTTCTAGGCAACCAGGGCTTACATAGTAAGACCCTGTCTCAAAAACAGAAACAAACAAAAAAAACAATCTTCAGAACAGAAGCCAAGCCTTGGCCTCTTACATGTAGCAGCGCAGTGGGCGGTACGTGGACACCAGGACATACAAACGCAGGTCGAACTTCCTCCCACCAATGAGTAATGGGTTATTGATGTAGAGAGAAATCACGTAAGCTTCTTTTGTGGATTGAGATACAAACCTACACACATCAGAGAAAGTCAAAATTAGATTGTAAAAGATACAAAGTCAGGCCTGGCATGGTGGCACACGCCTTTACACCCAGCACGTGGGAGGCGAGGCAGATGGATCTCTGTGAGTTCAAGGCCAGCCTGGTCTACAATAGCGAGCTCCAGGCTAGCTGGGACTGAAAGGGAGACCCGTTCGTCAAAAAGACAAAAAAAAAAAAAAAAAAAAAAAAAGATTACAAAGTCAACAGACAATTTAACAAAAGAAAGAAGGGATAACTTACAGACCACTGTGACAGTGATAACTTACAGACCACTGTGACAGTGATAACTTACAGACCACTGTGACAGTGATAGCTTATAGACCACTGTAACAGTTAGCTTTCATTATCAAATTGACACAATCTAGAATCACCTGAGTGCAGTTTCAAAGGGACTGAAGAACACGAGTGAAATAAGTAGCCGAGCAAGCAGGTGAGCACGCAACGTCCTCTTCTTTCTGCTCCTGACCAGATGTGATGTGACAAGGTGTTTTAAGTTCTTGCGTTGGCTTCCTTGTGATAGATGTCACCTAAAATAACTGTTTCTCCCCTAAGTTGCTTTTTGTCAGGATGTTTTATCACAGCATAGAAATGAAACTAGGACAGCTATTAAAATTGGAAATCTTTACATAGCTAGGCAAGGCCATGTACACCTGTATCTCAGCACTTGGGAGGCTGAGGCAGGAGGATTGGCTTGAGTTCATGACCAGCCTGAGCTACACATAGAGCACCAGACCAGCCAGGCCTACATAGTCAAACTGTTTCAAAAAATAGACAGATGCCGGGCGTGGTGGCACACGCCTTTAATCCTAGCACTCAGGAGGCAGAGGCATGTGGATCTTTGTGAGTTCAAGGCCAGCCTGGTCTACAGAGTGAGTTCCAGGACAGCTGGGGCTACAGGGAGACCCTGTCTCAAAAAGACAAAAAAAAAAAAAAGATTACTGGAGAGATAGCTCAGGGGTTCAAGACATACTGTTCTTCCACAAGACCAGCATTCAACTCCTAGCACCCATATCAGTCAGCTCACAATCACCTGTGACTCCAGTTCCAGGGAATCTGACACCTGCTTCTGGCCTCCACAGCTACCTGCACACGTACACACACCCACACACACACACACACACACACATAAATAAAAATAAATCTTTGCTGAGGATGGTGGCACATGTGTTTAATCCCAGCACTCGGGAGGCAGAGGCAGGCAGAGCTCTGTGAGTTCAAAGGCCAGCCTGGTCTACATGGTGAGTTTGAGGACATTTGGGGCTACAGGGTGACCCTGTCTCAAAAAGACCAAAGTGGGGGGGGGGGAGAAAATAAAATATAAAATAAAATAAAGTAAAATAAATGGGCAAAGGTGCTTAGAGAGATGGCTCAGGGGTTAAGAGCACTGGCTGCTAGAAGACTTAGGTTCAATTCCCAGCACCCACATGATGGCAGACACCCATCTGTAAGAAATACAAACTTAACAACAAAATACCATCAACTCCTTGTTTGAATAGTCTAAGCCTAGAACATGGACTCCACCAAGTCCTGGCAAGGATGTAGAGCGACAGACACTCATTCATAGGGAGTGAGAAAGCAAAGTGTAGAGTCATCGTAGAAGACAGTTTGAACTTTAAAGTTTTTTGATTTTGAGATGAGGAATCTTGCTTTGCAGGCTAGGGTGCCTTCAAACTCAAGATTCTTCTGCCACAGCCTCCAAAGTACAAGGACTGCAGGACTTTGCACGACTGTGTCATGACTACACAGAACCCTGCACAGGGATGCATACAGCAGCATCAGTCATGACTGCCAAAATGTGGAAGCAGTTGAGGTGGCCTTCAGTGGTGAGTGGGTAACCTGGCTCGGCCAGATCACAGAACTATTTATTCAGTGACAGGAAGAAATGGGCAGACCAGCCAAACATGAACATATGCTAAGTACCAAGAAAGAGCCTTAAAGGCACACGGCTAAGTGACAGTAGCCAATCTGAAAAGGCTCCAGGCTTCCACACAAGAGGATGCCAGGCCTCGTGACCTCACAACGATGGATGCAGTTCCTCATACACTGTCCGAAGTCACAAAAGGACCAAATGAAGAGTGACAGCAATGTAGATGACAAACCACGGGTGATGGTTGTGTGGCAGTTGTGGCTTGTCACTTATAAAAAATGTCCCATTCTGGGGCTAGAGAGATGGCCTAGTGGTTAAGAGCGCTGACTGCCCTTGCAGAGGACCCAGGTTCGATCCCCAGCACCCACATGGCAGCTGAGAACCATCTGTAACTCCAATTCCAGGAGAACTCCAGTCCCCAGGGGAATCCGACACCCTCTTCTGACCTCCGCCGCATTGCACAACATGGGTGCACAAACCTACATGCAGACAGTACATTCATACACATAAATACATAAATAAATAAATAAATAATAAAATAAAATTTTAAAAATTTTTAAAAAAATGTCCCATTCTGGTGGGGAATCTGGAGGTTGGAGAGGCTGGAGGACAGGTGCATGGGAAATCTCTACAACTTCTATTCTCTTTTTTTTTTTTTTTTGTCTTTTCGAGACAGGGTCTCCCTTTAAGTCCAGCTGGCCTGGAGCTCACTTTGTAGACCAGGCTGGCCTTGAACTCAGAGATCAGCCTGCCTCTGCCTCCTGAGTACTAGGATTAAAGGCATGTGCTACCACGCCTGGCAACAACTTCTATTCTAAACTGCTCTTAAAATAAAGTCTATTGCTGGGAGTAGTGCATGCCTTTAATCCCAGTACTCAGGAGGCAGAGGCAGGAGGATCTCTGTGAGTTCAAGGCCAGCCTGGTCTACATAGTAAGTTCCAGGCCAGCTGGGCTACAAGGAGACCCTGTCTCAAAAGGACCAAAAATAAATAAATAAACAAATAAATAAGTAAATATAAAATAAAGTCTATTAGGTGGGTTTCATGGCTCATGCCTTTAACCCCAGCCCCTGGAAGACAGAGGCAGACGAATCTTTGTGAGTTCCTGATGAGCCAGGTCTATAAAGAGAGTTTCAGGCCACAGGGTCTTCCTGTAGCCCCAGCTGGCCTGGAACTCACTATGATAGACCAGGCTGGCCTTGAACTAACAGAGATTCACCTGCCTCTGCCTCCTGAGTACTGGGTTTAAAGGTGTGTGCCAGGGGGCTGGAGACATAGCCTAGCAGTTAAGAGCGCCAACCGCTCTTACAGAGGACCCGGGTTCGATCCCCAGCACCCACATGGCGGCCGAGAACTGTCTGAAACTCCAATTCCAGGAGAACTCCAGTTCCGGGGAATCTGAGACCCTCTTCTGACCTCCGCGGCATTGCACGACACAGGTGCACAGATCTGCATGCAGACAGTACATTCATACACATATGGAAATAAATAAAAATTAACAACAAAAAAAAAATTAAAAAAATAAAATAAAATAAAGGTGTGTGCCACCATGCCTGGCAAGACCCTGTCTCTAAACAAACAAACAAACAAACAAACACTATTAAAAATAATTTGTGGGGCTGGAGTGATGGCTCAGCAGTTAAGAGCCCTGGCTGCTCTTAAAGAGGCCCCAAGTTCAATTCCTAGCACCCACATGGTGGCTAACAACCGTCCCTAAATCCAGTGCCAGGGGATCTGACGCCCTCTTCTGACCTCTGTGAGCACTGCATGACACTGGCATACTTATATACATGCAGGAAATGCACATAAAATAAAAATAATAAAATATTTTAAAATTCTTTAAAAAAAATAATAATTTGCTGGGCCAGCAAGATGGCTCAGTGGGTGAAGGTACTTGCTACAAAGCCTGACGACTTGAGCTTGATTCCCAGGACCCACACTTTTCCATTTGTCCTCTGGCATCCACAATGTGCCATGCCATGCTCGTCTACATGTACACACACACACACACACACACACACACACACAAATAACACATATAATTTAAATTTTTTTAAGAATTTGCTGAAAAAAAAAGAATTTGCTGATAAAACTGTGACATTGGTAACAAGCTCTCTGCCTCTCTTGGTGTGGAACTGGGGTGTCGTGGAGGGCATCTCAGTATCCCCCAGAGGACTGTGCAGGATAGTCCCTGGGAGCCACCCAGGGAGGCTCTGCAGGCCTCGCCTGCCCTTGGCTAGCAAAGTGCAATCAGATTGACACTGGCTATACTAGAAACATCCTCTGCCGCCCTGGGACTGCTGCCTGGTAAGACATCCTGGGAGAGGACCACACTGAGACCTTGTTCTGGGGCCCTCCAGGCATTGCCAAGCAGCTAAGAACACCTCAAAAGCAGAAGGGAGAGGGCAGAGTTGGGGCAAACTGAACCCCACCTGCCAACTAACCTCCTGCCAGCTCAGGTGTCCCCAGCCAGGACACTCACACTCTCCCACAAAATTTACACTATATTAACTTGCTCTACTGCAACAGAAACAATATTAATACTCCCAGTTCCCTCAGATAAAGAATTGGAAACAAGAATACACTGAGCTGGTCAGTGTCCAATTTGATCTAAACCCAGGAATCTAGAGCCCCAAGTCCCAGTCTTCAACATGTGCCTCTTGGCCTCAACTTCTGTGCCTGCCTCATCCCAGCCCAGAAACCAAGTGGCCTGCAAGATCCCTGCCCACAGCCTGTACCATGTCCCTCACAGCTGACTATAGACGAAGTCTATCATTCATCGGGCTACCATAGCCACTGCTAGGATGCTGCTAACAGATTCGCACCTGGAAAAGCAGGCAAGGGCTGAACAGCTCATGACCAAGACTCCAGGAAGCAGGACACTGCTAACCAGAGCCTCACATGAACAGCAGGGGGTTTTGCACTTACGAAGACGTCTTGCTATCCCGGGACCACTTTTTGATCTGTGAGAGCTTATTGATGAGGAAGATGCCCTTTCCCTGGGCTTTGCCACATGGCTTCATGATCCAGGTGCTGGACGGGCTCTTCCTGAACTCCTCCACGAACAGATTGTAGTCAGCGGGCAGCATGTAGGTGACTGGGACAAAGTCTGAAAGGTGAAGACACCCAGTGCTGTCAGCGGTCAGCCAACCCATGAGCAGGAAAACATCACCTTGTTCAGGGCCTGCCAGCACCCCTCACTCCAGCCCAGATCCTACGTTCAGGGCCTGCCAGCACCCCTCACTCCAGCCCAGATCCTACGTTCAGGGCCTGCCAGCACCCCTCACTCCAACCCAGATCCTACGTTCAGGGCCTGCCAGCATCCCTCACTCCAGCCCAGATCCTATGTTCAGTGCCAGCCAGCACCCCTCACTCCAGCCCAGATCCTACGTTCAGGGCCTGCTAGCACCCCTCACTCCAACCCAGATCCTACGAAACAAGGTCTGCTGCTATGTGATTTCTGGGTGAGGTTCTAAGGAGGGCCCCTGGTGAGCACTTAATCACCAGGTGGGACACACATCCTCTGGAGGCTTGGCTCGGGAGGATGGTGACACTGGACACACCTTGTCTTACAAAGCTTGCTCCTCTGTGAGTCCATAGAACCTCAGATTCCAAACCAAGCCCCCTCTGCCTGCCCACATGAAGACACTTGAATCCAGACAGTTGCCCACACAGCCTGTCCTACCCTGGTCACCTGGCAAAGCCAGTCACCAATACTAATGCCTGGTACCCCTGAAGTGACGAACTCAGCTACTGACTGAGGCCCCAGGGCCAGCGGGAAGGCACCAACCCAGATAGAGGTATTTTCCGTTCTCGTCTTTTTCTGCCAGAGGACTCCCTTCCTTCTCCAGCTCCTTCCTATATCTCTTAATGTTCTTCACCATCAGGTCCTTTCGAGTCAACTCGTAGTGGTTGGGGAAGTGGTTGACAATCTGATCATCTGAGAGCCGATATCCGGTTTCCACGCTGAACACATTGCGGATGGTTTGCACACTCATCCTGCAACCGAGGCACAGGAGGAATGGAGTTCAGAGCCATGTCTCAGTATGCATGGCCTGCATACACCCTGCCACCTCCAACAGCTCTTACCTGTCACTAGCAGAGCCTGGCACTGAGAGGGCTACACATTCAGGGACTGGCTGTGACCAGGCTGGACCTCCCTGTAGCCCCAGCTGACCTGGAACTTGCTATGTAGACCAGGCTGGCCTTGAACTTACAGAGATCCGCCTGCCTCTGGCTCCTGAGTGTTGGGATTAAAGGTGTGTGCCAATATGCCCAGCTGGATTCATTTGTTATTATTTTTATGTATTTATTTTTATTTTATGTGTATGGGTACTTTGCATGTACGTAAATGTACCAAGTACATATAGCACCTATATAGAGGTCAGAAGAAGGTGGTAGAGCCATTGGAACTGGAGTTAAGGGCAGCTATTAGCTGCCATGTGGGTGCTGGGAACTGAACCCAGGTCTTCTGCAAGATCAGCTAGTACTCTTAACAGCTGAGCCATGTCTCTAGCCCCCTATTTTATTATATCTTACACTGTTGAGGACTGTACTCTGGATGCTGCACACTCCAGGCAAGCACTCTACCACTGACCTACTTCCCACTCTGGAAATAGATTCCTTCTAATCATCTAAGAAAGCCGCTGTTTACACTGTATCCTCACCAGCCCCACAGAAGGGCAGAAAGAGAAAAAAAGGAAGGGAAGTAGGAGGAAGGGAAGGAGGGAGGGACGGAGGGAGGGACGGAAGGAGGGAGGGAGGGAGCGAGGGAGGGAGGAAAGAGGAAGGAAGGAAGGAAGGAAGGAAGGAAGGAAGGAAGGAAGGAAGGAAGGAAGGAAGGAAGGAAGGAAGGAAGTCAGTCAGTCAGTCAGTCAGTCTCTTAAGAGACTGAAGATCCACCAGTCCCTGGCCAGGCCAGCCCCTCAGGAGATCCTGTGAAGAACCTAGCAAATAAGTTTCAAGGCATGAAACTCAAGTAATTTACACCAGAAACACTAAGCTTAGGAGGAGGTGCACCAGCTGCTAGTGAAGATGCATGAACAGGTATAAGGAACCATACATTTGGAAAAAATAACTTTATTGATAGGATCTGAGAGTGCGCTCTGGGATCCAGACTGCAGAGGACCCCTGGGTATACCGGGTGCAGCTTGGAAGCCGGTCCATCCAAAAGCATAGCGCTCAGCGTAGGGACCAGAGTCCCCTGTGCACCAGCCATCGCAGCGCATTGGGAGATGCCCGGGAGCCAGGCGCGTCTGAGCGCGCCATTGAACGCTAGAGCTGGAGTGTGCCGCTCAGCTCTGGAGAATTGGAGATGAATTGGTTTCCATTGGGTGTGCTACCAGTATCACTACAGTGCTGGCTGAGATGCCAGAGAAGAAGGCTGGAAGAGCCCGCAGCAGAGCCCGAGGCCTACATGGACGCCGGCAGATCGGGAAGCTCAGTGTGTTCAACTCAGGAGAACTGGAGACTTCCTGAAGAAACTTCTGAATTTGATCTCCAAACTCTTTAATTTAATAACCTGATTTCTTCAGACCCTATGGAATGAAGGGACTCCTAGAAAGGAAGTTTTCCTAGTTGGTGCACATTTCTATTATAGGAGGGACTGTAGGGTGATAGGGAGGGACGTGAAGGAACGCTGGCTGGCTTTTGCTTCCCTGCATGGAAGTAGGAATGATAAACTTAGATGAAAATGGGTTTCTGAGGAAGGTTTCCTAGAAATCATTCTTTGAGATGTGAGACCATAAAACCACTTTATTTATTTTAAAATAAGACTAGACAAGCCCCTGGAAATAGGGGAGTGATTAGCAGTACATTTCTATTTTGCTAAGATAATTCATTAAAAAATACAGAAAAATTGTATTTTTGCTGAAGGTTGATGCCCAGAGGGCTTGACAGGTGATTATGTTGGATGTGGGGAGGAAATAGTTAAGTGTGTAGTTTTGCTTTTAAATGACAGCTACAGAAGCTGGGCGTGGTGGCGCACGTCTTTAATCCTAGCACTTGGGAGGCAGAGGCAGGCGGATCTTTGTGAGTTCAAGGCCAGCCTGGTGTACAGAGTGAGTTCCAGGACAGCTGGGACTACAGGGAGACCCTGTCTCAAAAAAGACCAAAAAATAAATAAATAAATAAATAAATAAATAAATAAATAAATAAATGACAGCTACAGAACAATGTATGATGTTTGTTTGGTTTTATATGAATAGCTTTGGTAAGAGGAAACATTTCATTTTGGTAACACTGAATATCATGGAATATTGATTTCAGAGTTCACTACAAACACAAAGTGTATTGTTTCTGTTTAGATTAATTTTTTAAATGAATTTTTTTAATTTTTTAATTTATTTTTGTATGTGTATGAATGTACTGTCTGTATGTAGGTTTGTGAACCCATGTCGTGCAGTGCCGTGGAGGTCAGAAGAGGGTGTCGGATTCCCCTGGAACTGGAGTTAAAGACGGTTTTCGGCTGCCATGTGGGTACTGGGGATTGAACCTGGGTCCTCTGCAAGAGCACTCGGTGCTCTTAACCACTAGGCCATCTCTCCAGCCCCATAAATGAATTTTTAAGTGTGTTACTATAGCCATTAACTGAAAAGTATTGGAAAACTAGGAAGTATTTGGAAAATATTAAACAGAGGTATATCAGGGTTACTTGGAGCCAGTAAAGTTCTCTAAGACTGAATACTAAATGGTAAAGAATGTTGAAATTGTATAAAACTCTAGACTGAGAAATAAGGAACTTTTAAATTGAGGTAATTAAAACCTTAGTAGGTTTAGAGATACTCAAGGTTCTAAAAGTTTATTAGACACCCGACCCAGCCATACCACTCCTAGGCATGTACCCTCAAGACTCACCCCACCACAGAGATACATGCACGGCCATGTTTATTTCAGCTTTCTTCACAATAGCAAGGAGCTGGAAACAACCTAAATGCCCCTCAACTGATGAGTGGGTAGAGAAAATGTGGTACATCTACACAATGGAGTTCTATGCAGCAGTAAAGAAAGACGACATCATGAGCATTGCAGAAAAATGGCTGGAGCTAGAAGACATCATGCTGAATGAAATAACACAGTCCCAGAAAAACAAACGACAAATGGTATCCCTCATCTGTGGATGCTAGTGCCAATTACCTAGTTGTAAGTATTTCTTGTGCATGGCCCCTTGAGCTTTTGTCCAAAGCAGCTGGGAGTGATGCATACTGGAAACAACAACAACAACAACAACAACAGAAAGGACTGCATCGAAGAACTAACTGAAACAGTGAACTTCTGCTCAAAACAGTCAACTTCCTCATGGAGAAAATTTAGAAAGACTGAGAAAGAGATGAAAAGCCTGTTTGGCAGAATGCATGAGCTCTGGTGGGGTGGGGGAATGGGGGGGACACGGGTCTAGATTTGATAAAAAAAATAAAAATAAATAATTTAAAACAAAGTTTATTAGAATACAATAGTTTCATTAGTTTCATTTTTTAATCCTATTAAACACTTAAACAGATATTCCTGAAAAGATACACTGATGTCCAACAGGTTGATTATTCAGAGAAATGTAAATGAAAACCATGATGATATACCATCTTATACTTGCTAGATTGGCTGTTATTAAAAATATGAACAATGACAAGTATGAGTAAGGATGTGGAGGAAGAGAAGGAATCCTAGTATATCTTCATTAGTAGCATGAGTTAGTGTACACATTTTGGAAAGCAGTATGAAGGTTCCTTTTTAAAATATAAGCATATATATTCAAAACAACTGAAAGAGTTTTATGTGTTCTCACCACAAAGAAATGATTAGTAAGTCTCATTTGACCCTCCCAGAGTTGATCCATATATTGAAACTGAACCCCATAAATACATAACAATTTGTCAATTAAAATTAAAACATTGTCTAAAAAGAGAAAGTAATCTCATAATTTTACCAGGAATATTTATTTTCCCTATTTATAATTAAGATGTTTTTCGTGTTTAGTTTGAAAATGTGTATTAGTTTCATTTTTGTTATGAGACAATGTTTCATAACCACTTGAATTACAGTAAAAATGTTATGTTTGATGAAAAGTTACCTCAGCAGTTAGTGGTCCTCAGTATTAAGGTTGTTTATTTCAAAGATTTTTTTTCTTTGCTTAAAGGCAGATTTTTGCCAAATGGGTATTTATGGTCTGTAACTGTATTTATATGTATGTACATGAGGATGAAGTATTAAAAATTACTACAACTAAAAAAATAGCTTTATTAATCAGAACAAAAGAAGGACAGGAGAGATGGCTCAGTGGTTATGGCTGCTCTTGCAGAGGACCTGGGTTTGGTTCCCAGTATCCACATGATGGCTAACAACTGTCTGTGCCTCCAGGTCCAGGTCATCCAATGCCTGCTTCTGGCCTCCTGGGGTCACATATACAAGTGCAATTACATATATGTAAACAAAACACTTATACACAATTTTTTTGGTCTTTTCGAGACAGGGTCTCCCTGTAGCCCCAGCTGTCCTGGAACTCACTCTGTAGACCAGGCTGGACTTGAACTCACAAAGATCAGCCTGTCTCTGCCTCCCGAGTGCTAGGATTAAAGGCGTGCACCAGCTCAAAACACTTATACACAATTTTTTTGGTCTTTTCGAGACAGGGTCTCCCTGTAGCCCCAGCTGTCCTGGAACTCACTCTGTAGACCAGGCTGGACTTGAACTCACAAAGATCAGCCTGTCTCTGCCTCCCGAGTGCTAGGATTAAAGGCATGTGCACCATGAAAAACACTTATACCACATTTTTAAAAAGGAAATAAGTAAGTAGGGTGTGGTGACACATACATTTAATCTCAGTACTCAAGAGGCAGAGGCAGAGGCAGAGACAGGCAGATCTCTGAGTTCAAGGCTAGCTTGGCCTACATAGTGAGTTCCAGGCTAGCTGGGGCTATGGGAGACCCTGTCTCAAAAAGAAACAGAAACTTTTTAAATTTTATTTATTTTTGTGTGTATGAATGTACTGTCTGCACGTAGGTCTGTGCACCCGTGTCATGCAATGCTGCGGAGGTCAGAAGAGGGTGTCAGATTCCCCTGGAACTGGAGTTAAAGACGGTTCTCAGCCGCCATGTGGGTTCTGGGGATCAAACCCCGGTCCTCTGCAAGAGCAGTCAGTGCTCTTAACCATGCTAGGCCATCTCTCCAGCCTGAAATAAAAACTTTTTTAAAGAAAAAACATAAAAATGCCACTTTTTACTCTTACCAGTAAAAATTCCAGTCCTCATTTTCTGTCACTTGGACCCATCCTCTCTTCTCAAAGTTATTGATCAGCACCGACTTCTCAATGTCAGTGACCCACTTCACCCTTCCTGCCATGATCCTGAAAGAGACAAAGTGTTCAGATGCCAATATCAGGAACCAAAAGAGAGGCGTGTGGGGCTACAGGGGTTGGGAGCAGAAGGATGGAGCCTCCTCAGAGCAGGTGGGGAAGGCTGTCCTGAGACGTGGACACTTGAGCTGACCTCTGATAAAGTGACAGGAGTTGTCCACTCATCCTGATCAGGTCTGGGCACCCGCATTACTCTGTCAGGCACTGCCTCTCTCCCTGCTTCTTTGATGCCCTGTTCTCCAGACACACTCCTTAACTTTGGGGTGCGTTTACCTGACCACGTCCCTCCCACCCAACAGCCTCCACAGCAACCAGTGCACTCAGAACATAGCCCTGAATTCCGGCCCGATTCTGCAGGTACAGCTGGTGCCACCTGTCTCCTCGGGCTCTGCTACCTCAGGGCCTTGGCACATGTACCGTCTGTCTGCAGCTGACCCCTTGTTCTGCCATACTAGGTACTCAGGCCCTTGGCATCCTACAGATCTGTATCTAATACTGCCTGCCAGTTCCACCCAGAAAAGGCTGTTTGCTACCCTCCTATCACAACTCCACCCGAAGCAGGCTTGCACGCTTGCACACAGGAGGGCCTGCTGTGAAAGAGATCTCTTCCCTGGACTCGCTCCAGCTCCACTCTGGGCATATGATGGAGCAGAAGAGATAAAAGGCAAGAGATGGGAACCCAGCCCTGCCTGGCCTCAGGGAGGGGGAAGTGGCCCTTCAGAGACAGCACAGATACAACCATTGCTCGTGTCCCTGGCCAGCAAGGCTTAGCAGCATCAGGAAGTCTGGGTCTATGGTGGAAGGCAAGCTTGGCAGCTCTGGATGGAAGGTTAGTTCCACCAGTCACTAGCTGTGTGACTTTGAGCAACTGACTCAACCTCTCTGAACCTGTTTCCTCACTGTATGATGCAATGAGAACAGCAGCTACCCATGGCCTGTGCTATAGTGAAGGCTGAACCATGGAGTACAGATAGTACCAAGGACAGCCTGGCAAACAGAGGGCATGCGGAATGGATTCTCAGCACCATCCTTGGAGGAAGCTGAAGGCAAAGAGGCAGGAACCAGACCCCAGGGTTCTGATGACCTGAGTCACAGAGGGTAGTGACATGGTGTGTGGCAGAAGAAGGCTCCTTGGGGGAGGATCACTGCCTTCTGTGAACTTGGCCCTCAGGACGATGGTACCAGCTCACAAGGTCAACACAAGCACTAAACAGAGCTGCCCTCTGTTGAGGTGAAGTGCCCCATCACAATGCAGGACATGTGCAGAACACTGGCTCTCACTGCCCAGAAAGCCCTTGTCTCTGTTTCTTCTGGGCATGATGGTATATGCCTTTAGTCCCAGCACTCGGAAGGCAGAGGCTGTCTGCTCATTGTGACAGGCTTGGTCTACACGGTGGGTTCCAGGCCAGCTGGGGCTACAGGGAGACCTTGTCTCAAAAAGGAAAACAAAAACAAAACACAAATAAACAAAAAATTCTGACAACAGCAATGTAAGGAAGAAAGGGTATACTTTAGCTCACAGTTCAAGGGACAATCTACCATGGTGGGGAAGTCAAGGCAGAGGGAGCCTGGAGCAGCTGGTCACATCACACCCCATCAGAAGAGAGTAATGAACGCAAGCAGGCACTCAGCATCGCAGGCACCAAGTCCTCAGGTGCAGACTCCCACACCGACAGCAGGCTCCACACACCTCACACCACAGCACATTGTCACTGCTAGTGCAGACTCCCACACCGACAGCAGGCTCCACACACCTCACACCACAGCACATTGTCACTGCTAGTGCAGACTCCCACACTGACAGCAGGCTCCACACACCTCACACCACA
>VZQC01013734.1:1194791-1260409 GCA_009823505.1 Rhizomys pruinosus
TGTACTGTCTGCATGTAGGTTTGTGCACCCGTGTCGTGCAATGCCGCGGAGGTCAGAAGAGGGTCTCGGATTCCCCTGGAGCTGGAGTTCTCCTGGAATAGGAGTTTCAGACGGCTCTCGGCCGCCATGTGGGTGCTGGGGATCGAACCCGGGTCCTCTGTAAGAGCGGTCGGCGCTCTTAACCGCTAGGCCATCTCTCCAGCCCCTGGTGTCTTGTTTAATAAATGGGCACAGAGGGGCTGGAAAGACGGCCTAGCAGTTAAGAGCGCCGACCGCTCTTGCAGAGGACCCGGGTTCAATCCCCAGCACCCACATGGCGGCTGAGAACCGTCTGTAACTCCAACTCCAGGAGAACTCCAGTTCCAGGGGAATCCGACACCCTCTTCTGACCTCCAAGGCATTGCACGACATGGGTGCACAGACCTGCATGCAGACAGTACATTCAAATAAATAAATAAATAAATAAATAAATAAATAGGCACAGAACAGGCTGTTAAGCGATACTGGTTGTGGATTCGCTGAGTGTGATGGCTAATATGCAATCCCAGTACTCAAGAGGCAGAGGCAGGAAGATCCTCTGCAATTTGCAGCCAGGTTGGTTTATATGACAGGTTCAAGGCCAGCCTACTCTACATGCAAAGTTCAGGTCAGCCAGGGCTGTATAGCGAAACCCTGTCTCAAAAGAGAAGAAAAAGGTTTGGAGGTAACTGTACTGTCCAGCTCCAGCTAGTCTGTTCAAGTCCTTCATATTCTGCTCCACTGTGTAACAGCACAGCCCATGGGGGCCAAAGGTGAGTACATTTGACACAGCAGGAAAGTGCAGCTCCAGTATAGCTTACATGTGTCCCCCAAAAGCTCACATGTTGGCATCCTAACCTCCAAAGTAATACTGTAATGGCATTTGGAGAAGGGGCCTCTGGGAGGCGATCTGGAATAGAGGAGGTGCTGGGAGGGTGGCATCAGTGGCTGTGTGAGAGGAGGAACAGAGGCTGAGCTAGGAGGCATGCTTCCTCTCCACACGAGGCCTCCAGTAGAGGGGAGGTGTTTATCCTGACCGTGGACTTAACAACCTCTACAGCCCTGAGACAAATATATATATTTTTCTGTGTGTGTGTGTATGTGTGTGTGTGTATGTGTGTACGTGTACGTGCGCGTGTACTGGGTATTGGCCCAGGACTACATGCTTAGCCCTAAACCTCTCTTTATAAATTATCTGGTCTCAGATATGATATTGTAGCAACAGGAATCAGATCAAGGCAAGGCAGGCTCAGAGAGTTAAAAATCGGAGAAAAGACTGTATCTGTTACCAACCTGCATCACCTCCTCCCTCCTGCACCCATGGGGACTATGGGTTTCCACGTGCCTCATCAGACTGTGACCCCTGAAGGGCAGGGAGGGAGCTGCCTTACCTCTGAATCCAGCAAGCAGCCAGGGCCAGGCCCATCTAGAGGCACAGAAATTGCCTTTAAGATAGAGAAATGAACCACTGGCCAAGAATCACACTGCAGAAGATGAAGTCAAAATACAAAGCTGTTTTGTGACCACTTCCTTCTAAAACAGGAAACCAAAACAAGTATGGTAGGGTGCTGAATTAGGAACTTGACACTTCATCTCTCCTGGTTCACAAGAATTGGTGCATTTGCCTTTTTTTTTTTTGCCTTTCTTTTGTTTTGTTTTTGAGACAGGGTCTCATGTAGCCCAGACTAGCCTCAAACTACTTTTGTAGCCAAGGATGACCTTGAACTACTGATACTTCTGTCTCTACCTCTCAAGGACTGGGACCACATGTATGCCACCATGTCTGGCCTGATGCATCTGAATTTTAAGCCATGGTTCAGCTCCCTTCAAAACTTAGCATTATGAGGGCTGGAGAGATGGCTCTTAGGTTACGAGTGTGGACTGCTCTAACAGAGGGCCTGGGTTCAGTTCCTAGCATCCACATCAGTTGGCTCACAAAGGCCTGTATGTAACTCCAGCTCCAGGGAACCCCACACCCTTTTCTGGCCTCTAGACACCTGCACATATATGTCCATATACTCATACATACACAGAGAAATACACGTAAATTAGAAAGAATAGAAATAAATCTTAAAACCCTGAGCATCGGGTGGAGAGATGGTTCAGCAGCCAATAGTACTGGCTGTTCTTGCAGAAGACCTGGGTTCTTATCCCAGCACCCACGTGGCAGCTCACAGCTGTCTTAACTCCAGTTCCAGAGGATCCGACACCCTCGTCTGTGGAGAGGAGCTGACTGCTAGGAACACTTGCCTATTGGAATAGGTCCACAACTCCAGGAGGCATGCACATCAGCATGCACACCAAAAGCACTTCGCCCCCTACTGGGATGACCAGCCCTAGACAAGAGTCAGGTGGCTTTCTGAAAATTTCTTGTCTAGGTGGCTTTCTGAAAAACAAGCAAAAGAGAACTCACACTCACCAGTTCAACTTTCACCCCTGAGTCCAGCCATGAGAAAACAGGGGCCCTCTCTATCTTTCTCCCACACTTTGACACTTTGACCTCTACCAACGTTAGTGAAGTCCCAACTACATCAGGATCTCAGTACCTGGATTCTTTCCCAACAAGCTTTCTTTGAAAGGGACAAAAGAAGAGCCACAGCGATAGCTCAGTGGTTAAGAGCACCTGCTGCTCTTCCACAAGACCTGGCTTCAGTTCCCAGCACCCACACCAGGCAGTTCATAACAGCCCAGGAGGTTGACAACAGGCCTAGGAGGTCTGACTCCCTCTTCTGGCCTCCACAGGGACTGCACCCATGTGGTGCACATAAACAAGCATGTTCACACACACACATACATATAAGTGAAAATAAATATTTTCTAAAAGGGAGCAAAGAGCTATCTCTAAGAAACTAATAAATAATGTAAATAAACTTCACACTGGGGGAGGCACTCCTAACTCCTTCATGCTCTCCACCATAGGGTGACCACGCCATGTCCCAAAGTAAATAATGTTAAAACAAAGACAACAACAAAACCCCCTGAAGTCATCAGTAATATTAAATGTAATACATCAAGCCGGGCGTGGTGGCACATGCCTTTAATCCCAGCACTCTGGAGGCAGAGGCTGTGTACCAGCGTCTCTAATTCCTTGAGAGCAGAGCAGGGCCTATATTTTCGTCCTGTCCCAAGCCAGCACTGTTAACATGCTCACGAAATGCTTCCAAAGAGCCTGCTTTGCCACTCCAACACGATGCTAAGACACTTCCACTGGTAGACTCAATGCCCCCGCTGCTCTACAGAGGGTGCACCCTTCCCAACAAAGATGGAACCGGCAGGGTCCAGTTTCCCAGAGGAGCTAGGAGAGAGGGGAACCCAAGGCTCGGGTATCCTGCTCTGGGTTCTTTCCCACCGGCACAGTACCGCCCAGGAAGAGATGCCAACGCAAACAGTGGCCTGTGAAGAACAGGCTACGCGAGGCTGGGCTAGCAATAATCAGAACGATGCAATCTGCAATTACAGCAATCCACGAGAGGCCAGTCCCAGGATCTCGGAGGAAGACACCGGCAGGTGGCGGCGCAGCTTCCCGGGAACGCGGGTGGGACCAGCAGCACCTGAACTGCCCGGTTTGGTCCCACTCACGTAGGCGCACTCGCCACGCGAGGCCACACCCTCGGTGTCCCTGCTTAGCTTCACGGTCGCAGGAGAATCCTGCAGAGTCCCGTGGACTGGTCCACTGCGCGCTTCACTTCCGGGACGGTATCATGGCAACCAAGAACGCGACTACCGGCGCCGCGACTGCTTCCGGGGTCGGGCATTTCTGACAGATCAGGCGGATCGTCTTAGCATTCTTTGTTGTTGTTGTTGTTGTTGTTGTTGTCTTTTCGAGACAGGGTCTCCCTGTAGCCCCAGCTGTCCTGGAACTCAGTCTGTAGATCAGGCTGGCCTTGAACTCTCAAAGATCCGCCTGCCTCTGCCTCCCAAGTGCTAGGATTAAAGGTGTGAGCCACCACTCCCGGCATTTTAGCATTCTTTTAAAACTGGCTCAGCAGGCAGAGGCGCTTGCCAAGCTCAATCCCTGGGACCTGCATAGAGGAAGGTGAGAACCAACTTTCGAAAGTTATTCTCTGACCTACACATGTGTACTGTGGCACACACACACATACACATACAAATAAATAAATATAGTAAAAGGTTTTTTTGTTTTTTGAGACGGGGGGGGGGGGTCTCCCTGTAGCTCCAGCTGGCCTGGAACTCACTATGTAGACCAGGCTGGCCTTGAAGTCACAGGGATTCACCTGCCTCTGTCTCCTGAGTGCTGGGATTAAAGGCGTGTGCCACCATACCTGGCTATAAAGGTTTTTATTTTTTTATTTTATTTTATTTTTATTTTTTTTATTTTTTGGTTTTTTCGAGACAGGTCTCCCTGTAGCCCCAGCTGTTCTGGAACTCGCTCTGTAGACCAGGCTGGCCTTGAACTCACAAAGATCCACCTGCCTCTGCCCCCCAAGTGCTAGGATTAAAGGCGTGTGCCTGGCTGAGGAGATAGGGTGGGCGACAAGTGTCTAGATTTGATAAAAATATATATATAAATAAATAAATTTAAAAAATAAATAAAGGCATGCATGACAATAAACGGTTTTAAAAAGAGAGAAAGGGGGCTGGAGAGATGGATCACAGGTTAAGAGCATTGACTGCTCTTGCAAAGGACCCAGGTTTGATTCGTGGCACCCACATGGCAGCTAACAACCATCCCTAACTCCAGTTCCAGGGGAATCTGATGCCTTCTGACCTCTGTGGGCATTGCATGCCACAGGCACATTTATACACATGCAGGCAATGCACTCATACACAGAAAATGAAAATAATAAGGAGGCAGAGCAGGTGACAGTCAGTGTTGGCCAGTCTGCTGTCCCCTTCCTCTGAGGCTGTACAGTATTATAATGATCAACAAGTGGCTCTCAAAGGATTTCAGCTTATTGATCCAAAGAACTGTGTTTTTTTATGTGTGTGGGCATGGGTGGATGTGCTTGTGTATGTGCATCTGCAGGTATATGTGCATGCAACCATGTGTGCACATGCTTGTGTGTGTGCAATCATGTGTACACAAGTGTGTACATGTGCCTGTGTGATGAATGTGCACCTCTGTGTGCACATGCCTGTATGTGGGCCTGTATGTGCATGCACCTATAATATAGGTGTGCCTCTGTGTGTGTGTCTGTGTGTATGTGTGTGTGTGTGTGTGTGTGTGTGTGTACACTGTGGGAACTGAAAGACAACCAGTGTGGAGGACAGAGGACAGGTTTAGATGTCCTTCATTTTTTTCATTTGTTAAATATTGTATTTATTTATTTGTTCATTTGTTTGTTTAGTTTTTTGGCGACAGATGGCCCCTGTAGCTCCAGGTGGCCTGGAACTCACTATGCAGACCAGGCTGGCCTTGAACTCACAGAGATGTGCCTGCCTTTGCCTCCCGAGTGCTGGGATTACACTCAGCATCACACCTCTTGTTTGTTATTTTATTTTATGTGTATGAGTGCATTGCTTGATGTGTGTAAATGCATCTGTGCCATGCAACACTCCATTGGAGATCAGAAGAGGGCATCAGATTCCCTGTAACTTGAATTACAGTCAGCTGTTAGCCACCATGTGGGTGCTGGGAATTAAACCTGGGTTCTCTGCAAGAATAGCCAGTGCTCTTAACTGCTGAGCCATCTGTCCAGCCCCTTCCACCTCATTTTTTGAGACCTGGAAGTTGTATACTGGCTGACCAGCAAGATCCAGGATCCACCTCTCTCTGCTTCCCCAGCAGTGGGATTACAGACTTATCCCATCATACCCTGCTTTTTCACATGGATTCTGGAGCTGGAATTCAAGTCCTCTGCCTTTCAGGGCAAGCACTTTACCAACTGAGCTTCCCTAGTCCCCAACCATATTTTATTTAAAATTACATTTATTTTTTTGTTGATGTGCATGCGTGTGTATGTGTGTGTACAAGTATACACACATGGGCTGGGGAGATGGCCTAGCGGTTAAGAGCACCGACTGCTCTTACAGAGGACCCGGGTTTGATCCCCAGCACCCACATGGCGGCTGAGACCCGTCTGAAACTGCAATTCCAGGAGAATTCCAGTTACAGGGGAATCCGAGACCCTCTTCTGACCTCCGCGGCATTGCATGGCACGGGTGCACAGACCCGCATGCAGACAGCGCATTCATACACATACAGAAATAAATAAAATTAAAAAAAAATAAATAAAAAACAAGTATACACACATGTGGGACCATGGCTGTGTGTAAAGATCAGAGAACAACCTGCCAGAGTTAGAACCACCTACCATGTGGAACCTGGGGATCACACTTATGTCAGCCCCAGTAGCAAGCACTTTTATCTAATGAGCCAACTCACCAGCCCCTCACCTATACATTTTTAAAATCCCTTCTTTGCCAGGCTTGGTGGCACATGTCTTTTATCACTCAGGAGGAGGCAAAGGCTGGTGGATCTCTATAACTGCAAGACTAACTTGGACTACATAATGAGTTCCAGGCCAGCCAGGGCTGCATAAAGCAAAAGCAAAACCAAATTCCCTCAGGAGAAGATAGACTGGCCAGTGAGAAACAACCTAGATCTCAGTCTCAGCTCCTAGAACTGTGTGGTTTACTATGTCACTCTACCTCCCTGGCCCTCAGTTTTCTTGTCAGTAAACTGGAGAATAACTCCTACATTGAGGGGTTGTCAAGGCTGGCCCAGGTGGCTTAGGCAGGAGGATCACTTGAGTCCAAGAATTTTGGGCTAGAGTGCATTATATATTGATCAAGAATATATACTAAAAATTTTTAAAAAAAAGAATATATACTGATCAGGAGTCTGCACTAAGTTTGATATCAATATGGAGACCTGATGGGGGCGGAGGACCACTAGGTGACCTAAGCGGGGAGGTATGAACAACAGGTCCAGATCAGAAATGAAGGGTTGCAGGACTAGAGAGATAGCCTAGTGGTTAAGAGCACGGACTGCTCTTGCAGAGGACCCAGGTTTGATCCCCAGCACCCACATGGTGGCTAAGAACCGTCTGTAACTCCAATTCCAGGAGAACTCCAGTTCCAGGGGAATCCAAGACCCTCTTCTGACCTCCATGTGCATCGTACGACATAGGTGCACAAACCTACATGCAGACAGTACACTCATACACATACAAAAATAAAAAAAAAAAGAAAAAGAAATGAAAGGTTGTAGGATTAGAGAGGAAAAAGTCAGAAATGGTTGAAAGCCTGCCTGTGACTCCAGCACAAGAGGCTGAAGCAGGAGGATGGAGAGTTCCAGGCCAATCTGGGCTGTATCCCAAATGAAGAGGAGTGTCCTCAGTGCAGTTGAATTCATTCATAATAAAGAGGCTACATGTAGCCCTCCTTTAATCCCAGCACTCGGGAGGCAGAAGCAGGCGGGTCTCTATGAGTTCAAGTCCAGCCTGGTCTACAGTGAGTTCCAGGCCAGCTGGGACTAAAAGGGAGACCCTGTCTCAAAAAGACCAAAGAAAAAGGGGGGGCTACATGTTTGCAGATACCTCTCCACTATAAAAGGACACTTTAGAGGCAGCAGGAAAGTACATCAGTTGGGGCTGCAATCCCAGCTCTTCTACATCCTACACAGACACAGCAAAGCCCAGTCTATGAAAAGTGATACACTCTAAACTGTGATCTCACTTTTTTTTTTTTTTTTTTTGGGACATGGTCTTCCCCTAGCCCCAACTGGCCTGGAACTCACTATGTAGATCAGGCTGGCCTTGAATTCACAGGGATCTATCTGCCTGCCTCTGCCTCCTGAGTGCTGGGATTAAAGGTATATGCTGCCACACTGGGCATGATCTCACTTTTTATTTATTTATTTTTAAATATTTTTATTTATTTTATTTATTTATTTTTAAGACGGTTCTTAGCCGCCATGTGGGTGCTGGGAATTGAACCGGGGTCCTCTGCTAGGGCAGTAGGTGCTCTTAACTGCTGAGCCATCTCTCCAGCCCCATGATCTCACTTTTTAAATGTATATTAGGGGCTGGAGAGATGGCTCATCAGTTAAGAGCACTGGCTATTCTTGCGGAGGACAAGGCTCAATTTCTAGCATCCACTTGGTGGCTAACAACCATCTGTAACTCAGGTTCCAGAAGACGCCTTCTTCTGCCCTCTATGGGCATTGCATGACACAGGTGTATTTACATACATACAGGCAATATACCCATACACATAAAATAAAAATAATAAATAAAATATTTTTTTAAAAATACATATTATGCCAGGTATGGTGGCGCACACCTTTAATCCTAGCACTCAGGAGGCAGAGGCAGGCAGGTCTTTGTGAGTT
This sequence comes from Rhizomys pruinosus, assembly GCA_009823505.1. Classification (NCBI taxonomy): domain Eukaryota; kingdom Metazoa; phylum Chordata; class Mammalia; order Rodentia; family Spalacidae; genus Rhizomys; species Rhizomys pruinosus. Next base: position 1,203,106 of record VZQC01013734.1, read on the forward strand.
CAAGGCCAGCCTCGTCTACAGAGCGAGTTCCAGGACAGCAGCTGGGGCTACAGGGAGACCCTGTCTTGAAAAGACAATAAATAAATAAATAAATAAATAAATAAATAAATAAGTATTAATCTGGTTAGAGAGATGGTTTAGTGGTTAAGAACACATACTGTTCTTCCAGAGGACCAGCGTTCCATTCCCAGCAATCATATCAGGCAGCTAACAACCATCTATAACTCTGGCTCCTGGGGGTTCTGAGACCTCTGGCTTCTGTGGGCACCTGCACTCACATGTACATACCTACACACATATACACATGTATGTGTACAGGTACACATATGCACATAATTAAAAATTAAGATAAAAATTTTAAATAATAGTTAATTTTTAAAAGGTGGGTGGTGCTGGGATTAAAGGCTCCAAAGTTTCTTTTATAAAAATAGATTTATGCCAGGTGTGGTGGTGCATGTTTTTAAACCCATCACTCAGGAAGCAGAGTCAAGCAGATCTCTGTGAGTTCAAAACCAGCCTGGTCTGCATAGTTAGTTCCCAGCCAGCTGGGGCTATAGGAAGACCCTGTCTCAAAAAGTTAAAAAAAAAACTTTATTTTTACCATTTGTGTGTGTGTGTGTGTGTGTGTCTTTGTGTCTGTGTCTGTGTGTCTGTGTCTGTGAATGTATGCCATGTCTGCGCATACATGCTCATGGAGTCCAGAAGGTGTCAGACCCCTGGAGCTGAGCATTTGTGAGCTGCCTGACATGGATGTTGAAAACAACCCAGGTCCTCTGGAATAGCAACAAGTGCTCTTAACTACTGAGCCATCTCTCCAGCCCCAAGAAGTTATTTTCAGCTTTTTGTAAGAACCGAGCAGACTGTTAATTTCCGTTTTTTTTTTATTTTTTAATTTATTTTTATTTTATGTGTATGAATGTATTGCCTGCATGTACGTAAGAGCATCTGTGTCATGCAGTGCCTGAGAAGGACAGAAGAAGGTGTCAGATCCCCTGGAACTGGAGTTATGAATGGTTCTTTGCCACCATGCGGATACTGGGATTTCAACCTGGGTCTTTGCAAAACCAACCTGTACTGTTAACCAATGAAACATATCTCAGTCCATAATTTCTGGCTTAATTTTTTCAAAATGAGTATAGAATTTGTTGACACAGTGATATAAAACTTTTTTATTTTTTTTAATTTTTTATGTGTGTGTGTGTACTGTCTGCATGCAGGTCTGTGCACCCATGTCGTGCAATGCCACAGAGTCAGAAGCAGGTGTCAGGTTCCCCTGGAACTGGAGTTAAAGATGGTTCTCAGCCACCATGTGGGTGCTGGGGACCGAACCCGGGTCCTCTGCAAGAGCGGTCGGCGCTCTTAACCGCTAGGCCATCTCTCCAGCCCCAGTGATATAAAACTTTTATGAGCTGGGCATGGTGGCACATGCCTTTAATCCTAGCACTCAGGAGGCAGAGGCAGGCGGATCTTTGTGAGTTCAAGGCCAGCCTGGTTTACAGAGTGAGTTCCAGGACAGCTGGGGCTACAGGGAGACCCTGTCTCGAAAAGACCAAAAAAAAAAAAAAAACTTTTATGAATTGCATGGTCAATCATTGAGAGAACTGGGACTAAGGATACAGCTCNTACAGAGTGAGTTCCAGGACAGCTGGGGCTACAGGGAGACCCTGTCTCGAAAAGACCAAAAAAAAAAAAAAAAACTTTTATGAATTGCATGGTCAATCATTGAGAGAACTGGGACTAAGGATACAGCTCAGTTGATAGAGTTTGCCCAGCAGGAAGCCCTGGGTTTGATCACCAGCACTGCACAGAGCTGACATAGTGGTGCACACCTTCAATATCAGGAAGTAGAGGCAAGGGATCAGAATTTCAGTAGCAGCTTGAGACCAGCATGGATACCTGAGACCTTTTCTCAAAAAAAAATTAAGCTCAATCTAAATTGGTAATGTTTTGGTTTGGGAAGACAGAGTCCTTAAACTCAAGTTGTCTGTGGTGACCCTGTATGGGTTCTTTCCTTGGGCTCTTTCCCTGCGCTGTGTCTGTGCAGATAGAGGTCTTTGAAGCCATCAGAATGAAAATTGCATTTTCCGAGTAAGAAATTTCTGGGGCGGGGCATGGTGGTATAGTTCTGCACCTGGGAAGCAGAGACCAGAAGATCAGGTGTTCAAAGCTGGATGAGGAGTTTGAAGCCACAGGAGAGGGCTACATGAGTTCCTGTCTCAAAAAATCACAAAACAAACCAAGAAGGAGGAGGGGGAGGAAGAGGAAGGGGAGAAAGGGGGGGATGAGGTGGAGGGAGGGGAGAGGAAGAGAAAAGAAAAATGTTTCAGGAACTACTACAAGGCAAATCCTATTTTCTCCTGGTGAAAATATACCTAGGGCTTTCTGTTTGCATGTCTGTATTAAGCTCTTCATTCCACTACTGAGATTTTGAAATTGATGAATCTTCTAGAAAGTTAAGCCCAGACTCTACTATTTGAGCCCAAATCTGATTATCCTTTCTCCATAGGCCTCATTTTCCTTTCTCCTCTCCATCTTTCCTTCCTTCCCTATTATAAGATTAACAGGCTGTGGGTGTAGTTCAGTGGTAGAGAGCTTGTAGAGCAGGTAGGAGGCCCTGGGTTTGAGCCCTAGCATCATTAACATCATTGCCTCCCAACTATAATTCCATCCTCAAGTGGCTGACACAGATTATTCAAACTTATACATTCAACAGCAGTCTGGACAACCCTGGACAACAACTAAAAGAATAAACAAGTAAAGAAATAAAGAACTGGGGATATAGTTCAGTTGGTAAAATGCTTACCTAGCATACATGAAACCCTGGGTTTGATCCCCAACACCAAATAAAACCAAACAAGATGGGTGTTAAATGCTTGCATTCCAGTATCAGAGAGGTGTAGAGAGGAGGCTTAGAAGTTCAAGGTCATCCTTAGCTATATATTGAGTTTGAGGCTAGGTTTACATGATACCATGTCTAAAAAACAGAAACAGGGGCTGGAGAGATGGCTCAGTGGTTAAGAGCGACGACTGCTCTTGCAGAGGACCTGAGTTCGATTCCCAGCACCCACATGATGGCTAAGAACCATCTGTAAGCCAGGTGTGGTGGCGCCGGCCTTTAATCCTAGCACTCTGGAGGCAGAGGCAAGTGGATCTCTGTGAGTTCAAGGCCAGCCTGGCTTACAGAGTGAGTTCCAGGCTAGCTGGGGATATAGGGAGATGCTGTCTCAAAAAAACAAAAAACCAAAACCAGAAATAGTGGCTGGAGAGATGGCTCAGTGGTTGAGAGCACTAGCTACTCTTGCAGAGAACCTAGGTTCAGTTCCCAGCAGAAAGGAACTTATTCTGCTAACCAAATTCATGGCTTCTGTACTTTATGCTTGACTTGCTTTTAGAGAATAGGAATTGTTAGAGAGGCTTACCACTCCTAAGCTTGGGAACTTAACTTTTCCACCCTGGATATGGTTTTTCCTATATAAAATGCCTCCCAACTGTAACTTTTTGTTACACACCCTCCACTGAATGTCGGTAGTGGGAACTGAACCAAGGTCCTTTGCAAGAGCAGCCAGTGCTTTTAATTGGTGAGCCACCTCTCCAGCCCTTGTTCCTGTCTTTTTTTCCCCCAAGATTTACTTTATTTTTATTTCATGCATCTGAGTGTTTTGCCTGAATGTTGGTGTACCACATGGATGCAGTGCTGCAAAGCGCCGCAAAGTCTCCTGAAACCGAAGTTACAGACGGTTGTGAGACTCCATGTGGGTGCTAGAAACACAACCCTGGTCTTCTGCAAGAGCAGAAATTGCTGTGAACTGCTGAGTCATCTATCCCGCCCTTTTGTCCTCATTTTTCAATTTTTATCTTATGTGCATGAGTGTTTTTTTCTGCATGGAAGAGGGCATCAGATTCCCCTGGAACTGGAGTTACAGATGGTTGTTAGCCTCCATGTGGGTGCTGGGAGTCCAACCTCAGTCCTCTGCAAGAGCAGCCAGTGCTCTTAACCTCCCAGCCATCTCTCTGCCCCAAAGAATTAATTGCATTATTGAGCTGAGTTGTAGAGAGTATGCTTAGCATATACAAGGTGCTAAGCTTCAATTTTCAGGACACACATACACAGAGAGAGAAGGGGGGATCCATTCATCTCACTAAATCTATATGCCATTCCATTTTTATTTTTTGTCTTTTTTGAGACAGGCTCTCCCTGTAGCCCCAGCTGTCCTGGAACTCACTATGTAGACCAGGCTGGCCTTGAACTCACAGAGATATGCCTGCCTCTGCCTCCTGAGTGCTGGGATTAAAGGCATTCAAAATTTTATACTCAATTGTTGTATTTTTCACCAATGAATGAAAACAATGCATCTTTTTTTTTTTTTTTTTTTTTTGAGACAGGGTCTCCCTATAGCCCCAGATGGCCTGGAACTCACTCTGTAGACCAGGCTGGCGTTGAACTCACAGAGATCTGCCTGCCTCTGCCTCCCGAGTGCTGGGATTAAAGTTGTTCGCCACCACACCAGCAGAGCATGGATTTGAAGCCGAGAAGTATGGCCAATCATGGTACTGTCTGTTCTTCAGGAGGGTGGTAAGTAAGCTCTGCTTACTTTGCTTCCTAAGCTTTCCTGCCCCCATTTCGGGCCCTGAGCCCTTTTCCATCCCTCATCACTTTCTTTTAGCACCATCTAGTGGAGCAGCTTAATAGAACCTGCTCTGGCCACTGTGAAGCCAGGGAGAAAAGTCTCTGGCTTCTATGTTGTCACCTCAAGGCAGGCCTTGGCCAGCCCCAGGGGAAGACTGCATGATGATGTGATCTGGCCTGGCCTGGCCCGGCCCTGCCTCGTGGAAGGTGTTCAAAAAACCTTACACCATGGATGAGACTTACTGCAGTGGTCAGATGCTGGAGCTGGCTCTTTAGGGCCATGTCTATAAAGAGACACTTGCAAATCCCAGTGTGGGCATGGTCAGGGTACTATCCCAGGACATTCTGGAGCTCAGGAGGGAGCCTGGCCTAGGGGTAGCCTGAGAGGCCCAGAATGCTGCTGTGGACCTGACCAGGCCAGCCAGTGGGGCATCAGTCCCTGGCAGTCTGGCAGGGTGCCAGCCATGTGAGGCCTAAATGCACAAGTGAGGTACCATTGCCACCCCTGCCATCTCCCAGTTGTTTACTGGCAGCTCACAGACACTGTGGAGATGGAGCGAGTTTAACAGGGCTGTGAGGCCACGAGGAGATTCTAACATGAAAATACTTGCCACCACCATACAGCTTGGTGCACCATGCAACACTGGACTGGTCAGTAAAGAATCTCCAATGTGGTGGGAAGCAGAGAGGACTTCTCCTGGTTCTTCTTTGAGGATAGCAGTGGAGGGGATTGTTTTAGGTCAGAGTCCTGGCTATTTATTCCTCCTTTCCTCACTCTCTTATTTATAAATTTTTTTATTTATCTCTATATATTTGTTATTTTTATTTTATATGTATGTATGGGTATATTATTTTTATTTTATGCATATGAGTGTGTTGCCTGCATGTATGTAAATGCATAATGTAAATGCAAAGCTCACAGAAGCCAGAAAAGGATGATGGATTCTCCAGAACTAGAGTTATGGTAGTTGTTAGCTGCTATGTGGTCCTGGGAATCAAACCTGGATTCTCTGGAAGGACAGCCAGTGCTCTTAGCCACTGAGCCATCTCTCCAGCCCCTATGTGTTTATTTTTAGCTATATGAGTGTTTTGACTGCATATAGATAAGTACAGGACATGTGTGTAATGCCCATGGAGACCAGAAGAGGGCGTTGGAGCTCCTGGCCTGGAGTTAAGGATGGTTGTTAGCTGCCATGTGGGTATTGGGAACTGAACTTGGGTCTTCTGGAAAAACAGCCAGTGATCTTTTTGGTTTTTTTTTTTTTTATTAATTTTATTTATTTCTGTATGTGTATGAATGTACTGTCTGCATGCAAGTCTGTGCACCCGTGTCGTGCAACGCCGCGGAGTTCAGAAGAGGGTCTCGGATTCCCCTGGAACTGGAGTTCTCCTGGAATTGGAGCTTCAGATGGTTCTCAGCCGCCATGTGGGTGCTGGGGATCGAACCTGGGTCTTCTGTAAGAGCGGTCGGCGCTCTTAACTGCTAGGCCATCTCTCCAGCCCCAGATCTTTTTGAAAAAATATTTTATGCCGGGTGTGGTGGCGCACGCCTTTAATCCTAGCACTTGGGAGGCAGAGGCAGGTGGTTCTTTGTGAGTTCAAGGCCAGCCTGGTCTACAGAGCGAATCCCAGGACAGCTGGGGCTACAGGGAGACCCTGTCTCAAAAAGACCAAAAAAAAAGTTTTATTATTTTTATTTTATGTGTATGAGTGTATTGCCTGCACATGTATAAGTGCATCTGTGTCCTGCAATGCCTGAGGAGGTCATAAATGGCTGCAGATCCCCCAGAACTGGAGTTAGGGACAGTTGCTGGCTGAGCAACCAGTGCTCTTAACTGCTGGGCCATCTTGCCACCCCCTCCTCTCTACTCTCTTGATGATTTCTATTCCTCCAGTGGCTCCAGTTCAACTCTAGGCCTAGGCCCCTGGCCTCTACCAGGCAAATCTTACTGGGCGTTCAATCTGTGACAAGGAGGGACAACAAAGGATGGGTTTGTTTCCCAAAGAGATACCACAGTTTTTTGTTTTTTGTTTTTGGTCTTTTTGAGACAGGGTCTCCTTGTAGCCTGAACTGTCCTGGAACTCACTATGTAGACCAGGCTGGCCTTGAACTCACAGAGATCCATCCACCTGCCTCTGCCTCCCAAGTGCTGGGATTAAATGTGTGCGCCACCATGCCCACAACATGGCTGCCTTTTAAATCATAGTTAGAAAAGCATCATTCACTATTTTTTTTTTTTTTGGCATTTTTTGAGACAGGGTCTCCTTTTAGTCCCAGCTGGCCTGGAGCTCACTCTGTAGATCAGGCTGGCCTTGAACTCACAGACATCCGCCTGGCTCTGCCTCCCAGTGCTGGGATTAAAGGCATGCACCACCATGCCTGGCAGCATCATTCACTTTTTTAAAAAATTTTATTTATTTATTTATTTATTTATTTATTTATTTATTTAATGTGTATGAATGTACTGTCTGCATGTAGGTCTGTGCACCAGTGTCGTGCAATGCCTCGGAGGTCAGAAGAGGGCATCGGATTCCCCTGGAACTGGAGTTCTCCTGGAATTGGAGTTACGGACTGTTCTCAGCCACCATGTAGGTGCTGGGGATTGAACCCAGATCCTCTGCAAGAGCACTCGGCGCTCTTAACTGCTAAGCCATCTCTCCAGCCCCTTCATTCACTATTAATGGAAGAGTACTCTCTGAGTTTGAGGCTAGCCTGATCTACCCTGGGAATTCCAGGCTAACCAGGGCTACATAGTGAGACCCTGTCAAAAAAAAAAAAAAAGTAACCTCTCATGACGATCACCAGAGTATGTGTATCTACTCCAGAGCTAGACCAAGGTTCAAGGTTTAAGTTTCCTGTTGGGTGGGAATGGTGCAAAGGCAAAGGGGTGGAGGGAAAGGGACCAAAGTCCACACCCCCTCTATCAGACTGGGAAAGCTGCCTTTCTCTCCCTCCCCTGAGTCAATGCCCCCAGCTTAAATAGCAGGAGCCAGATGGGAGAGGGAGCAGATCTTCCAAAGAGCCAGCACCCTACCCCATAGCCCCATAGCTCACACCTCTTTTTTTTTTTTTTTTTAAGACAGCTGACCTGGAACTCTCTATGTAGACCAGGCTGGCCTTGAACTCACAGATTCTCCTACCTCTGCCTCCTGAGTGCTGGGATTAAAGGTGTGCACCACGACGCCTGGCTCAGCTCACACCTCTTGTCCTATCTTTTTTTATTGCCTATGGTTGGACCACTAAAGTCACAGGGAGCCAGCAGGTACCAGAGAGGACTTGAACCCAGAGGGAAGGGAGGCTCCACAGCAGATCTTAGAGGTGAGTGAGCTGCGGATGGTCAAGAAGGGGGTGGCAGCTAGTGGGGATTACAGATCAGGGGGCTCAGGAAGCTGGGGCCACACTGAGCCTGTCATTTTTGGGGCCATCTGGTCACCTCCTGCCTTTGCCACTTGCCTGTGGCTGCTCATCTATGTGCTCTAGAGACTTACAGACCAGCTAAAAAGGACTGTGAAGGACTAAGGAAAGATCAGCTCCTGGTGAGAAGTAGGCAGCTACGCCACAGACTTCTTCCCAGCCCAGGATACAGTGAGACCTCGCTGGAAAAAAATACCCGAGTCCCAGCTGTTTCCTGAGCTCTCCGTCCCCCAAGATCCTGGGTCTTGGGCTGCTCTGTGAAAGAGCCATGCACTTGGCCTTGTGTGCTGTGGGGCAGACAGACTTTACTACAACAAGCCATATGAGGTAAATGAGCCTTGCATATGGTGATCCCTGCCCTTCCTCCAGCCTCTGCATATTTCCCTCCCTCCTGCAGACAGTATCTATGGCTGTTACAGACCAGGCAGCTGGATGGGTAACTTTGATTATCCTGCTAAGAATAAGCCGTGAGACCCCTGGAGAAGGTGGAAGATGAACTGAGCTGTTTATACAGAACCTCCCTGTGGCACTTTGTGTTCCATCCCTGTGGAACACAAAGGAACCTCCATAGAGGCTGGGAAGCTGGGTTGGGTCTCCAGCTCCTCTGGGGCCCTCATACTTAGCCTTGGGGCCCAGGGGAAACTCGGAGTTCCAGGTTCCAGATGAGGAGCCCTTCCATCCCGACAGGCCACATCTATATTCTGTTCCTTCCCTCAGAACTCTAGTCCAGGGGATAAAGAGGATAAAGCAAAGACTCGGGCCTCTGGACTGAACTTCCCATCAAGTGGGGAGTTCCCTGATGACAAGGATGCTAGATATCCCATGTGTCCCCAGAGTCACACTGAGGAGGTGCAGGGAAGTTTGAGAATGTTCCAGTGAAGGGGATCAGACACACCTGAGTTCTGACAGGGCTGTGCAGGAAGGTCGACTCTCTGCCTTCAACTTCCTTTTCTGTGAAGTAGCTGTGAAATCTTCAGCAGGGCACAGAGGAGGAAAAAGAAAAATAACACCATAGGCCTTTGCAGCTTTGGTTGGTAGTCAATGGCAGGAGGCCAGGCAGGGTAGTCAGTTTCTAGCCTATCAGGGCCCAAAGCAGCCCCCTTCAGGAATCTTCTGTGTGACTCACCCTGTACCCCCAACAACTCCACACAGTCATGGTCAGCCCCAGGCCTTGCTCCGGATAGGCAGATCTGTGCGCGGCAGTAGCTCTCTTCTGAGGCAAAGTACAGGACCGGCATTTTCTTTCAGGTGTAGTGGGACATGCCTTTAAGCCCAGTACTCAGGAGGCAGAGGCAGGAGACTCTCTGCAATTGAGGCCAGCCTGGTGTACGTGGGGAGGTCTAGGCTAACTGGGGCTACAAGGAAGGCTATCTAAGAGGAAAAAAAAAAGATTTATTTTTATTTATGTGTGTCTCTGCACATGCATGCAGGTGCTCACAGGGGTCAGAGGAGGGCATCACATCCCCTGGAGCTTGAGTGTGAGGCCAGTGTGAGCCTCCCAGTGTGGGGGCCAGAAACCAAATTCAGGTCTGGATCAAGAACAGCAAGCACTCTTAACTGCTAGGTCATCTCTCCAGCCCACACTTGGGGTTTGCAGGGTCCCTTTTCCTTACATCCTTATATGCAATACTAGTGTGATGGTGAGTGGTGATTATCAACTTGACAGAATCTAGAGTCCCATGGGGAATGGGTCTCTGGGGGATTGTGTAACCTGGGAAATAGAAGCAGGAAGATGGGTCCATCATGGGTGGTGTGGTTCTCTGGACTATATAAATGAGGGAAAGGAGCTGAGTAGCAGACATGTATTCATCACTCTGCTTCCAGAGTGTGGTTGCAATGTGACCAGCCATCTTCCTGCTCCTGTGGCTGTATTTTTCCCACCTGCCGGCAGGCCTTCCCCACCATGTTGGACTGTATCCCCTAAGAACGATGAGCCAAAATCAACCTTTTCTCCCTATGTTGCCACACATACACATTCAAAATGGATGCCTGATGGAGACGGCATTCATGCCCACCCCAGCCCAGGGTGTGGCTCCGCACAGCCTTGCCCTCCCTGCGTCATCCAAACCTCAGGTGCTGAATGGCACCACTGCTGCTTTTATTCACATTTCTTGGGGCTAGAGAAATCGCTCAATGAGTAAGAACATTTGTTGTGTGAGCATGAGGGACCTGAGTTCAAATCCCAGCACACAGGTAGAAAATTGGACATGGCTGCATGTCCAGTTCTGTGGTGAGTGGAGACAGAGGATCTCCCGGCCTGCTGACCAGCAGCCTAGCCCCAGGGTCAATGAGAGACCTGCTCTCAAAGGAATAAGGCAGAGCATGTTAGAGCGGGACGCTGACATCCTCTTCTGGCCTCCAGGCCTGTGCACATACACATGGGCAAACATCACAAAACATACAAACAAACAAACAAACAAACAAACAAAGCTTTGCTTACATTTTTTTCACAATTCAGGAGAATATAGTAACATGTAAACTTCCTCCGAGGAAAAGATATGCCTATAAAACTTAAAAGAAAAAAAATATTTTTCACAAGACAAAAAACCCAGAAATTCATTTGTCTGTCTTGGTCCTCTTCATTTTCTGAGGCAGGAGAAGAAAGTCAGAGGGGAGGCCCATCTGCCTGGGACAAGAAGCAGGCTCCTGCCCCCTGTGGAACTGTGTGGCACCATCTGACCTGCCTGGCCCATTTCTTCCCCTGTAACATGGGAACAGCAGGGCAGACAGGGTGGAAAAGATGAATGGAAATTCTCCTTTTCTGAGAGAGGGTTCTGTTCAACACCCACTGTGGGGTGCAGTACAAGAGTGTAAACATGTACATGAACCCTGTTTTCATAGGGCAGAGAGGCGAGCTGGCCAGAAGAGGCCCTTCCCAGGGTACCCTGAGAGCCGGGGTCCCCAGCATGGGCCCCATTGCCCATGCCTGCTAAAGGTCCGTGCTGAGCCTCAGGAGCCTCTGGGCTATTATTGTTTTGAGAGAAGCTGCTATCACTCCGATATGCTGGCCTTCAAAGGATGTTATTTCTGGGTGGGAGGAGATTCCACAGGACTGGGCTATTTCCTGTCCACACCATGTGGCCTGCTGCCTCCCACCAGACTGACTTGATGATAACCCAGGGCCTTGGGTCTGCTCTTGACAGGTGCCGCTGGCGGCCATGGCTGGAGAACATCCACAGCTTGCTACTTAGGACATCCACAATGCTGCAGGGGCTGATACCACATGGCCTTGGATTCCTGGAATTGTCTGGTGGAGTGGAGGCCTGTTCTCTATCCCCCTGACAGGCCACAGCAGAGCTGGTTATTTTGGTCATTCCAGCCACTTGGCTTTTGGCTTGACTCGTGCCTATGTTAAGTTGCTATGAAATGGTCATGGCACAGAGCTGAGCAAGCTCCATGATTTGTTCTGCAGTGAGCTGGGCTGTTTTTGGTTATATTATTCTTGATACCAGTAAGGCTGGCCTTGCCCAGACCACCATGGATTCAACTAGCCAAGTCCCCTTAGCAACTGTAAGTCAGAATCTTGGTTAAAGATCCTCATTCTTACTCCAAGTCCTGTGTCTGAAGTGTGTTCTGTCTTCAGCAATAGGGTCTTATCTTCAAGTTCTTGAAAGCAGTCAAGGGCTGTGACAATAGCCTGTGTTATTTTAGGAGTCTCTTACATTACCCTGACCAACAAATCAAAGGGGGCTTTCCCTTGTCTGGCATTATGATTTTTGTCATGTAGCCTTCAGCTATACACATTCATATATTATATGTATATTTTTCAGCAGGGTTATCAAATAAATACATTTCCTTTTGTTTATTCATTATCTCTATTCTCCCCTCCCACATAGCCCTCCTTCCTCCCTCCCCAGTTAAAGTAATCCCCATTTTCCCCATTTCTTCCTTGATAATGCCTATGTCCTCCTATCCCTCGCTCTTGAGCTCCTTCTTCCTTTACCCCCCCCCCCATGATTCCTTTCTATTTTACTGGCTCCTGCAGTTACATCAAGTCACATTCTCATGTCTAAGGTTTTCTTCAGGGAGAGGCAATTTGTAGGTACATGTGCACATGTATGCATGTGACCAGAAGTCATTGTCAAGCATTTTCAATCACTTTCCACATTAATTTTTTTTAATTTTATGTGTATAAGTATATTGCCTATATGTTTGTACAGGATGGCTCTAACCACAGGTACCACCAAATGGACTCAGTGCATTATATACTTTATTTATTTATTTATTTATTTATTATTTATTTATTTGTCTTTTTTGAGACAGGGTCTCCCTGTAGCCCCAGCTGGCCTGGAACTCACTCTGTAGACCAGGCTGGTCTTGAACTCACAGAGATCCACCTGCCTCTACCTCTGCTAGGATAAAAGTGTGCGACACCACACCCAGTTTAAAGATGTTTCTTAGCCACCATGTGGGTGCTGGGAATTGAACCTGGGTACTCTGCAAGAGCAGTCGGTACTATTAACCTCTGAGCCATCGCTCCAGCCCCCTATATGTATATTTATAAGTGTATCTGTGTATATGTAAAAATAATATTCAAAGACGCCGGGTGTGGTGACACACGCCTTTAATCCTAGCAGTTGGGAGGCAGAGGCAGGTGGATCTCTGTGAGTTCAAGGCCAGCCTGGTCTACAGAGTGAGTTTCAGGACAGCCAGAGCTACAGGGAGACCCTGTCTCAAAAAAAAAAATAATAATTCAAAGACAAAGACAAGGAATTGTGAGGAAGGGGACTGGGAAAGGTGGAAATAATGCATATACAAAACTCTTGTATGAAACAAACGAAAAAAAGTAAAAATATTTTTGGTTCTTTGTTGAGAGAGGATCTCCCTGTAGCCCCACCTATCCTGGAACTTGCTACATAGATCAGGTTGGCCTTGAGCTCACAGAGATCCACCTGCCTCTGCCTCCCAACTGCTAGGATTAAAGGAATTAGCCTTTTTTTTTTTGTCTTCTTAAGACAGGGTCTCCCTGTAGCTCCAGGTGTCCTGGAACTTGCTATGTAGACCAGGCTGGCCTTGAACTCACAGAGATCTGCCTGCTTCTGCCTCCCAAGTGCTAAGATTAAAGGTGAGTGCCACCACATCCAGTACCTAAAGATTTATTTATTTATTTATTTATTTATTTATTTATTTTTGGGGGGTCTTTTTGAGACAGGGTCTCCCTATAGCAGCTGTCCTGGAACTCACTATGTATACCAGGCTGGCCTTGAACTCACAGAGATCCACCTGCCTCTGCCTCCTGAGTGCTGGGATTAAAGGTGTGTGCCACCACACCCGGCTCCTGGCTTTATTTTTAAATTATATGTATATGTGTGGTTGTATGGAGGTATGTGCATGTAAGTACAGGTGCTTGAGGAGCCCAGAAGGGGCCCTGAATCCTTTGGAGCTGGAGTTACAGGCAATTGTGAACTACCCAATTTACATGCTGGGAACTGAACTTAGTTTCTTTGCAAGAGCATGAAGTGCTCTTAACCACTGAGCAATCTTCCCAGCCCTGAGTTTTGGCTTGTTTTAAACTTTATATAAGTGTAATCACAGGGCCAGGGAGATATCACGGTTGGTAAAGTGCTTTCTGAGTTACATCCCAGAACCCATGTAAAAATTTGTGTGTGCCAGCAGGACTGGAGATAGAGACAGTATCCCTGCAGCACCCCAGCCAGCCAGTCTAGCCAATTCATGAATTCCAGTTTCAGTGAGAGAGTCTGCCTCAAAAATAATGTGAAGGGCCTGGAAAGATGGCTCAGTGGTTAAGAGCACTGGCTGCTCTTGAAGAGGACCCAGGTTTGATTCTCAGCACCCACCTGTCAGCTAACCACCATCCAATAACTCCAGTTCTAGGGGATCTGACAGCCTCTTCTGACTCCATGGGCATTGCATGACACAGGTGCACTTAAATATGTGCAAGCAATATACTCATACACATAAAAATAAAAATAATGTGTAAAGTGATTGAAGATGACTTCTGGTCACATACAAATGCACATGTACAAGCACAAAATTTGAATGTTATTTCTGTTTGTTTTCCTTTGTGGTGGGCTTTTATTTATTGATCTTTCTTATTTGTTTTTGTTTTGTTTTGTTGAGACAGGGTCTCCTTGTAGCCTCAGCTGTCCTGGAACTTGCTATGAAGATGAGAACGACCTTGCTTTTACAGAGATTCACCTGTTTCTGCCTCCTGAGTGCTGCTGGGATTAAAGGCATGTACCATTGTGCCTGCCATTTTCCATTCTTTTTGAGACAATGTCGCACTAAGTAGCTAGCCCTGATTGGCCTGCAACTCACTATGAGACCAGGTTGGCCTTGAATTCACAGAGATCTGCATGCCTCTGCCTCTCCAGTGCCGGGATTAAAGGAGTGCATCACCATTCCTGAGCTGGGCTTTATTTCTAAAAGTTTATTTATTTGTGTGCATGTGTGTGTGTGTGTGTGTGTGTGTGTGTGTGTGTGTGTGTATGTACATGTGTATATGCATGAGTTCAGGTTCATACACTTGTGTGCTCATACAGAATCAAAAGAAGGCATTGGGCGTCCCCTTCAGTCACTCTCACCCTATTACTTTATGGCAAGGTCTCTCTCTGAACCTGGGCCTCTCCCTTTCTCAGCTGCTTACTTGTCTCTGCCTTCCTTGGAGCTGGGGTTACATATGTGCATGGACTGCCTGGCTTGCTACATGGGTGTGAGGCTCTGAATGCTGATCCTCATGATCACTCAGTCATGCGGCAAATACTCTTGACCTCTAAGCCATCCATCTGGCCCTCAGTATAATCTTTTTTCTTAAGGTTATTATTGTGCTGACTAGAAGTGTAGCACATGGTATATTAGTTCCTTTTTTCCTTGCCGTGATTGAATACAGGACAAAAGCAGTTTAAGTGCTCTTTTTGGCTCACAATTTGAGGATACAGTCCTTCATGGTGAGAAGGCATGGTGTGGGAGCCAGCAGCAGCTGAACAACTGTAGCTGCAGTCAGGAAGCAAAGAGAGATGCCTGCTGGTGCTCTGCTTGCTTCTCCCCTCCCCTTCTTTTAAAAATTTATTTTATTTTTTTATGTGTCTGTGTGTATTATCTGCATGTATGTAAGTGCGATCATGTTGTATTGTACAATGCCCTCAGATGTCAGAAGAGGGCATCGGATCCCCTGGAGCTGGAGTTATGGATGGTTGTTAGCCACCAGGTGAGTGCTGGGATTTGAATCTGGGTCTTTGCAAGAACAGCCGTTACTCTTTATTCTTGTTGCTATCTAACTTTATTACTTTGTTGGCAGATAGAATAATGGAATATATATATATATATATATATACTATCATATATATATATTGTATTTTTGAGACAGGGTCTCCCTTTAGTCCCAACTGGCCTGTAGCTTGCTCTGTAGACCAGGCTGGCCTTGAACTCACAGAGATCCTGCCTGCCTTTGCCTCCTGAGTGCTGGGATTAAAGGCATGCTCCACCATGCCCAATAAGGATGATATTTTAATTGTCCTAAACTTGTGAAGACTTGCTTTGTCCTAATATGTGGTCAGGTTTAGAGAAAGTTCCAAGGGCTTTCACAAAACAAAGTATATTCTTTGTCACTTGTGAGAAATGTTCTGTAGATGTCTGTTTGTTCCCTTTGATTTATGGTGTCATTTAACTCTGGGGTTTCTCCATTTTGTTTCTGTCTAGTTGACCTATCTATTCTGGACACTGGGGTATTGAAGTCACCCACTATCACTGTGTTGGAATCGATGATGAGTATGAAGTCACCTCCCTGTCTTTCTTGACTCATTTTAGTTTGAGGTCTATTTTGCAAGATATTAGAATAGCTACACCTCTTGTTTCTTAGTTCCATTTCTTTAGAATAACCTTTTCCATCCTTTTACCGTAAAGCGGTGTGCTGGATAGCTTTAGTGACCTAGCACTCCTCACTCCTAAGACAAAATTGGAAGGCAGCGTCAGGAGAATCTGCACACACACACACACACACACACACACACATTTAGAAAAAGAGGACCAGCAAAGTGGCTAGGGGATAGTCTTGCTTACTACCAAGACTGACAATCTGAGTTCAATCCCTAGGACCCCAGAGAGAACCCACTCTCACAGGTTGTCCTCTGACCTCCACTAGTGCAACCTGATACACAAATTAGATAGGAGAGAGAGAGAGAGAAATGTAAAAAATAAATAATATGGCAACTCATAGAAGCAAAAGACATGGCAGTATATGCGATCTGACCCAGGGCTTTTGGGAACCCAATAGGAAGCCACGCTCTTATTAAAATGGTTTTGCTTTTTTTTCTCTCTTTTTTTTTCTTCTTTTTTTCTTCTCTTCTTTTCTTCTTTTTTCTTTTTTCTTTTGAAAAGAAAAAAGAAAAAAAATAAAATGGTTTTGCCTCTTTTTCCTTCATTTGTCTTCTTCCCTTCTCTTTTCTCCCCTCCCCCCCCCTTCCCCTTCCCTTTCCTCTCCTTCCTTCTTTCTGTTTCCTTTCCCACGGGGTCTCATGTATCCCAGGCTGGCCTTTAACTCACTATGCATCTGAAGCTGGCCTAGGACTGCTCTTGTTGCTTCCACTCCCCCAATACTGAGATTACCACTATGCAGCACCGGGCCCAGATGTTCCTGGTCTCAACCTATCCAACTGGCCAGCCTCCCCCTTACCAAGGATGAGCCCTGCTGTGCCTGCCCCTCTTCCATTTGATCTGCAAGATGCCTCAGAACTTTACAGGGCAAATATTCTCACCCACCTGTCCTCAGGCCCTTGAGTCCGCCTCTTCCCTCAATCTGGCCTCCTTCCTCCATCTGTTCTGCTATGTTTATTGAACATCTACTGTGTGCCTGGCACTGTGTCTCCAGACGGCTGTGCACACACCAGGTATTCTTCGTCTGTGGAACCCATGTCATTGCTTCCCTTCTCTGTTAACTGCCTGGTGCTCTGGAAGGGAGGTCCCCAGCCTGCCCCCTCCCCTGGCCAGGGTGTTTTAATCCTATAATCTGGTGCCCATCAGCAACTGTCAGGGTTCTGTGCTTGGGGTTGATGGAATCCGCATTGGAAAAGGACCATAAAGCCGAAAAGATCAGAGCTGCTGGTGAGAACCGCCCCTGAGATAAAAGCCTGGGGGTTTACATTTAACTTTTTCTTAGTGGGATGACTTTAGGGTCCCCAGTCTCCAGAGTGGATGGGGAAGGGCAAAGCCTGGTAGCCAACAGCTTGTCAAAGCACAGGGCAGGTGCGACCACCCTGAGCCCCAGGAGGAGCTGACCTGGGCTAAACAGGCTTTGTTGTTCTCGGAGGGTGGTTACGTTGTAATTCCTTCAAGCTGGCCCAACACACCTCTATGCTTCAGGTTTAGAGAATCAGAAACTCAACTCCTCCCTCTCCTCCTGTAATTCTAGATTTCTCCTCCCACCCCTCCCCTTCTCCACCCTGAAGCTCTCCACTGGGTAGAAGAGGGGAGAGGGCTGGCTCGGTGGTTCCCTGCGCGGCGTGCTGCCGGCGGGTGTGGAGGGAACCCAGGCTTCGCTGCTGCTTCGACGGAAAAACCTTTGATGTTCGTGAAATAGATTTTTAAAGACACTTAACTCCCAAGTGTGCAGCCTAAAGAGCGCCAAGTTTGAAGGCGGGGTTCGCACTCGGTTAGCAAGCCGTTTTGAGCTTCGGTTTCTACGTGGGTGAGTGGTCGTGAAAATGCACCTTGGGAGAACTGTGAGGACGGTGCGGAGAGTCTTTGCACAGGGCTTGGACTATACAATCAGACCAGGCCCTCTGCAAATAACTCGCGTATCGAGGGTGCGCTCACGGGGCGCACCGGCGGGAGCCCGCTAGCAGCTCAGCTGGTCGCAGAGGAACGCAAACAAGCACAGGGCGCACCGGCAGCCGTCCCTAGTCTTTCGGCGGAGCGGGGGACCTGGAGCCCTGGAGGGAGGCGGCTCCAGGGCGGGGCGTGCACCACCGCCTATCAGGTCCTGCGCCTGCCCGCCGCGCACAATAACCCGCCTTCGGGCTCCGCTACAGACCAAGCCTTACCGTCCCCGCCGCGAGGTGTTCGGGCCGCTCGCCCGCCGTTCTGCCAGCCCAACCCGGTAGGTAAGCGCCAAGCAGCTGTCCAGGCTGAGCGACTAAAGACTGGGGTCCGATGCCCAAGTCCCTCAGTGCCCACGGGGCCGAAACGTCCCCTTCCCGGCTGTCAGCCCCAGGTGGTGCCAGTAGTGGGCGCGCGCCTTGCTGTGCGCACCCGTGCAGGGGTGGCCCCTGCGTCGCGACCCCGAGGACCCGGTGCCCTTTGGTGTGGCTGCCTGGTGGAGCGCAGCTCCAGCCTCCGCATCATGCGGCTCTGGCCAGGGCGCGGCACCACCCCGGCAGGGCGGCCACCGCTCAGCCTGGGACACTGAGGCCGAAGATGGCGTCGGGTAACTGTCCCTACCGGGATCTGAGACCTGGGCGCCTGTCCCCACGGGGATCCGCGGCCGGGGCGCCTGTCCCCACGGGGATCCGAGGCCGGGGCGCCTGTCCCCACGGGGATCCGAGGCCGGGGCACCTGTCCCCACTGGGATCCGAGGCCCGGACGCCTGTCTCCGCTAGCATCTGAGCCACCTGTTCCCTCCTGGATCTGGGTCTGGTCACTTGTCCCCTCTGAGACTGGGGCCCCCAGGCATCTATCTGTCCTCAAAGGGATCCCAAGTACTTACTCCTGCAAAGGGCAGGAGCAGACCTTCTTTGAGACAGGGTCTCCCTGTAGCTTCTGCTGTCCTGCAACTCACTATGTAGAGCAGGCTGGCCTCGAACTCCCAGAGATGCACCTGCCTCTGCCTCCCAAGTGCTGGGATTAAAGGTGTGCGCCACCTTGCCCTGCCCTGAAGCAGACATTTTTAGGGTGCGCGGGAAGTCAGGACAGGAACTTCTCCAGAACCCCTGCCACCTGTCGGCACCTAGGGCCCTGGGGCCACTCAGCTGACCCCGCTCCCCTTGTTTGTTTCAATCCAACGCAGAAAGAGGCGCCAATGTTTGAAGGTCCACTTCCCATGTGACCTGGCCCCAGCCAGTCCTAGGGGCTCTGCTGTGTCACTTTCGATGTTGGGTTGGGCTTTCCAATTTCCAAATGCACATCCCTTTGTAAACCCTTCAGTTGCCACTGTAAAGGGGGCTAAAGAGCGCTGTTGTTGTTAATCCCACAACGGCTGTAACATTGTTCCCTTTGTGGGCACCAGCTGCACTGGGCTGGGGACAGTGAAAATCACCTAACCTCTGGGGAGCAGGCGACCTCATTATAGATAGAGAAACTGAGGCTTATGTCCCATGAGGCACTTAGATGTTGGAGCTGACTAGATCAAAGCCCAGGGGGCTAGAGGCCATATCAAATCTATCCCGGTGGCCTCTTCCCAGCAGTGTGACCTTGACAGGCTCCTCTCCACTTTGTGCCTTAGTTTGTGGGTTCTAGAGAATGGAGCCCTGGGTCTGGCCTGATAGGAAGAGACTTCACCCCAGGGGCTGTGAGGTTGATTTCTTCTTAATTTGGGCTTGTTTCGGAGTAGGCAGTGAATCTCACTCCTTGTGTTTATTGGTGCAGTTTTGCAAATATCCCCTGAAGGGTCATCTGAGGTGGGTGTCTGGGCCTGGACACGGTGTCCAGCACCAGGCAGGTGTGCACTTCTGGCCTTCCAATTATGCTTTTTCCCATTGTCTAGATACTCCATTTCCCCTCCCCCTATTTTCCAGGATTTGAGGCTTTCAACTTTGTTGTGAGTCAGGGTCTGATGTGGCCTAGGCTGGCCTCCTAGCCGATTGTGTAGCTGAGGATGGTCTTGAACTCCTGATCTTCTTGTCTTTATCTCCTGAGTGCATGCTGGGATTATAGGTGTGTGCCACCATCCCCAGTACATGCAGTGCTGGGGCTGGAACCCAGGGCTTTGTGCATGCTAGGCAGGCACTCTTATCAGCTGAGCTACCTTTAGGCCTCTCCGTCTGTTAGTACCACTCACCAACTCCCTTCCTTTGTTTGCTTTTTTTTTTTTTTTTTTGAGACAGGGTATCCCTGTAGTCCCAGCTGGCCTGGAACTTGCTATGGAGACCAGGCTGGCCTTGAACTCATAGAGATCTGCTGTTTCTTTTTTTTTTTTTTTAAATTTTATGTGTTGAGTATTACTAGCATGTATGTAAGTGCATCCATATCATGCAGTGCCCAAAGAATCAGAAGAAAACATTGGATCCTCTGGAACTGGAGTTGTGGCTGGTTGCTAGCTACCATGTGGGTGTTTGGACTCGAACCTGGGTCCTCTGCAAGATCAGCCAGTGCTTTTAACTTCTTGGCCATATCTCTAGCCCCTTGTTTGTTTAGGAGTCTTACTATATCTAGGCTAGCCCTGAACTCTCAATCCTCCTGCCTCTGTCTCCTAAGGATTGAGTTTTAGTCTGTTTTCTGTTGCTAATAATACAATACCCCAGACTGGGCCAAAGTTATAAAGAAAAGTTTTATCTTTGGCTCATGGTTCTGGAGGGCTGAGGCTAAGGGAGCACGCTGGTGCTGGGGCCTCTCACTGGCAGAAGGCAAGAAACACTGACTGTGCATGTGTATCAACACTTTCTGATTTTCTTATGAAGATGGTGTGTACCACGGAGTTCCATCCCAGGACCTTGTCTCATCTTAGTCATCTCTCAAAGGCCCTGCCTCTACACAGCACAGTGAGATTAGGTTCCAACACAGCATGTTTTAGAGATGCTCAAATAGTATTTAAGCCACAGAACCTTCATCTTCTGAACCTCAAGGTCTAGCACTGACACTGACCTTGGCTGCTGTTTCTCCACAGACTGAACAGTCAGGTTTTCTGAGTTTCTTTTGTTTACTATTGTGTTTATTTTTAGGTGTATGAGTGCTTTCCTGCATGTTAAGTGCATGGTGTGCATGCAGTACCCACAGAGGCCACAAGAGGGCATCGGATCCCTCAGAACTAGAGTTATATATGGTTGTTAGCTGACATGTGGGTGCTGGAAACTGAACCCTGGTCCTCTGCAAGAGGAGCCAGTGTTCTTAAGTGCTGAGCATTCTCTGAAGCCCCATGGGTTTCCTTTGTTGTGCTTTATTTTTTATTTTTTGAGACAGGGTCTTGCACTGTGCAGCCCAGGCTGTTACTGAACTCTCCTCCTGCTCCACTCTCCTAAATGCTAGGATATAGGCCTGGAGCACCATGCCTGGCTTTTTTTTTTTTTTTTTTTTGTCTTTTTTTGATGCACAGGGTTCTCCAATGTAGCCCCCGCTGGCCTGGAACTTGCTCTGTAGACCAGGCTGGCTTTGAACTCACAAAGATCCACCTGCCTCTGCCTCCCAAGTGCTAGGATTAAAGGTGTGTGCCACCACGCCCGGCTAGCAGGAACCTCTATGTGCTGTGAGGTTTATAAGAGACCACTGGAGTGACACAGTCCAGTCCCTGTGGATGTCTAGCTGGCTCTCCATCTTCTGTTGTCTGTGCTCAGTTGCTGCCTCCTCCAAGAAGCCCTCGCTGACTTCCCCATCTCCAGCACCACCCTCCTCTCATCTCACCAGTTGCTCTTGACTGAAATGATCTCCTTTGTTTGTGTCCAGACTTAAACTAGCCTTGGAGACAAGGAGCATGGAATGGCAGGTCTCTGGTGCCTGTCACAGCCTTGGTACTGGGGATAAGTCATTTGAGCTGGATGGAGGGGCTGCTGTGTGCTGGTTACTTACTGTCAGCTGGTTGACAATGAGTAGTGAAATGACCCCTGGAATCACTGAGAACAAAGAAACCAGAGACCATGGCCTGGTTATATTGCTCAGTGGGTAGGGTGCTGGCTTGACATGCACAAAACCCAGGGTCATTTCCCAACACTTTATAAACCAGGCAAGGTGATAAATACCTGTAATCCCAGCACTCAGGAAGTAGAAATGGGGGGAACATAAGTTCAAGGTCTTGGCTACAGATGAGGTGAAGGCCAACCTGGATATATGAGACCCTGTCTTGAAAGAAAAAAAAAAAACTAACACAACAGGTTGTGACTAGCTGTCCCATCTTGTCCTCCCTTCCTTCCCTTCCCTTCTTCCCTTCCCTTCCCTTCCATCCTCTCACTCTTGTAATGGCAGGGAGGGGAGTTGGAAGGACATTTTGGCTGGGAAGACATCATGCTGACCCCTGAGGGAGACACTTTTCCCTCTCCCTGGAAGCATCCTGTTTTCAGCGAGCCTATTAAATTCATGGACAATTGATGGCTTCTTGCTTCCCCTGTGGCCGACGGAGTGGATCCCATGAGAGAGTCACTCTATTTTGCTCTCTGCCTAGAACAATTCAGAGCTGTTTCGAGGAAGTTTTGAACGATGCTGGGCTTTTGTTGTTGGTAGTTACCAGGAAGCCGGTGGTAGGTCTGGAATGGACACGTGGTGTCCGCCACCTCCCCTCCCCTTTGTCCTGCATTTGGTGGGCTGAGGACTGGAAGAGGTACAGAGAGTCAGCAAAGAGGCTCCTGGCCCGTTTCTTGTTGGCCCTGAGGCAGGCGGGAGAGGAGCAGGCGAGGTGCCCGGGGCACAGGGCGGCAGAAAAGGGCAGCTGATTTGCCTAATGTCAATATTAGGATGTGACAACACAAAACACCCTTCGGGCACTGCCAAGCAAACCTGTTTTTCTGGAGATGGGAGAAAACTTGGTGCCCAGTTACATAGCTGGAGAGGAGGTGGACCATGCTGGGAAGGGCAGTGAGGGAGAGGCCACCTGGCTGTCTCGGGAGGGGTCATGTAATAGGGATGTTTAAGGTTAAGATTCTCAAGTTTTTCTGGAGGGTCTTTTTATTTTGACACAGGGTCTCCCTGTAGCCCAACTGGCCTGGGACTTACTATGTAGACCATGCTGGCCTTAAACTCACAGAGATCTACCTTCCTCTGCCTCCTGAGTACTGGGATTAAAGGCGTGCACCACCATGCCCATCTGAACAATTTTTTTTCCCACACAAGAAATAACATTCATTACTTGTGTGCCCTGGAAACAGAAGCAACTGTATACGGGGGCCAGGGCCGCTGTGCTTGGGAAGCCAGGCAGTGCAGACAAGCCAGACTCAGCTGGCAGCAGGTGGTCAGTAGAGGCAGGATGGTGCTCCTGTGAGCTCCCAGTTTCCTTGCAAAATGAGCTGTTATTAAGCACTTACTGTACACGGCAGCCTGGCTCCTTCTCAGGGCCCACTTACATAGGGCCCTCCTTCCCTAACAGAAGGTCATCTGTGGCCTGGGGTGGCTCTGTGCCCACTCCAGGGCCCTCTAGACAGGTATGGCCTGCCTCTGTGAGCTAGTTGTTCCCATCGCTTTACACAAGAACAGTCTCGTTTACCTGCTGCCACGTCCTGTCACCAGTCTTCCTGGACTCCTGGTCTGCAGGACCATGCAGGCTCCAGTGGCTGAGCAGACAGGTAAACATGTAATGAGGCCAAATCCCAGTCCAGGTCAGCTGACCCCAGGTGCTGGGACTGAGAAGGCAGGGAGGAAGTGACCTTGAGCCATGCTGAAGAACCAGCAGAGCCCTGGGCCTGCCCAGTGTGTGGGAGGCTGAAGGCCTGGTACAGGGGTCTGGGTAAGACCCCAACACCATCAGAAAAAAGAAAAGGTTTGTGTCCTGTCTTCCAGGACAGACCCCAGCAGGGCCCAGTGCTTATTACTCAGGCCTGGGCATTCTAGAACATACTTCAAAAAAAAAAAAGATTATTTATTTATTTACTTATTATTTATTTATTCACTATGTAGCTCTGGCTGGCCTGAAACTTCCTTTGTAGCCCAGGCTGGCATCGATTTCCCAGAGATCTGCCTACCTGCCTCTATCTATCTCCCACTCCCAAGTGCTGCGATTAAAGGTCTGTGCTACCATACCCAGCTAATTTATTTTTTAAGACAGGGTGTCACGGGGCTGGAGAGATGGCCTAGCAGATCAGAGCGCTGACTGCTCTTTCAGAGGACCCAAGTTCGATCTCCAGCACCCACATGGCGGCTGAGAACCGTCTTTAACTCCAGTTCCGGGGGAATCCCAAACCCTCTTCTGACCTCCGCGGCATTGCACGACATGGGTGCACAAACCTGCATGCAGACAGTACACTCATACACATAAAAATAAATAAAATTTTTTTGGGCTGGAGAGATGGCCTAGCGGTTAAGAGCGCTGACCGCTCTTGCAGAGGACCAGGGTTCGATCCCCAGCACCCACATGGCGGCTGAGAACCGTCTGAAACTCCAATTCTAAGAGAACTCCAGTTCCAGGGGAGTCCGAGACCCTCTTCTGACCTCCGCTGCATTGCACGACACGGGTGCACAAACCTGCATGCAGACAGTACATTCATACACATACAGAAATAAATAAAAATTTAAAAAATAAATAAATAAATAAATAAATAAAATTTTTAAAAAATTAAAAAAAAAGACAGGGTCTCACTATGTAGCCTTGGCTGCATCAAGCCTTTTTTTTTTTTTTTTTGAAACAGGGTTTCCCTGCAGCCCAGCTGTCCTGGAACTCGCTATGTAGACCAGGCTGGCCTTGAACTCACAGAGATCAGCCTGCCTCTGCCTCTCGAGTGCTGGGATTAAAGGCGTGAGCCACCATGCCTGGTTTATCATTTTAAATTATGGGAGTACCAATTCCAGGAGAACTCCAGTTCCAGGGGAATCCGAGACCCTCTTCTGACGTCCACAGCATTGCATGACACAGGTGCACCAACCTACATGTAGACAGTACATTCATACACATACAAAACTAATAAATAAATAAATTTTAAAAAATTTATTAAATTATGGGAGTTACAGGTCATTGTGAGCCACCTGGTATGGGTTCTGGGAACCAAACTTGGGTCCTCAGGAAGAGCAGTATGCTCTCTTATACTTTTCCAGCCCCCAGAATACACTTTTTAAATTTTTTTTTCCAGAATACACTTTAAATACCTGTTTTTGAAACTCAGAAATTGAAGGCAGAGATCCTGCTTGTCACTCTGTCCTCTAATGAGGACAAAAATGCAGTTTCGTTTTTTGTGGTTATCTTAAAGTCCCAGATGATTATTGAGTCATTATACTTCCTCTGGCCATTGAAATGGTTTTTATTTTACCTTTATCTTTCTTTCTTTCTTTCTTTCTTTCTTTCTTTCTTTCTTTCTTTCTTTCTTTCTTTCTTTCTTTCTCTCTTTCTCTCTCTTTCTCTCTCTCTTTCTTTCTTTCTTTCTTTCTTTCTTTCTTTCTTTCTTTCTTTCTTCTTTCTATTTTTTGTCTTTTTGAGACAGGGTCTCTCTATAGCCCCAGCTGTCCTGGAACTCTATATGGACCAGGCTGGCCTTGAACTCACAGAGATCCCCCTGCCTCTGCCTCCCTAGTGCTGGATTAAAGGCGTGAGCCACCATGGCCAGCTGGAATGGCTTTTAGAACTTGTCATTTACTGGAGCCTGGTGAACGCTGTGCAAGCACTCTACCACATCGATGGAGAATCTTCAGAGAGGATTGAGCAGGAGAGGAGACCTGGGAACGAGTCTTCTGATGAAGAAATGGAGTTCAGGAGGTCTAAGGATTCTGTCCAAAGCTACCCAAGCCCAGGGTCTAGGTGGCCAGTCCATCTTGGCCAGGGCAGAGGTTTCTCACAGATGTTAAACCAAACACTTATAGTCTCCTGTCATGTGCCTGGAAGAAAGGAAACAAACTGGTGGGTGCTGTCCCCTAGAGCCAGCCACAGGTCCATCTGTATCTTCCTGCAAGTTCCTGCAGGGGGGGTGGGGGGGGCAGGTTCATAGAGGGGAGAGCTCCATGCAGGTGTGGACAGCTACTTCTTGGCTTGAGATCCTGAGGGGTTTGGGATCTGAGGTCCCTTAACAGTCAGCACAATCAGTTGAGGGTGGATCATTGTTAGCCTGGTGAGCAAGTGAGGAAATGGGTGGATCAGAGGGGAAGGGAGGTAAAATAGCCAGGATTCTGTAGCATGGGTCTCAATGACAGTCCAGTTGAATTGACTTCTGGGTGCTGGGTAAGGACTGATACTTAACTCACCAAACATTCCAAACTGGAGTTGACGGTGTGGCTCAGTCTGTAGAGCGTATGTGTGCCTAGCATCCGTGAAGCTCTGGGTTCAATCCCCAACACTACTGGGCATGGTGGAGTGTGCTTGTAATCTCAGCACTGAGAAGGTGGAGGCAGAAGTTTAAGGTCAACATTGTCTATATAGACTAAGTATTGTTCCCAGTCCCTTGCTAATCACCTCCATAAATTTTCCATTCCCCTCTTCAAAATTTCCTTCCAGATCTTTCTTCCATGAGTTTCTATTTACATATAATCATGTACTCTTCTGTGGCCCTTTGTGAATATTTGCATCCCTGGCATCGCTGGGGCGGCCCTTTCTCACCCTTGTCCCTCAGCAGCCTGCTTCCTACCGTTTCCTGCCCCTTGATCCCGGTGGGCCACACCGGCCTCCCAGAAGGACATCCCGCTGGTTTCCTGGTAGTTGTTTCCTTGTGGACTGCATCAAGGTCGTTTCAGATCTTTCTGTACTCAAATGTCATACCTGGTATTTCTTAAGTCTATCTCGTCTAATCCTCCCAGCAGCTCCAGGAGGCCTACCTGGAGGCAGAGCAAGTTAGGTGACTTCCCAAGGGCAATCTTGCTGGCCCCAGAGCGGAGCACCTGACCAGAGGACGCATGTGGAGACCCTCATTGCCCACCTGCCCTCTTCCATCTACATTTCTGTTTCTGGTTTGTTTTCCTGCCAGCCTCTCCAGCACCAGGAAGGTGTGGATCAGTGACACCCACCTTGATGCCACATACCTACCTCTGAGTTCCATGCAAACTGTTTACATCTTTTTAACTTCAAAGCCTTTTAGGGAAAAGGTGCTGTTGTCTTTTTCTCCTGAGACTATCACATGGCTGGGTCCCAGTGACTCTAGAGGTTGGAGCAGGCGTGATGGCTGGCCCTCCCAAGTCCATTCCCTGTCAAATGCTCTTCTAGAGGAGGCGTGACCTGGTCATTGCTGATAAAAGCAGCAGGAATCAAACAGGGCAGCCTTCTCCTGACATCACACAGTCTCAGCTTAGCTCGGACCCAGGCAATTCCAGAAGCGTCTGCACTCAGGGGCAGCACTCAGGTTAGTGGTGATCCAGGCAGGCAAGACTGAGGGCCAAGTCCATAGTTCCAGGCCACCTCATCCGAGTTACTAAACAATGCTTATAGACACAGAATTTCCTCCTTATTAGGAGACAACCCTTCCTTTCTCTTTCTTTCCTCTCTCCCTCCCTCCCTCCCTCCCTCTGTCCCTCCCTTCCTCCCTTCCTTCCTTCCTTGCTTCCTTCCTTCCTTCCTTCCTTCCTTCCTTCCTTCCTTTTTTTTCTCTGTCACTGACAGGAAGTGAGCATGTCCACCCTCCAATAAGCTGTTTGGACACCTGCAGGATCCTGAGGAGGGGTCCAGAGTCCAGCTTCCCCAGCAGGGGTCTGGGGAACTGCTCTGAGTTTCCTGAAATAAACCTGTAAGACAAACATCTCTATTTCCTGCCCGTTCAAGTTATTAACAAGCATTTTCACTTTTCTTTTTTAAATTAAAAGAAATTTTTTTTGTCTTTTTGAGACAGGGCCTCCCTGTAGCCCCAGCTGTCCTGGAACTCACTCTGTAGACCAGACTGGCCTTGAACTCACAGAGATCCACCTGCCTCTGCCTCCTGAGTGCTAGGATTAAAGGCATGCACCACCATGCCCACCTTAAAGGCGGTTCTTAGCCTCCATGTGGGTGCTAGGAATTGAACTCTGGTCCTTTGCAAGAGCAGTTGGAGCTCTTAACCGCTGAGCTGTCTCTCCAGCCCGTGCTTTCACTTTTCTTTTCTTTTGTTTTATTATTATTATTTTTTTATGTGTATGAATGTACTGTCTGCATGCAGGTTTGTGCACTCATGTCGTGCAATGCCGCGGGGGTCAGAAGAGGGTGTCGGATTCCCCTGGAACTGGAGTTAAAGACGGTTCTCAGCTGCCATGTGGGTGCTGAGGATCGAACCCAGGTCCTCTGCAAGAGCAGTAGGTGCTCTTAACCGCTAGGCCATCTCTCCAGCCCCATCACTTTTCTATTAGTTGGTATAGCCAGGCACAGACATGAAGTTGGACTGCAAGATTACATACATGTATGCTAAAGCCACTACATCCCCCACCAACCTCTTCCTGTGGCCATCCTAGCCCTGCTGTCCCTGATGTCCTCTCTCCTTTGTGCTTATAGATGCACCTGTCTGTGGGCTGTGGGAAAACATGAGACACAGAAGTTTACAAATTTACCCAAGGACACCCAGCAGCCTGTTTCCAGAGACCATTCTCCAAACCTCCGTTTAGCAGTAGTTGGGTGGAGGTAAAGAGAGGCAGAGATGGGCTGTGGGAAGGCCAAGTGCTTCTAGTCAGACAGAGTGTCTGGGAACTTGATCCCTGGAATGAGGCCCTGCATGGAGGATGGCCAGTCTCCCGAAGATCGCTGGGTACTGGGCACTGCATGTGCAAAGGCCCAGAGCCATGGCCCGTCCCAGTTCAGTTCCTGGGCGTGGTCAGACAAGGGGTGGAGGCTGTTATATGGCACTAGGGGTTCTGGAGAGCCATTGGGTGGAGGCAGGTCAGCCCTGAGGAGTGTCTGCCTGGTGGGAGGTCTGACTGGAATGGCGGGAGATGGCAGGAGGACCCATAGCAGGACGATGCCATTGTCAGTGACCTGCCTGGGTGGGGCTCTACACAGCCCCAAGATCACATGTGCTTGCCCCTGGGGACCAGAGCATCAAGACCAACCCTGCCTATTAGGTGATGGAGCTCCTTGAGATTCTTGACCTTAGGTGGGCACAGAGGCTCATGGGAAAGGCTTGGATGAGCTCATTTTTGGGTGGTGGTAGAAGGGTTACATTGGGCACAGAGAGAGCTCACCACCCAGAGCCACACTTTGCTTACCCAGCAGCAGCCAGGTGAACAGCAACAGTTGGTGAGGCTCTTGCCTAGAAAAGGTACCTAGCATTGTGTCTATTATCCCAATTCAATAGCAGGTAGGGATAGGATAGTAATCTGATGTGAGACTGGAGTATCTCCCTGACCCATCAAGAAGGAAGGAGTTCAAGATTGTCCTGAAGGAAGACAAAGACAAGTGGCTGACCTTCTGGCAGGGCCCTGTTCTTTCATGCCTATGGTGGCAGGAGCCCAGGTGCCTGGATGGCTTCCATCTTGTGCTGAGAATGCTGGGAACTTAGGGTGTCAGGACAGGTGGTCACAGCAGAGGTCATGTGCTTACCATCAAGGCTAAAGTTCCATTTTACTGTGGCTCTTACCTTGGGGATGGTTGGAAGTAAGGGTCTGCTCAAGATGGAGACAAGCCCTGGGTGGAAGTGGAGGTGGAGGTGGAGGTGGGGGGGGCTGTCTGGAGAGAGGAGGGAAAGGAGAGAGAGGATAGATGCAAATGAGGGCCTGGCCTGATTTCCCAGGGAAATGGCATTGCATGCTCAGTCACTCCTTTGGTCTGAGTCCGAGGATAGTGAGGGTCTAGACACAGTTCCTCAAGGACCAGCCAACACATGTGTGTGCACACATGTACATGTACGCACTGCTTCTAGTCTGCCACACTGAGATATACCAGCCATAGCATGCCTGTGTCTCCATTTATATGAATCTTTTGTTATTTATTTTTGGTGTTTTCAGACAAAGCCTCAGGTAGCTCAGGCTGGCCACCAACTTGCTATGTAGAATAGGCTGGCCTTGAACCCTTGATCCTCTGGCCTCTACCTCCCAAATGCTTGGATTATAAGCTTGTACCATCATAACTAGTGTCTTTCCAGTTTTTTATATATGAGTTTTAGAGTTTCTACATGAAGATTACATACATATTTCATGAGATTAACCTGGCTGGTCAAAAACCCATTTTTGTCAGTATTGTAAAAATGTCCTCATTTTTTACTGTAGTCTTGCTTGGTGTGTGGTGAACTGGTGATGTTTGCGTAGTGATATGCGTTTATCTTGGCAGTCCACAGGTACCATTAGTGGGTACCTCGGATGCTGCATAGTGTACGTGCTAACCAGTTTGTGAAGGCTTGGGGGAGGGAAGGGGTGCCCTCTGGTCTATGAATTTGGCTTCATTTCCTTCTCTACTCAGTGCTAAAGCCTTGATGGGATGTCTGTAGCCCAGCCTCCTGCCTTTTGTATGAACCCTGCACTCTCTCTTGTCTATAGCAAGCTGACAATATGGTCACATAGACTGTGAGGTCAGGCTGCCTGTCTGAGATGGTGGCATCACTGGCTGCTTGCCAGAAGCGCCCAGTTCAGTTTCAGGTCCTATCGGGATCAAAGGACTGGGGAAAGTTACCTTGACTCATTTGGTCTGCGACAGGCTCTGAGCCATGCTGGCTCAGGAGCTGGCATCTTGGTGTTGTATTTCTTGATTTACCTCTTTGTTTCTTAACTGCTGCCAAACCCTCCCTGGGACTGTGTCAAGAGTTTTGCACAGTACCTGTGTGAGCGTGCAGGTGCTTCCAGGACTTTCCTCGGCCCCTTCTCCAGGCTCTGGCCTGGTGTTGGGAGCAGCCTTTGTAGCTCTGTGTGCAGGTGCACTCACAGGTGCGCCCCTCCCTCTCACTGGGGCTGGCAGCTTCTACTGTCGCTTAGCAGGTGCAGGCACCAGGCCACAGCCCCTTTGTGGCTGCCTCCTCGCTGTGTTTACACCACTTTCCAGCCAGGCGCCTGCCTGAGACCTGAGCTTTTGGAGGGAACAGATGTCAACCTCTTTAATGCTTTCCTCTTAGAAGGGGAGACAGCCACTTCTTTGTTGAGACAGAAACTCTGGACATGGGTTCTTTTTCTCAGTTCTGGAAGAACAATGCTGTCCTTATATGGTTTCTCAAAGCCCGGAGATTGCCACACCTCTCTGCCTGCTGTGGTGCCCAATGATGTCACCTCATGTATATGCGTCTAATTGATCTCATGCATTTGGGATGCATTATTGACAATCACCTGTCTGAGTCAGCCTGAGGCACCTGGAGGGTCCTCTGAGCTCCTAGACCTCCCCACCTTTTTTTTTTTTTTATGTGTATGATGTGTACATGTGTGTAAGTACACCTGTGCTGCGCCATAATGTCAGAAGAGGGTGTCAAATTTCCTAGAACTAGAATTAAGATGGTCGTTAGCTGCCATGTGGTACTGGGATTTGAACCTAGGTCCTCAGCAGTAGCAGTGTTCTTAACCACTGAGCAATCTTTCCAGCCCCACCACCTTTTTCTTTAATGCAGGGAGGGAGCAGTGATCTGACACTTTGGTATTTAGTCTCAGATGTCCGCTGGAGGGTGGCTTTCTGTACTGAGCCTGTGCTCAGGATGCTTTATGATGGACATCCATCGGCCTGGTATAGGGGATAAAGGCTTGAACCTCTGTCAGTTCTTGGCTCAGTCATGAACTTCTCCAAGCTCTCTTTGCCGTGTCCTCTTTGGACAGAAAATCACCTTCAGGTGTGAGGTGTGTATGTGTGTGTGTGTGTGTGTGTGTGTGTTGCTGGGAATGGAACCGTGGGGTGTTGGGGTGAGATAAAGGAATCCCCAAAAGCACTCTGAGCATAGCTTGGTGGAGGGAAAGGGAGCTGGCTGAAGCCAGTGTGACTTTCGTACAGTCTCAGGATCGGGCACCGGAAGTGTATTGGGTTCAGGATGTCGTCAGATCTGGGATATCTGTATATACATTATGAGCTGTCTTGGGGACAGTGGCTGGAGAAATGAGTGTCAGCACAAACAAAAGCTTGCTGCCCAATTTCAAGGGCCCCTAGCACCAAATCAGGAAGCTCGGCACGGCAGTGAGCACCTGCTGCCAGTGCCAGGGAGGCAGAGACAGGAGGGTTCCTGGAGCTTGAGTCTAGCCAGGCTAGCCAGAATGGCGGATTCCAGGTCCTAGTGAGTGACCCTGTCTCAAAAAATAAGGTAGTAGCCAGGCATGGTGGTGCATGCCTTTAACCCCAGCACTAGAGAAGCAGAGGGAAGTGGATCTCTCTGAATTCAAGGCCAGCCTGGTCTACATAGTGAGTTCTAGGACAGCTGGGGCTACTGGGAGACCCTGTCTCAAAAAGACCAAAAAATAAAAGGTAGAACGTAATCAAGGAAGACACCAACATTAAGCTTTGGCCTCCACATACATGCTCCCACATGTGAACCTGTGTATGTAAACACATACATGCTTAAGGAAAAAAAAAGATGTCTTGGGCCAAGAATTCAAGTCTAATCTTGAAATTCATTTACACCTCATACACACTGTGCACACATAAGCTGAAGGTACTTTATATGGAATTTTAAATAATTTTGTGAATGGGACAGAGTTCTGTACTGAACCATTGACATGGGTGTGCTGTTGGTTCTCATAGTTTTGAATTTTG
The DNA here is from genome assembly GCA_009823505.1 of Rhizomys pruinosus. Lineage (NCBI taxonomy): Eukaryota > Metazoa > Chordata > Mammalia > Rodentia > Spalacidae > Rhizomys > Rhizomys pruinosus. The sequence continues at coordinate 1,235,476 of VZQC01013734.1, forward strand.
GAGGATTTTGGATTCTCAGGTTAGGACTGCTTGAGCTGCTTTTTCTTTCTTTCTTTTTTTCTTTTTTTGAGACAAAGTCTCTCTGTGTCACCCTGAAGGCCTGGCTGAACTGGAACTCACTATGTACCTCAGACTGGCCTTGAACTTGAATCAATCCTCCTGCCTTAGGCTCCTGAGTGCTGACATGAGTGTGTACTGCAACACCAGTGTAGCACTGTGATTTGAACTAGGCTGTTAGAGTCCAGAGCCATATTGTCATCGTCTTGGCGTTCTGGACCCAACACTGCTGAGTACAGATGGGTGAGTTACCATGAGGCAGTCATAGGATCCTTCCTAGTCTCACTGATGTGAGATTCACCACTGTAGTGGTTCACAATGGCCTCTGACCACAGGAACTGGAAACTTATGAATGGGAATTGAAGCCTACAGGGAGGGGAGAGGCAGGGAGTGGCTTGCAGCCCTGCAGCTGCTCAGGCCCAGGCTTTCTCTGCCTCTCCATCCACCGTCCTTGGGTGCCTGCTGCAGCTCCAGGCCTCATTCCTGTGCTGACTGCAGCCAGAAGGCGATGCTCTGGCCATGTCTGCTCCCGCTCCTCCCTTCCCTTCTCTCCCTCCCTTCCTTCCTGACAGTCCTTTTTTTTTTTCTCTTTTATTTTCTTTTTGAGACAGGGTCTCCCAGTAGCCCCAGCTGGCCTTGAACTCACAGAGTTCTGCCTGTCTCTACCTCCTGAGTGCTGGGATCAAAGGCATACATCACCACGCCTGGCAGTTTTTATCTTTATTTTATGTGTATGAGTGTTTTACCTGCATGTATGTAAGTGCACCCATGTACAGTGCCCACCGAGGCCAAAAAAGGGTGTCGGATCTCCAGGAACAGGAATTATGGGTGGATATTAGCCACCATGTAGGTGCTGGGAACCGAACCTGGCTCCTTTGCAAGAGCAGCCACTGCCCTTAACCCCTGAGCCATTTCTCCAGCCTCTGAAGGATGGCTTTAGCAGGTCAGAAAGAAGGGCCACAGTAGTGGGAAGGTGATTTTAAGTGTAGAGGACATAAAGTTCAGCATATCCCCCTAGCCCAAGGGTCAAAGCCTGTGTCCTGTTATAGGTTAGAGACAGGAAAGCATAGCAGGTTCACTTCAAGTTTTCTATCTCATGGGAGCCTCAGGTTGTTTTATTTTTCATTTTCCTTCAATGGTATTGGAAATTTGAACCTAAGACCTTGTGTATTATAGGCAAGAACTCTTACCACTGAGCTATATCCCCAGCCTTAAAAAATTTTTGGTTTCATGTGTATGAGTATTTTGCCTACATGCATATCCCATGTTATGCAATACCCACGGAGGCCAGAAGAGGACCCTGGAGCCCCTGGAAGTGGAGTTTCAAATGGTTGTTAGCTGCCATGTGGGTGCTGGGAACTGAACCCAGGTCTACTATAAAAGCATTTGAGTACTCTTAACCGCTGAGCCATTTGTCCAGGTCTTCATGGGAGCCTTCAAAATTGAGTGCCTGGAGATACAGGGAAAATGTATGCATGTATGTATATGTGGTGTGTATAGTGTGTATGTTTGTGTGCATGTGTGTGTGTGGTACATGATAGTGTTAAGATTGGACACAAGTATATATGTATGCCATGTGTGTGAAGGCTTTTTTTTTTTTTTTTTTTTTTTTTTTTTTTTTGGTCTTTTCGAGACAGGGTCTCCCTGTAGTCCCAGCTGTCCCGGAACTCAGTTTGTAGACCAGGCTGGTCTTGAACTCACAAAGATCCGCCTGCCTCTTCCTCCCAAGTGCTAGGATTAAAGGCGTGTACCACCACATCTGGCATGGCTTTTTTTTTTTTTAAGGCAGGATCTCACTGTGTAGCCCTGCTGGCCTGGAATTCAAGAGATCCACCTGCCTCTGCTTTCTTTCCAAGCCCACCTTGGTTTTTGATGCAGATGCAGGGTCTCTCCCTAGGACCTAGGGTTCACCGCTTAGGCTGGGCTGGCTGTCCAGGGAGACCCAGAGATCCTCCTGTTTCTGCCTCCCAGCACCAGGATTACAGGCACATGGCACCATGCCCAGCTTTTAAAGTGGGCTCTGGGGCTCCAAGCTTGGGTCCTCATGCTTTCTTGGTGAAGGCAAGCCCTTTACCAACTCCCTAGCCCTGGAAACTTTGCTTTGATGCTCAGGTTTGCTGACTGGACCATGTGCAGAGCTGTGGTTGGACAAGGGGAGAAGTGTACTCTGGTGGTGACAGACTGGGGTGGCAGCACTTGAGACTATTTGGGTTCTTTGGGTCTCCTGGGGGTGTGGTCTTCAAGCAACAAGGACAGAGTGACTTGAGGCTTTGCAGCCTGCTTTGGGGATATGTGGTGTAGCGTGAGTGCTCTTAGTGGGGAACACTGTCATTTCTGTGGCTCATCTGAGGGGCAAAGGAGGGCCAGGGGCCTTCAGTTTTCCAGGTCATGCAATCCCCATGAGCTCTGTCTACCCAGCATGCCAAAGCACCTACTTGGGTATGGTGTTCTAAGCTCCAGTAGACACCTCACTGCACAGTTCTGGGGAGTCATCACACTTGGCCTGTTTCCCTGATAGAACACATGTCGGAGGCAAGATCTATGGCCAGGGGCCTCTTCATCGAGACACTGCTGCAGGAACAGCTCCTTTTGCCTCCAGTGGCCCCTGGGGATCCAGGAATGACAGAGCCTATGGGAGAAGAGGACCTCAGTTCCATGGAAGACTTGGACTTCATGGAGTGCCTGGAGGGCAGGTAGGGTCTGCTGGCCACTGCCCTCATAGGTGTGAGCTGAAAGTGCTGTATGGATTGGGCCCTCCAGCCGGCGGTCTCCCTGAGCTGTACTCCAGGCAGTGCATTCCCTAGGTGCACAGTTGTATCTTGTACCCCATTCAGCTCTGAGGGCTCTCTGTGCTTGGATATCAGTGCAAAGAGGGACTCCTTTCCCAGCATCTGTAAGAAAGACTACAGGCCATGGTGCCAGCCACAAGTACTAGCATTTGGCCTTAGTGGTCTGGACAGGACCTCAACAACCAGTTCAAGGCTTCTCCCTGAGGATATGTTCAGCTCTAGGTAGTAAGGGGCATGCTGGGCATGTGGCTCCTGACCCTGGCTGTTAGGGCAGTGATCTGTGGAGTCACTGAAGCAGGAGAAAGGGGTTGGATGGGATGTACTGGGGGTCAGGAGTATCAGGACCAGCAGTGGGCAGCCTGAACTTGCTTCACTAGCAGGGGGCATGCACTCATGTTGTTACCTGCCTGATAGTCTGTGGCTGCAAAAGCTCTGAGACCCAGCACCCCCTCCCAGCAGGAAGAGAGCTGTGTGGGCCAGGTCGGGACCCTTCTGCCCATGGGCTGGTCGGTGCAGGTTCTGCGGGGGCCAGGTCGGGACCCTTCTGCCCATGGGCTGGTCAGTGCAGGTTCTGCGGGGGCCAGGTCGGGACCCTTCTGCCCATGGGCTGGTCAGTGCAGGTTCTGCGGGGGCCAGGTCGGGACCCTTCTGCCCATGGGCTGGTCAGTGCAGGTTCTGTGGGGGCCAGGTCGGGACCCTTCTGCCCATGGGCTCGTCAGTGCAGGTTCTGTGGGGCCAGGTCGGGACCCTTCTGCCCATGGGCTCGTCAGTGCAGGTTCTGTGGGGCCAGGTCGGGACCCTTCTGCCCATGGGCTGGTCAGTGCAGGTTCTCCTCTTATCTTTCTGCTTCAAGCTTTTTTTTTTTTTGTCTTTTTGAGACAGGGTCTCCCTTCAGACCCAGCTGGCCTGGAGCTCACTATGTAGAACAGGCTGGCCTTGAATTCAACAAAGATCCACCTGCCTCTGCCTCCTGAGTGCTGGGGTTAAAGGCACGTGCCACCACACTTAGCTTGCTTCAAACAAGCTTGATCACTGGAGAAGAGAACAGGCTGTTTGGACACCTGCTTCCTCCTCACTTCCGGCTGCACTCCTGGGTGAGGGGAGGGAACATTAAGCCCACCAGGACAGTGTTTTTCTGTGATCTCCAAGAGTATAGGTAGGACCATGACTGGACAGCCCCCACCCCTTGACTGGTTGCCAAGCAAGCTCCCAGGTCCCTCCAATACACATCACCACCAGAATCAAGAGCATAGGCCTGGAATCCTCGGCCAGTGGTGCAGGTGGGCCAGGGCTGGGCAAGGCTTGGCAGCTGACTCCTGAGAGCCCCCCCCTTGGGGACTTTCCAGTGAACTGCTGAGTAAGTGGAGTGGAAGGTGTGGGCAAATCCCACAGGGCTGAGCCAGGCAGGGCCTACTGGGGTGTGTGTAGTGTGTGTTTATGTGCATGCGCGTGCACATGTATGCACACATCCACCACACAGGAAGTGTGTGTCCTCCCATTTTATGAGGAATTTGGTTTAGCAAGTGGGGCTAGGCAAGGACCTGTTAACCCCTCTCCATCCTCTGTGGATGCAGACATGGGTGTTTCAGGATTGGGAGCCAGGGACAGGTCTTGGAGCAAGTATAAGGAAAGGCCCCTCTGGGAAGACAACTGATGGGGCTCACGGCACCCCATCTGCTCCTCCTGACTGCTCAGTTACTATCAAAACCCACCAGGTAGGCCCCTCTTGAGATTCTCTAGGGAGATGTCACCCACTGAAGTTTTTCTGAGGTGCAGTTGTCCTTGGGTACCAGGCAGGTTCATTAGCTGCTCTTAGCACTAAAGTGTGTCTATCCTCCTAGAGGCTGGCCAAGGGTACAGGCTGAAGCAGGTCGCCCAGTAGGCCCTCTGCCTGAAGTCTCAGTAGCCTGTGGCCTGTCCTGCAGGGGAATGTTTGAAATGGCCTTCACTTTAAAATGTGCCTATCAACAGGAGACACAGGAAGGCTTGCTGCTGTCGGCGTCCTACTGGCCTTCCCTCTCTCTGACTGCCTCCAGTCCCTCAGACTCCAGGCTGGGGGGTGGTATGGGCTGTGAAGCATAACCACATCCAGCTTTGCTGTGCCTTCCTGCAGTAACCAGGTGGCCCTGCGGCTGGCCAGCATTGGAGATGAGATGGACCTGTGCCTGCGCAGCCCCCGTCTGACCCAGCTGCCTGGGATTGCCGTGCACAGGTAACAGACCATGCAGTGCAGAGGTGTACAGGTGGAGGCCAGAACCCAGCACGGGGCTGGACCCCAAGGAAGTTCTGGAAGAAAACTTCCGGGCAGGTTGTAACCTCCTGCTTTCCAGCCCCCACCTGGGAGCCCTGGCTCTCCCTCTGGCCTTGGAAGTAGACTAAGCACAGCCCAGGGTCTTTCTGTGGCCTCTTATCAAGCTTGGACAGTCCCAACTCGTAGGGTAGCGTGGGCCAACATGGGCAGGCCTAGGCCCCAGAGGCAGCCTCTCAGCTGGTCTCTTGACCAGGTCAGGTGCCTGTAGTAACTTGCTCAAGAGCCTCAGTGTGTGTGTTGGGGGGGAACTCGTGGCCAGATCTGGGCAGAGGCCCAGCAGGCAAGTGGGAAGTAAACAGGCAATCAGAATGAATTGATGGAAGTGCCCAGGGGAAGGAACAGGGTCTCAGGTACACAGCCCTCTCTTTGCCACGCTGTCATGGGGCACCACATGCAGGAGGCCTATGCTTGCTGCTGCAGTAATGCCTTGCTTCTCCCGTGTCTTACAGCCTGGCTGTCACCTACAGACAAACAGGTGTTAGGGGTGTCCTCAGAAGCTTGACCCATGGCCTCTGCAGCCTTGGGGAGAACATACGGTCCTGGAGATTCCTGACTCCCACCACCTGGGTAAGAGCCTCGAAGCTTCTAGTCCACTTGCTTTCCTGCCCGCAGGGGCAGCCTGCAGCTTCTCAGCCAGGCTGTGTAGTCTGCCATAGTCCCCATTTCTCCTTGCCTCTTCTTCACCTGTTTCTACTGCTCTCTTATCCCAGCAGCCTTTGGGCTGCAGCTCTGATTGGCTGCTGAACTCAGGAAGGTTCACATGTACACTGTACTGCAGCCACTTTCCAGCTCCTCCTGCCAGGGAGAGTCCCTCTAGCAGCCAGGACTTCCTCTTAGCCGTGACCTCAGGGCCACTTCTCATGCTGCACTCAAGTGGCAGCATTCATTTCTCTCCCCTTGTCCCACACTTCCCAGGAGCACACCTGTCCTGAGACCCAGGAGTGGTTTCCCTCTCTCCTTGTCCCACACTTCCCAGGAGCACACCTGTCCTGAGACCCAGGAGCGGTCTCCCTCTCCCCTTGTCCCACATTTCCCAGGAGCACACCTGTCCTGAGACCCAGGAGTGGTCTCCCTGTCCCCTTGTCCCACACTTCCCAGGAGTACACCTGTCCCGAGACCCAGGAGCGGTCTCCTGCCCCAGGCCATCATGGACCTCATTCTCCCTCTTGGTCCCCCAGGTGTCACCTGACCAGGCCTGCAGGCAGCTGCTGCCGTTGGTGCTGCTGGTCCTGCTGCTGGGTGGGGCTTTGCACCTGCTGCCTCAGTGAGGACCCGCTGGGGCAGGGCTGGTCCCTGCCCCTCGACCACCACCCTGGAGGGTGCCCGAACCCACCAGCTTTGTTCTTTTTAACTGGTGTTTTCTGATGAGCCTTTTTTTAATATTTAAACTCAAGACAGTGCTGGGACACTGCTGAGGTTTCATACTGGAGTTTCTGTTTGTGTCATGAATTATTCCCTCTACCTCTGGGATGTTACCGGCTGAACACCCGTGAGGCTTGGCTGGCCCCTCTCCTGACCCTTGCCTTCCTCTCTGCGGGCTGGTCCTGTGGCCACCATCAGGGGGAGTGCTGGCCACACCCCTGTTCTGAAAGCCCTCAAAGAATCTACTGGATTAGATTTCTGCTGGGTGGAGAGTTCAATAAAATGTTGATTTCCAGACAGCCTTGTCTTGGGTCCTCTGGGGGTCTGCAGTGACAGTGGGGGGGGGGTCCTTGCTGTGGAGGCAGATGGTGGAAGATGTGGATACCCTCTGCCCCAGTCCTGGTACCTCCTTCCCTGTACTCAAAAGACCACAGTGCTGTTTGTCCCTGTCTATCCTGCTCCAGTGTGTACAGTCCTATGGGAAAGTCTGAGTCCACCTCCTACTGGACAGGCTCTGGTGTTGGGGTTGCTGGGCAAGGGCGCCAGGAGAGGAGGGCTAGTCCTCCCACCATTCAGCTCAGAACCTGTCCTACAGAGACACTAGGCAGGGCACAAGGTGTCTGCCTGCCTACTCCTATCAGAAATAGCAACACTGGCAGTAGTGGTGGCAGCCCATCCCTCACCTAGTGGCTTATGATCTCCGGGCCTTTTGCTTTGCCCTCCTTCCCCTCCTAAATGGCCTCCCGATGTGGCCTTACATTGTCCTAAGCCACCACTTCAGAATGAGAGATACTGGCTCTCAGTCCCTCAGCTGCCTAGGCAGCCCTTGTTTTGACCTGACAGCCCTGGGTCCTTCCCAGGAGGATGTTTCACCAAAGAAAGGCCTTCCTGACAGGAGCCAGTTCTGGAGCCTGGGGGCCTGACAAGACTAAGCAGCAGGGGCAGGCGGACAGGAGCTCAGCATGGGATGGCCTGTGGCCAGAGCTGGCCTTCCTCTCCATCTGTGATGGACTAACTCCTTGGCTGAGTCCCTCTTGAAGGGCTGGGGAGATAGTGGCAGCAGTGTGCTCTGCCCGGAAGGAGGGAGACAGAGTAGAGAAGCGGCCTTCCTAGCCTGGACAAAGGTGACAGATGCCACTTCAAGGCCAGTGTCTCACCTGTTCCCACAGACCATCTGCCCTGTGGGCCTCCATAAGCCTACTCTTGAGGCCACAGGCTTTTGGGCCTCTTTTCAGCAGTGCAGCTGCACCTCTCAGGCTGGAATCTGGCTTCAGGCAGTGGGAGACTGGGGCTATCGGCAGAGAGCCCGGCTCTCTTTGATGGCTCCTCCTTCCCCCCTCCCAAGGATATGGGTCTCCCTGTGAATTGGCACCAGGCCAACAGGCACCACTTTCCACCCCCTCACAGGGGCCCCTATGAATAAATAATGTTCAGATCAAAGATCCCCTGCTTTGGGTACAGCTCTCTTCATAGAAGCAAACCTCCGAGCCCAAGGCCACGCTACCACCCCAAGCTGCCTTACCAGGTAAGCAATCTCTCTGTGAGACTAGCCTCTCAATAGTAATCCTAGAACTGGTCCCCTCACTCAGAAGTGGGGAGGGCCTTGTCCCCTCCCTTAGAAATAGGGCAGGGGGCACATTTGGGCACAGTTGTATCGGCGCTCCTAGAGAATCCTCACAGGTCCCTGTAGTACCCAGGAGCCCTGTCAGATGGCTGGTAGACTGCCCTGGGGTCTTCTGGGGAAGGTGTTCTGAACAAAGGGGCAACTTCACCCAGGATGTGACAAGGCTGTGGGGCTATCATGTGGCTGCACTGGATGGGACTGCCTCTGCTCCTTGTGTGATGTCATCTAGAACGTCTGGGTTTGTGAGTTAAAGACAGCAGACTTAATCCTGGAGCATCACCGAGGCTCCATATGCAACAGGAGTTTCTAGAAGGAAAGTACAGGTCTGTTCCCACTGGGTAAGGAGTGAACCTGACTAAGCCAAAAGATAGCGGAGGTCCTCCAGACATGGGACCCAGACGAGCCACACCAGCCACCTCTGCTGTAAGCAGAAACCCTGAGTTTTCCAAAATCTTATTTACAGACAGGCTCTACACAGCCTGTGGTCTTAGACTCGTGAGCTAAAGCAATCATCCTGCATCACCTGGGACTATAGGCAATTCTTTTCAAAGAATTACTGTGCTCTAGGGGGTTCATTAGGCCATGAAAACTGCATTTGTTTGGAATGTGCAGTCATTCTCCGCCAGGGATTGTGAAAACATTGTGAGGCATGTGGAGGTCACAGTGTCTGCCACGTCCCCTGGCATGTAGTGGTCAGGAGCAAGGACAGCTACTGCACAAGGACCACCAGTTCTGCCCAGAGACTGACAGTCCTGCTGAGAAGCCCCGTGTAATTAATTCAAAAAGAACCCCATCCAGACTTGGCACAGGCCTACCCACAGTAACACCATATGACACATCCAGCTTCACTCCCAAGATGAGAAAGGCAACCATGCAGCTTAGGACAGTCACATTTACTACACATCTTTCCAAGAGCCTCATTCCACTCCTGCTGTGGAACAGACTGTGCTAAAGGTGAGGCCTTCGCTGCACCTGGCCAGAGACTGCAGTGACCACTGTCCTGTGAATGACTTGGCAGGGAGTGGGGGGCTCTCTCCACAGGGGGCTAGGGTTGGCCAAGAAGGTCAAGGTACCTAGTCACTTCCCTGTCCAGGTACATACAGCACCCACTTAATATGCACTTCCTAGATTCAACCTCCCAGCTGTTGAGTGAGGGGAAAGATATTGTCAGCCAAGGTTCACTGAGTTCAGATTCAGGACCAACGGAACCAAGATACTGGCTCTGGGTGGCTGGCATGCCACAGGTGGCAGACCTTGTGGCTCAGGCCTGGCCTGAGGCCAGGCAATATGTCCACAGCACTGACAGGCTGTCCCAGGCCAGTCCTTCCTGGACTCTGATGGCCGTGGATTGGCTGAAGAGGTAGAGCAAATGCCAGCTCAGCACATGGCCTGAACAGTTCTTTTCTCCAGCAGCCAGGCCTTCTTCCAGGAGAATGGGCTACATTAGACTGTGCCACTCAAAGGACTTTGCCAACAGCCCCTCTCCATCCCTCAGAAGTCTGAGGAAAAGAGGTAGGTGCACTCCACTGTCTGTCCTGAAGCCCACAGACTGGCCATCTCACTTGAGCCCCCTGGTGGTCACTGTGGAGACTCTGAGTCCAGGTCAGGGTCAGCACTGGCCTGCATCACATCCACATGGCTGTAGGACTTCCAGGCCTGTAGGTTACAGCTCTTTAAGATGCTTCCCAACTGCCGCCCTGGCCCCACTTCAAATGTGCTGGGGAACTCGGTGCCCTTCTTCCTCTCATAGATGGAGTGCATCGTCTGCTCCCACTTCACGGGGGAGACCACCTGCTGCCCCAGCAGCTTCCGGATGTGCTGGGGGTTCATGTACCTATTTCCACTGACGTTGGAGTGCACAGAGACCAGAGGCTTCTTGATGTTAATGGTGGCTAGAATCTGCATCAGGGGTTCCACAGCTGGCTCCATGAGGCGGGTATGGAAGCCACCACTCACTGGCAACAGCTTGGCACGTCTGAAGTGATACTTTGCAGAATTTTTTCGTAGAAACTTCAGGGCCTGATGGGGAAGACAAAAAACTCAAGCTAGGTCTGGGGAGGAATCTCGCAGAGCAAAGGTTCCAGCTGGCTACAGCATCCTCCTGCTGTGCACAGCACAGGTTTCAAGGACATGCACATCTCCACACATGTGTGCATGAGAGGCGCTGGGATGGACCCCAGGGGTTTGTGCATCTAGGCTAGAATCCTACCACTGACTTCATCCTCAGCCCCTGGCTTTAAAAACTGGATCTTGGTACACAGCCCAAGCTAGCTTTGACCTCACAGCCCTCTGTCTCAGCCTCCTGACTGTTGGGACTATAAATGTCCACCCCCATATCTGTGAACTTAGTTCACAGTTCAGTTCCAGTCAAACTTGGTTGCATAGTCAGTGTCCCAGTGGAGCAGCTGTTTGCCTGTGTGACTGAGAAAGTGACCCAGAACACTTAAGCAAGCTGTTAAGTAGAAATGTGGGTCTATGTTAGCTCAGGACCAAGCAATGTGGTGGCTCAGACCTGTCACTTCCTGCCTTTGACCCTCTTCCTCAACCCTGAAATGGCACAATCTCATGTACTCCACAAATCTAATGGGGGGGTCAGGGGAGGGGCATCAGGCAAGATACACAGAGGGGCTGGAGAGAGGCCTCAGTGGGTAGGAGCACATGCGTCTCAAGTTCAGTTCCCAGCACCCATGTTAGGTACCTCACAACTGCATGCAACTGCAGCTCTGGGGAACCCAATGCCCTCTTCTGGTCTCCTTGGGCACCTGCACACCCACACACATACCCACACACAGACACATACACTTACACATAATTAAAAGTAATTTTTTTTTTCTTGGTATTTTTGAGATAGGATCTCCCTGTAGGCCCAGCTGGCCTGGAACTCACAGCGATCCATCTGCCTCTGCCTCTTGAGTGCTGGGATTAAAGGTGTGTACCACCAAGCCCAGCCTGCATCTTGTTTTTTAAAGATCTATTTTTTTGCCATAGTGAGTTCCAGGGCAGCTAGGGCTGCAGGGAGACCATCTCAAAAAAGAAAACACACACACACACCCTCAGAAGGCAAACCCAAGGCCTTCACAAGCTCCTTGCTCTTACAGCCAGGTGCTGGTGTCTGCTCTAGGGTCCTCCAGAGAAACAGGCACTCTTTCCTTCGGTGGAAGCCTTGCTGTGAGTGGCATGTCAGTTCAGAAGGCACCCGGGCCCAGCCAACAGGCACACATCTGCCACTGTGTGAAAATCACAGAACACAGAATTCTCAAAGATGTTTTAATCAATAAATAAAACCTTTTATTTTTTTTTTAACGTGTATGCATGTATTACCCATGTAAGGGTGTCCATGTTGTACAAAGCCTGTGGAGGTCAGAAGAGGGCACCTGATGCCCTGGAACTGGAGTTACAGAGAGGGTTGTGCTGGAAATTAAACCCGAGTTCTCTACAAGAGCAGCCAGTGCTCTTAACTACTGAGCCATCTCTCCAGCCCCGAATCAGTAAATATTCTGAGACACCTGTGGCCTCAGAACATGCGAGACCTGCCATCTAGGGGCTGCTGAAGAGCCGACAGGAAAACTCTCCACTCTGCAACCCTAATGCCACCCTGCCTGACCATAGATAGGACATAGGTAGTAAGAAGGTGGCTCCTTCAGACAATTACGGGCACATCAACCGTGTGACCTCAGGCTCCTTTACTTTACGTCAGTTTTTTCATCTATAAGATGGGATACCAACAGCTATCCGCAGGGCTATGATAAAGCTGTGCTTGGCAGAGATGTGCTATGAATGGGTCAACAGTCCTTAGGACCCTGCACACCATGCCCTCTCTGTCCGCAATACTTACAAGGCAGACATGTGTTCTCAGAGTAGGAAGAGGGGTTATTTATGGCTGTGTGTCATTTCTGTGTTCTACTCCCCAGAGACAGAATGCACACTGCTCACCTGGGCATGATCATGGACTCCGAACAATGAAGCCCAAGCCTCTTTCTTGTCTTTAGCCTGTCAAGTTCCAGTAGTCTGAGTCATGACAGTGCAGTGCAGCAGAGCCTGGCAGAAGGTGTGTGTGTTGTGGCAACAGGGGGTCTGGGCTTCTGGTTACTACATCAGATCCACTGTGAATCTCAGTGCTTTGCCGTCTCACTGACACACCCAGAAGCTGGGAGTTTCTTTGACCCTGTTTAAGGCCAGCCCTTCCCACTATGCCTGGCTTGGCTTCATGCTGGACTCATGTAGACAACTGCTCAGTGACACTTCCTGTGGCACAAGGTCCCCAAGGGCTTCTCAGGTGAGGTTTCTGCATGGATTCAATGGCTGAGCCGCAGGAGTCAAGGCTATGGTCTCCAGGTTCATCAGGCTCCTGTCCAGGCCTCGATACCGACAGAGACTGAGTTTCCCACATCACTTGTGGAAAGGGACTCCCTCCTCAGGCCTGTCCTTATCTGAGCTTTTGGGGGTGGTACTTCTAAGGGCAACAAGAAAAAACACTGGGGACTCCCCAGAGGGCCATTCAGACTGGATGTGCCCCTGGGGGCACCTGAGGTAATGAATGGCCAAGCCCCTTCTGAGCCACTTCCCAAGCTGCTCATGGGAGCGAGCCCCATGACAAACTAACAGGACAGATCAGCCACCAAACGTGCCATGGTTCTCACTGACTTAAGAGGAGGTAATCAGGGAACCCAGCAAAGCTGAGTCCAGAGAGTCGGAGATGAGTGGCCATGTGAGGGAACCACCAGAGTGAGAACAACTTGGGTTCAATGCCGAGGAATTTTATGTATGTATGTATGCATGTGTGTATGTATGCATGTGTGTATGTATATGTGTGTGTGTATAGTTGTTTCTTGGCTGTTTTGAGACAGAGTCTCATGTAGTTCAGACTGGCCTTGAACTCATTAGTAGCCAGAGATGGCCCTGAACTTGAGATCCTCCTGCCCCCATCTCCCAAGTCTCAGAATTACAGGTATGGGTCATGCCCCCTACTCTGCTCCCTGCCTCTAGACACCTCTTCACACTGCTCTTCCTTTGACAAGAGGGCCTCTAATTAGTCTTGTGTGCCTGGTGTTGTTACTCAGAATGGCTTGGTGACACTCAGGCAAGCAGCAAATGGAGTGGGGGACCAAAGAAGTTCCCTGAATGCAGAAAGACGCCTAAGAAAAAGCAGGGCAGAACAAAGAAAACAGCTCCTTCCTCAAAGAAAGCAGCCAGGTTACCTGCTCTCAAAGTCGGAATTTCTTCATAGAAAGGCCCTGGACATGGCTGGGTCTGGCTCCTTCACCTGACACACAGGCAAGGCAACTGGTTGAGTCCCTCCTGCAGCGGCTTCAGCATGCCTACAGTACTCTGGCCCTCAAGGTCTTCCTCCAGACCAAGCTCAGTACAGCACCTGCTGTACCACTGGGGCCTCACAGGTCCAGCAACCCTGCTTGTGGTGGTCAGTTTGCTTTTTGAGACAGCGACTCAAAAACTCATTATGTAGACCAAGTTGGCCTTGACCTCACAGAGATCCACCTACCTCTGCATCCCAAGTGCTGGGATTAAAGGTGTATACCACCACACCCAGAATGTTAGTTTTAATTGGCAACTTGACACAATCTAGAATCACACAGGAAATGTCTCAATGAGGGATTATCTAAATAAGGCTGGCCTGTGGGTATCTCTATAAGAGATTGTCTTCATTTTGTTAATTGATATGGGAAGACTCAGCCCACTGTGAACACCTTCATTCCCTGAGTTTGGATCCAGGACTGTGTAACAGAGTGAGCTGAGCACTAGCACACAGGCATTCTTCTCTGTTCTTGACTGTGATGTGACTAGTTGCTTCAAGTTCCTGACTTGACTTCCCTGCAATGATGGACCATAAATTAAAGTCAAATAAACCGCTGGGCGTGGTGGCACACGCCTTTAATCCTAGCATTTGGGAGGCAGAGGCAGGCGGATCTTTGTGAGTTCAAGGACAGCCTACAGAGTGAGTTCCAGGCCAGCTGGGGCTACAGGGAGACCCTGTCTCGAAAAACAACAACAACAACAACAAAAATAGTCAAATAAACCTTTTCTCCCTTAAAGTTTTTTTGTCAGGGCATTTGATCAAGCACTAGAAATGAGATGGAAACACTGCTACCCACTAGACAGGGAGTGTGAAGGTGGTTCCCATCAACACTAACCTCAAGGTGTCCAGAGATGACCCTGCAATCAGGAAAGAGGTAGTTGGACACCTCGCACACTGGATTCTCTATGCCCAAAGACTTGCAGTGTTCCTGGGCTTCCATGCAGGCAAAGGAGAAGTTGGATTGCCGCTGGCCAAGGACAGACAACATCCCACTGGGGACAGCCTCCGATGCTTCCTGCATGGCTTCAGCTCGGACCTTTACTGCATACAGACCTAGCCAGACAGAAGTGTTTAGAAAAGTCAAAACAGGAAATGAGGCTGGGTGTGCTGGCATATACCTTTAAACCCAGGACTCCAGAGGCAGGAGCAGGTTGATCTCTGTGAGACTGAGGCCAGCCTGGAATACACAGAAAGTTTCAGGCCAGCCAGGGCTACAGGCTACTGCTACAGGCTACTGTCACATCACAGTGAAGAACAAAGAGAATGTGTAGACTCTAACCCTGGGGAATGAAGGTCCACATGGTGGGCTGATTCTTCCCACATAAACTAAAATCAAGACAGTCTCTCACAGACATGCCCACAGGCCAGCCTTATTTTTATATGAGTATACTGTCGCATGTATGTAAGTGAACTCATGACAGGCAAGGCCTGTGGAGGTCAGAAGAAAGCTTTGAATTCCCCTGGACCTGGAGTTATGGATGACTATTAGCCGCCATGTAGGTGCTAGGAATCGAACCTGGTCCTCTGCAAGAGCAGTCAGTGCTCTTAACCCCTGAGCCACCTCTCCATGTCCAGGCCAGCCTTCTTTATATAGTTCTTCATTAAGACTCTTTTCCTCTGTGATTCTAGATTATGTTTTTTATCTCGAAAAGGAAACACAGAAAACAACCAAGAAATGAATTGGGGGGGGGGACTTGAAATTTCCATTCTTTGAGGGAGACAGCGACAGTGGTGCTTCCTCAGAGGGTCCCAATTCTACCTGTTTGTATCTGCTACACAGTGGGTAAGAGCATGTGCTACATAAGCATGACCTGAGTTCAGATTCCCAGCGCCCATGTAAAAAGCCAGGCATGGCTACATGCGTGCCTGTAACCCCAGCACATTGGGGGGTTGGGGGGGAGACACAAGGGGAGGCTGCCAGCCTCTCTCCAGTTCAGTGAGAGACCCTGTCTCAAAGGGATAAGCAGAGTCTTAGGTCACTAGATGGCCTTTCTCTAGTCCTGTGAGTGCACACATAGATATACAGCATGTACACATATGCCATGGGGGGGGGGAGGTAGGCAAGCATAGCAGAGCAGAGTACAGGAGCAAGACATCCATTGTACTAATTCAGGAGCTGGAGAGCTGGACTGAAGGAATGGCTCTGCAGTTAAGAGCACTGGCTGCTCTTACAGAGGGCCTGTGTTCAGTTTCTAGCACCCACATAGCAGCTAAGACCAGTCCAGTTCCAGGGGATCCAATGCCTTCTTCTGGCCTTCACAGGCATGTTATGCATGTGGTGCACATGAACTCATGTAGGCATAGACCATATCCACAAGTATAAACAAACAAACAAACAAACAAAGCAAGCAAACGAGCCTTCAACTCAAGGAACTTCCTGTCTGAAAGCTGGTGTGCTGTGTGGGTCAGTGCTTCTCACCGGGTCATGAAGAAACTTTTTGGTCATAACAATTTCAGGAGATCTACTGACAGTGAGGGTAGAGGTCAGGGGCACTGTTACAGGAAGTACCCCACAGTGCTCAGGAAAGCCCCTCAAAGAACTGTCTGGTCTCAAACACCAACAGTGTAACGGCAGTCAAGGGAGGGGCAGAGAGCAGCAGACTTGGAGCCAGACTGTCTCAGGCAAGTCACAGCTTTCAGTTAGCAAAACAGATATGAACATCCACATTGCCTGGGTTGTGGAAAATGGGAAATCAACAGAAAAGAAACAGCAACCAAGACCACCAGACAAATGGGCTGCTATGCAAAGTACAAGCAAGTTCACAGACTTCAATAAAACATGGCTGTCATAAACCAGGCAGGAGTCTTCTGTGCAGGTGGAGAGTCCAGCACTCCCAAGAAGGAACAGAAACAGGCTCAGGTAGACGAGGAGACGGGCTGTGCCCAGGCAGGCAGCTCCGAAATTATGACACTCACTCATGGCTGGGACCAAACACCAATCCTTCCCACTCCCAGGGTCTGTCTCCTGGGCAGGATGGACTGACCAGAGCAGAGAGAGATCCAGGCCCCCCTCAGGGCTTGACAGAGGACAGAGAGGGTGGGGGTGGGGCAGGGCTGCACCATTCTGAACTCCACTCACTCAGCACATGAGCATGTTTGTGTGGGACCTGAATATCCCTGGGTCCCAGGACAATGTGGAACACACACAGGAGAAGCAGTGACAGGGAGAAGAAAACAGAGGAAAAGTGGAGGGCACATGCAGTCTCTCCCAGGTGAGCAGTGCAGCAAAGACTATGAGGGGCTGCACACAAGTGCTACCACTCAGCAAACTGCATGAGCCGATGCAGCTGGTGCTTGCAGCAGGATATGGAAATACGACACCATTCCCTTTTCTAGAGTTAAAAACAGCAGTGAGGCTGGAGACAGAGCTCAGCGATGGAATGCCAGCCTGGTGTGCTCCAGCACCACCCCTGCTCCTACCTTTTATTCCCTCCTCCTGAGTAGGTGCTAACATGCTCTCTCTGCCAAACAGATTCATGTCACATTATAGTTTAACTTTCTAAGGAACAGCCAAACTGTTTTCCACAGTGGCTGCTCTACTTTACAGTCCCATCAGCACATATGAGGGTTTGTACTTTGCATATCCTCAATATTCACCCCCATCCCACTGAGTATCAAGTGGTGTTGACTTTCGTTTCCTTGCTTGTTTGAACATTTGAGTACCATCTCTGGAGAAATGTATGTTCAAACCTTCCCTGTACTGAACTACAAAGCAAAACTAATCCCTCATGTCTCTCTCAGACTCAGTGTGTTACCTAGGGTGGCCTTGACCTCCTGCACTCAGGTGCTCTCTTGCCACAGCCTCCTGAGTGGAGACTACAAGCACAAGCTCCTGTGCCCAGCTTCAGCAGAAACCTTAGGAAGCAAAGTAGTACAGCTCAAGATTTAGATTTTTTGTTTTGTTTTTGGTTAAAGGGGGCTGCCAAAAGTGAAACTCAGGGTTTTGCATGTGCTAGAGAATAAAAATATTCATTTACTTGCATTTCACTTAATGGCAGGCAGGGAGTGAGCATCTTAAGAATGCACAGAGCAGGCTAGTGAAACAGCTCAGTGGGTAAAGGCACCTACTAATGACCCGAGTTTGATTCCTGGGATGAACCCATATGGTGGAAGAAAAACTACTCTTGCAAGTTGTCCTCAGATCTGATCACTCATGGCCACAAAATAAATAACATGTAATTAAAAAAAGATTATAGAGGTAGTGGGGAAAGACAGCTATGGGAACAGATTCAAATATCACTGCTGACTGTGTGCCCTGTCCCTGTGAGCCCAGCAACACAGTTCTCTGTACAAAGCTCTCCCTTTCGTACCTTCAGAAAATTCCATGGCTCCAGCAAACACCAGGGCTGCAAATTCCCCCACACTGAATCCAGCAGTAGCAACACAGTTCTCAATGACCTGTGGTGACAGAGCAGTTAAGAGTCACTGTTTGCTAAGTTCCACGGGCCTGGCACTCCAGCTAGAGGACACAAAGGTGGACCTGACTGTTCAGCCCTTTACTGAGGACACCCTTCCCTAATGAGGCAAGCAAAAGCCGGCCAACTCTAGTTACACTATAACCCAGAGCTCTGGATTCTCTTGCCTTTGTGGGGGGGACAGCTTTTTAGGACACATAGGGTACAGTAGTCACACACAACATAGTTGGGTTGGGTCACAGCTGCAATCCCAGCATCCAGAGGAGGCTGAGGCTGGAGGACTTTTGAGTGCAAGACAAACATAGGCTATACTGCATTTCACCCTCCCATCCTTGCCCCTTCCAAGAGTACAGAAGCTAAAAGTGTGACTTTTAAGGTCACAGAGACTAGGTTTCAGTCCCTCCTCTGTGAAATGAGAGCACAGCAAGGCTTACTTTATACTGCTGGCAAAATGCCTGTGGATGCTATCTATGAAATACTCAGCAAGGCTCAGTGCAGGATAAGCACTGACGGAACGTTGTCACCATGATGCAATTTCAGCAACAACCCTGAGCCTTTTATCAGCATCTGTCTTCACAACTTTCAATTGCTGTGACAAAACACTCTGACCAATACCAACTTGGGGAGGAAAGGGTTTACTTGGGTCACAATCCATCACTGAGGGAGCCGAAGGTAGGAACTCAGGGCAGGAACCTGAGGCAGAAGGTGAAGCATAGGACATGAAGGAACGCTGCTTACTGGCTTGCTCCCCTGGTCCAGGATCAGTCTGCTTTCTTATATAATACAGGACCACCTGCCCAGGGGTGAGATCGCCCACAGTAGGCTCAGCTCTGAGATATCACTCAACAATCAAGAAAATGCCCCACAGACATGGCCACAGGCCAGTCCAATGGACGCAATTCTCCGATTGAGGCTCCCTCAACCCAGGTGTGTTGTTGACACTAAAGCTACCCAGCACACCATCTCTCACAGTACTTACTCAGAAAGTGGCTGTGAAGATGAAGCACAGTAAATGGTCTCAGCACTGGCTAACATTACTTGTCCTGACACCACTCAAGGTCAACAGCAAGTGTCACATGCTCTGTCATCTCTGTTTTGTTTTTTTTCCTTTTGAGACAGGGTCTTGCCACGTGGCCCCCAACTGTCCTGAAACTTGGCTATGTATCCCAGCCTACCCTCAAACTCATAAAGATCCACCTGGCTCTGCCTCCAGAGTGCTAGAATTAAAAGTGTGTGCCACTGTGTCCTACATATTCTATCTAAAAGAATTTTAAGAGTTTATTTTTATTTATATGTGTGTGTGTTGGGTGTGCAAGTGCCTGTGGAGGGCAGAGGGCATAGGATCCCTTGAAGCTAAGAGTTATAAATGGTTGTGAGCTAGTTGTGAGCTGCCTGACATGGGTGCTGGGAACCAAACCCCTGTCCTCTGTAAGAGCAGCCAGTCCTCCTGACCACTTGGGCCCTCTCTCCAGCTCCTAAGGATTTTATTTTTGTTTATATGTATGTTGGAGTGAGGGGGTGTAGAGAGATGGCTCAGTGGTTAAGAGCACTGGTTGCTCTTCCAGAGAACGGGTCATGGATCTCAGCACCCACACAGAGGGTAACAACTGTCCATAACTCAAGTTCCAGGGGACTCATTGCCCTCTGGCCTCTGCGGACATTGCACGAGAAGGCAGACTTACAAAGAAGCAGACAAGGGGGTAGAGAGAGATGGCTCAGCAGTTAAGAGCACCGACTGTTCTTGCAGTCAAGAAGGTTCTTAGCCGCCATGTGGGTGCTGGGAATCGAACCCACATGGCAGGTTTGATTCCCAGCACCCACATGGCGGCTAAGAACCATCTTTAACTCCAGTTCCAGGGGAATGCAACGCCATCTTCTGACCTCCCCAGCATTGCACGACATGGGTGCACCAACCTACATGCAGACAGTACACTCATACACATAAATAAAAATTAACAGGAAGTTCTTTGAACTGCTGAGCCATGTCTCTAGCTCCTGATGCCCTCTCAGTATCTTTCATTAAAGGATAGAAGTTGTCTTTAACTCATTTATTAATTCAGCAATAAAATAATTCAAGGCGGGAGAGTTGGCTCAGTGGATAAGAGCACTACCTGGTCTTGCAGAGGATCCAAGTTCGATTCCCAGCACCCACCTGAAGGCTAACAACCGTCCATAACTCCAGTTCCAGAGGATCGGACGCCCT
Source organism: Rhizomys pruinosus (assembly GCA_009823505.1). Classification (NCBI taxonomy): domain Eukaryota; kingdom Metazoa; phylum Chordata; class Mammalia; order Rodentia; family Spalacidae; genus Rhizomys; species Rhizomys pruinosus. The sequence continues at coordinate 1,255,551 of VZQC01013734.1, forward strand.
CTTCTGACCTCTGCAGGCACTGCACGACAGGATTGTGCTTACATACATGCAGGCAATACGCTCATACACATAAAATAAAATACTACTACTACTACCACCACTAATAATAATAATTCAGAACCATTCAGAATCACAGCCCCTCACTCTGCTGTGTATCTTCCTGTGACACTCATCTTTAATGCACAGAGCAATGCATTTAACTACGTGTGTGGCAGGGATCCTGACTTAAGTCACAGCGCCAGAAGCACCACAGATGAACGCGGCTGCAGCTCCGCGGCCTGGCCCTTCACCCCCTGGCTCACCGCCGGCTGTAGATGATTGAGTTTCTCCACGGCCGCCAGCGAAGCCACAAAGACAGCGGGCTGGCAGTGCACTGTGCGGTCTAGGTCCTCCTGCGGCCCGTGCAGGCAGAGCTCCAACAGGTCGTAGCCCAGCACCTGGCGCGCGGCCTCGTAAAGCTGGCGGACGCGCGGGAAGCCTATCAGGCCGCGCCCCATGCCGACTGCCTGGCTGCCCTGGCCGGGGAACAGCAGCACGGAGCACTGCGCCGGGGGCCGGCGAGCCGCGGCTGCCCAAGGCGTGTCCTCCGCCGCCGACGCGTCCCGCAGCAGCTCCGCCACGTTCGCTGCGCTCGGCGGGGGCACTCGGAAGCTCGAGGCACAACGGCGGCCAAGGGCGCCCCAGGCCCACGCGGCCTGAGGTACCCAGGCGCTCATGGCGAGACGCGGAGTCTTGTGCGTTACCGTGGAGACCGAGGAGTGACTGCGGCTGCGCGTCACGGGGTGGTCCTTCGCGCTTTTCCTTCCGGGTAGCCAGGGTCAGACTAAACCTTCGGGTGTAACGGATTCCACCTCAGCTCAGAGCGTTTGCGGTGGCTGCTGAGGTTCCGGAAGGAACTGAGTTTCTTTAAAGCGTAAGAGCCGGGAACCCGACACAGACCACACGCCATAGGGAGCCCTCAGCGGATATCTATGGGCAAAGTTGCGCAACACCACCCAATATTTTTACTCTTTCTATCTAGAATGTGAAAGAGTACTTGGAACTCTTGCACGTTTTCTTTTTCTTTCTTTCTTTCTTTCTTTCTTTCTTTCTTTCTTTCTTTCTTTCTTTCTTTCTTTTTCTTTCTTTCTTTCTTTCTTTTTCTTTCTTTCTCTCTCTCCCTTTTTCTTTTTCTTTCTCCTTCCTCCCTCCTCTTTCTTTCTTTTTTTCTTTCTTTCTTTGCCTAAGATTCTTCCAACAATATTAAGCAAGCAGGCTCTGTGTCCCACTCATAAGCATCCGGTAAATTAGATTATCTTTTTTTTTATTAATTTTATTTATTTCCGTATGTGTATGAATGTACTGTCTGCATGCAAGTCTGTGCACCCGTGTCGTGCAACGCCGCGGAGGTCAGAAGAGGGTGTCGGATTCCCCTGGAACTGGAGTTCTCCTGGAATCGGAGTTCAGACGGCTCTCGGCCGCCATGTGGGTGCTGGGGATCGAACCTGGGTCCTCTGCAAGAGCGGTCGGCGCTCTTAACCGCTAGGCCATCTCTCCAGCCCCAGATTATCATTTCAAATGTGTTGAACAGGTGTAATTGTTATCCTTAGTTTAGAATTGATGAGATGAAAGTCTCAAAGATTAACGAGGCGTGCATGCCTTTAATCCCATCATTCGACCAGCAAAGGCATGTGGATTTCCATTGTCAGGGTGTGAGCTCCAGAAGCCCTTCGGAATGCAGAGACACCTAAGACCGGAGGTCCAAAACCTCTACCAGGCATGGCCTTTGGTTATGCTAAAGCAGGCGGCCCCTGATTACTCAGGAATCTTCCACCTCGCCCCTCACCCTTGCCCCTCACCCTTGGAAGCCAGATTCCAGACTCCGACCCACCCCCACTCCCCCTGAATCCCATCCCCACCTTCTCCCTTAAATTCCCAAGCCAGACGCCATTCCTTACTGCATAGTGATTAATGTCAAATTGATACACCTGAGCTGAAAAACTCCAATAATTGCCTTCATTGGACTGGCCTGTGCCCATTGTGGGCAATGCCATCCTTGGCCAGATATTTTCTATTGTATAACAATAGGCTAAACATGCAGCCAGCAACACAAGCCAGTAAAAAGAGCAATCCTTTCCTAGCCTTGTGCTACAGCCACTTACAGGCCCTCCTACCATGAGCTTTTATTATTAGTCAGATATTTTTGCCACAGCAATTAAGAATTTTATTAACTGTGCTTAAGTCAATGTTCAAGCTTTACTTAGGAGTTATATGGTACTTAAAGTACCAAATTAATTCAAAAATCCTCTTTGGAGGTTTAGCAACCACACTTAAACGCCTCTAATCTGATTTGGCAAAGAGAGGGATTTGATGGGTCAATATTTTGGCCCCCACCCTCTGAGGTCGACTTTGGGTCCTAGGGTCCTGCATCCTCAAACTTTTGCTGTCCTGTGGCAGTGAGTCACCAGTCATGCCGAGCCAAGGAGTCTTGGAGATTCACTTAAAAGGGACTTCATCCTGCCAGTGTCCAGTCAAAGGAGGAAAGTCAATAAGAGGAGAGACTCCTCATTGCTTCAAAGGAAGCCTCCTGGTCAAGCAAGGCCTGACCGTTGTCCTCATAGATGGAAACTGGTGAAGGAGAGCCAGGCACAAAGGCCTGAGTGACCCCTAAGGACCAGAACCTCAACTGACCTTAACACCAAAACAAACTTCATTTTATCTGAGCTAACTGTGGTTTTTAAACACCCCAACAGGAAACTGTAATCTAAAAGAAGAGAAAAAATAAATAGGTTATTATCAGAAGAAATAGGTGAGAGACCTAAAACTGTGTGTCATGTTAGAAAATATCTTCAGAGATAGATGACAGATCTAAGTGTCCATGCCAGAAAAATACCACCATTTTTTATATTCTCATGGTTATGTGCTCTCATTCTGGAGCCCCTGTATTATAAAGCTGGCCTCATCTAGAGTGCTGTGTACAAGAACTTTTTCCAATTTCCTCAATCCTTTATTTCCTTTGTTCTGCACTTCCCCCTTAGACCGGGACTCCTCCAATTTCTAATGTCACCACTGTAGCCCCCTCTGTTGGTCCCTGCACTGGTATAATCATGATAAGACTCAACCAACTTGTCCTTTCAGTTGCAGAGAAAAGGAAAAACATCCACTAAGTACTGGCCACTATCGATCTGGACCAAAACCACCGGGCCAGAAGTACACCAGAGCAGCCAAATAAAAAAAAAACTAACGGACCTCTTAACACCCTCCCGCCTGACAGCTGCTTCCCCCCAAGACAATTTCATCCCCAACGTCAGCTCTGAAGTAGCTAAAGAAGACTATCTCCCACCCCTCTTTTTCCTATAGAACAAAAGGCTGGAATGTCAGGTTTGAGATCCAGAAGCCCATTGAATGCAGAGACACCTAAGAACGGAGGTCCAAAACCTCTACCAGGCATGCCTTTGGTATGCTAAAAAGCAGGCGGCCCCTGATTACTCCAGGAAATCTTCCACCCTCCCCCCCTCACCCTTACCTTGCCCTCACCCTTGGAAGCCAGATTCCAGACTCCGAACCCACCCCCACTCCCCCTGAATCCCATCCCCACCTTTCTCCTTAAATTCCCAAGCCAGATCCATTTCCGGGCTGGCTCTTCTTACCTCTCCCTCTTAGCCCATCCCCGCCTACTCTGATTAAACTTTGTCCGAAGAACTCAGAGACTCGTGGCCTTTTCATTCCGGGGGGAGCGTGCCATAAAACCTTAACATCCTAAGAGCGAGTGGCAACCTGGACTACATAGCGAGTCCAGGCCAGCCACGGACGGGCCACTACAGGAAAAGAAGACCCCTCCACACAAATAAATCCCAAAAACCCCAAAAACACCAAAACCAAGTCCCTAAAAGTTTGGAGTGACACATTTCTTTAGTGGGGCGAAAGAACGAAGACTTCCGATTGCTTAAACCAGGTTGTGGAAGGCTGTTGAAGTTCTGGGTCCAGAACAAAGTCACTCAGCCTCCACTTCCCCAAAAAACTCTGCCTCCACTCCACCATCCAACCAACCCACCAACCACAACCACCACCAACCCATCACCCACTTCCCAATAACTAGGTCAGTCCATTCTTATCTCATTCTGCTTCCTTGGGCTGGTCATTCCCAATTAATCCTGTGGACCTCGGGGCTTAAGTAATCCAGCACAATTTCTAACTGGTCTGGAGGCTGAAAACTCCAAGGTAAAGGCACCTGCAAATGCAGTGTCTGGTGGTGGAAATCCCTGTTCCTTGTTTTGCAGATGGGCTTGACTTTTCACCTCCCTCACATGATTCTTGTGTGGTGGGGGGGGGGGCGGGGATATGAGATGGAGGAGGAGAGACGAGTGAGATCATAAATGTCTTTTCAGGAAAGGTTATTCGACCCTTTCTAACCCTGACCATCACCCCCTGGGACCCCCGCCCTGCTCTAAATATAAAAACCCCATTGCCAACTGGTTCAAACACAGAAATTTTGAGGAGACTTATGCAGTAAACAACAGCAGTAAATCCATTTTACTGAGTTTGCCTGAGGACAAGCATCAGATAGGCATCTGGGGTTCTCTGGCAGTCTTAGTTTAACAAGGGAAAATATATGTCCAGCTAGAGGGGATTCATTATGTGAAATATGGCAAATGCATCCAAGTCATAAAAGATGAAGAGGACGGCGCATGGTGGCACCACGGACCTTTAATCCCAGAATTATAGCACTCGGAGGCAGAGGCGGGCGGATCTTTTGTGAGTTCAAAGGCCCAACCTGGTTCTACAGAGTGAGTTTTGCCAGGACAGCTGGAGCCTACGGGGAGACCCCTTCTCGAAAAGACACCAACAAAAAAAAAAAAAAAAAAAAAGATGAAAGAGAA
>VZQC01013734.1:1262957-1406311 GCA_009823505.1 Rhizomys pruinosus
CGCATTCTGGGCGCTCTCTACTTTCCTCCCCTAGCCTAGCCCCGCCTGCTACTCTGATTAAACTTTCTCCGAAGAACTCAGACCTCGTGGGCTTTTCATTCCGGGGGGAGCGCGCCATAAACTTACACTCTGGTGCCGGTGACTCGGATCGCCTTTTTTTCCCACCCACCCCCGCCCCCGCCCCTCGGAGCAGCTTCGGAGTAGCCGGTGAGCCAGATACCGAGCGCAGGCCTTGACAACATCCACCAGATTGGCCAACAGGTACCTTCTCTCCTCTCCTTATCCTGCCCTACTCTATTCCCGTGTGACTGTGCGTGAAAGTTGAGTGGTGTTATGGTTCCACAGCTCTCGGCTACGGAATCTGATCGGGCCCTAATCCGCGGTTCCGCTGCAAGTCGTTTAACCTCATCGGGCATCATCACACTCGTTATGACCGAGCACGGGGTTTATATGTGTGGCCCTCATGGTAAGACTTCCTAAGTGCCTCGTCGGGCGGCTGGCCGGACGGGCACCTGAGTGAGGGGAGATTCCATCTCCCACCCCTACCTTCTGTGTAACCTGTGTATGTTCTGCCCCCCTAGCTGCCCCCTCTGCCTCAAAACTTCCTGTTCTAACTACTGATCTCTCCGATCCTCTTTTCCATTCTTTCTTTAGTTCCCGTTCCGTTTCCGTTTTGGATCCCTGAGTGCCGGCTAAATCAGGGAACCTCTCCCCTTTCCCTGTCCAGTTTGCTGTCTATTACCAGGACGCTGGGACAGACTCTGGACCCGAATTTTGGCTTCCTCTGTGATTTTCGGGACGCCAACTTCACAGATGTGGCCCTGATTTCAGAGACTCACACTGGTCACACAGACCTGGGTCTCTGAGCCCACTTAAAACTAAGGCGGAGCGCCTTAGGTCTTGCCTGGGTTTGAGACTAAAAGAATCTATTTCCCTTCCTACAGATCTCTCTCTCTCCTTCCTCTCTCACTCTAGCTCTCGTCTCTCTCTCGTCTCCTCTCATTCTTGCTCTCTCTTCCTCGTCTCTCCCTCTCTCTTCCTCTCTCCCCTCTCCTCTCCTTTCCTCTCTTCTCGCCTCTTCCTCATCCTCTGACTCCTAATATGGGAGCCTCACACTCTAAAACAGAGGCCCTGGGCCTCACACCCTTGGAGTGTCTCCTAACACTTTTAAGTAACCTTAGATCTCCAGAATTCTCAGCTTTGAGAAAGACTTCTGCCAGCGCTCTGGTAATGGTCAGGATGCTTGTATGTACAGGCATTCTTTGCCCTTCATCATGTCCCTCTCTCTATTCCTCTTAAGACTCCTGTCCCCCTCCCATATACACTAGACCGAACTCCACCTCTGCTTTTGACCTTGGGTGGCCGCCTAGGCTCCCTCTGTGTGTGTGCCTTTCTCTCTCTCTGTCTTTCTCGTCCCCATCCCACCCCTTTCTCTCTGCCCCGGGCCATGCTGTCTGGTCCCAACCACTGTCCAGGCGGCCTCATGCTGGCTGTCCCACGTGGAAGTAAAGTATGCTCTAGAGTGACCTATGCCTTCTGTGCCTTTTGTTTCCTGCTTTTTTTACACTTAATATTATGATGCATGACATTTTGCAACTTCTAAACTTGCCAGCCGAGTATTTCTCCAGACAAAAAAAAAAAAAAAAAAAAAAATGAAGAGATTGAAGAGATCCTCAGGTACAGACAGGCAGAGAACTCAGAAATCCATAGCAGAGAAATTTCTATGGGTGTTCATGGCGTGGGGGCTTGGGTGCACGTGTGTGTGTGTGTGTGTGTGTGTGTGTGTGTGTGTGTGTGTGTGTATGTGTGTGACAATGGAATCTCAGTGTGCATGTGGGTGTGTGATATGGAGATGAGAAGTCAGTGTTAGGTGTCTTCCTCAGTTACTCTCCACCTTATTTTGAGACAGGGTCTCTCACTGAACCTGGACTTACTGATTCAGCTAGAATGGTGGGCCAGCAAGCTCCAGGGATCTTTCTGTTTCTTCCTCCCCAGTGCCAGTATTATAGGTACACATCACCACAGTTGGAGACTCTGTGTATGTGTGTGTGTGTGTGTGTGTGTGTGTGTGTGTGTGTGTGTGTGACAGGGTTTTTCCCAAGCTGACCTGGAACTCACTATGTACACTAGACTGGACTCAGAATCTGTCTGCCTCTGCCTCCCAAGTGCTTGTGTTAAAGGTGTGCACCACCATGCCCAGCCCTGAGGAAAGCTTCTTATGGATAGAAGAAAAGAAAGCCAACATATAGGATTTGGAAGCCAGTGCTCTTAACCACTGAACCATCTCTCCAGCCCCTAAAATAATTGTTTTACGAAAATTAACATTGGCAGGGCTGGAGAGATGGTTCGGCAGTAAAGAGCACTTGCTGTTCTTCCAGAGGACCTGGGCTTGATTCCTAGCACCCACATGGCAGCTAACAACTGGCTTTAACTCCAGTTCCAGGGGATTGGACACCTTCTTCTGGGCTCTGCAGGCATTGCATGACATGGGTGCACTTATATACATGTAGGCAAAACACTCATATACATGGAATAAGAATAAGAAAAAAGGGGCTGGAGAGATGGCCTAGTGGTTAAGAGCGCCCACTGTTCTTGCAGAGGACCCGGGTTCAATCCCCAACAACCACATGGCGGCTAAGAACTGTCTTTAACTCCATTTCCAGGGGAATCTGACACACTCTTCTGACCTCCGTGGCATTGCACGACATGGGTGCACAAACCTACATGCAGACAGTACATTCATACACATACAAGAATAAATAAGTAAATAAATAAATAAATAAAATAATAAAGGAATAAGAAAAAATTTTTAAAGAAAGAAAATTAACATTGGGTCTTGTGAGATGGTTCAGTGGGTAAGAATGCTTACCATCAAGCCTGATGACCATAGTCATCCCCAGAACCCCAGAACCCACAAGGAGAAAGAACTGACTTCTTCAAGTTGTGCTGTGCCCTCACATACAAAATGACTAAATAAATGTAAAAAAATTTAATTGCCATTGACAGCTTCAGGAGGTGAAACAATTACACCTATGATGCAGGAGCAGGAACTTATGTAATCATGTGTATATTAAAATTAGCAGAGCATAATTGAAAAACTAAGCAAAAGTCCAGAAGAGAAAGTAAAGGAAAAAGCAATAAAAGTAAAATATAAAAATGTAGATAAGAACAGGAAGTCAGAAGTCCAGCCCAGGAAGTCCAGGTCTCTGAGTAACAGGAGTTCCAGAAAGAGAAGTAAAGAAACAGAGGGAAGGAAATGAAGCAGCAATCCAATTCTGAAAAGGAAACACTGGGACTTTCCACACCAACAGAGCCCGTTGGAGCCCGGCACGGTGGTGCTGCAATCCTAGCCACTGGGAGGCTGGGAAAGGAGGAATATGAATCCCATGCCTGCCTGGGCTACTTAAGCATGTTCTAGACTAACCTGGACTGCAATAGTGAGACCACATCTAAAAAATTTTTTTAAGTTAATAGCCTATTGAATGCTGGCACAGTGGATTAGGTTTAGACCCGTACAGACGGCTATGCCTGGAACATTTCAAAACTCTGTGGTCCAAATTTAAACTCTTCCAGGAAGAACTACATAAATCACATCCCATCCTAAGGCTGCAGCAACAGGATGAGCCCACCAGCTCGGCAACAGGACCAGTGTCCTGTGCCAGCGCACACTGGTGTCACAGCACAGGTGGCCTGAGATTCGTAGACCACAACATACCTTCATGGGCTTGTTAGCTAAGCATCAGTCTACTGTGGCAAAAAGAAGAGATTCCATAAGGTCTGTGGCAAGGGCTCCAAGAGAACTGGCTCAACCCAGACAAAACAGAACCACTAAGGAGGAGGATGTTTCTGTCTACAAAGAGAGGAGGTTTATTGAGCTTACAGTCCTAGGAGTTGGAAATTTCAGGGTCAAGGGGCTGTAACTGGTGAGGGCCTCCTTGCTGTTGGAGACCTGGGTGACTCTGCTGAATCCGGGTGTGGGACAGGGCATCACCTGGAAAGGGGGAAGAGGCAGCTAGGTTTTTTTCCTTTCTTTTTTTTTTTTGTCTTTTTTTTTTTTTTTTTTTTTTTCCTTTCTTCAATGCTAGGATTATAAGCATACACCATCATGCCTGACTTACTTTTTTTTTTTTTGTCTTTTTAAGACAGTCTCCCTGTAGCCCCAGAGGGCCTGGAAATCTCTATATAGACCAGGTTGGCCTTGAACTCACAGAAATCTGTGATTAAAGCTGTGCTCCGGGTTGGAGAGATGGCTCAGCGGTTAAGAGCCCTGACTGCTCTTGCAGAGGACCTGGGTTCGATTCCCAGCACCCACATAGCAGCTAAGAACTGTCTTTAAGCCGGACATGGTGGTGCCCACCTTTAATCCTAGCACTTGGGAGGCAGGGGCAGACAGATCTCTGTGAGTTCAAGCCCAGCCTGGTCTACAGAGTGAGTTCCAGGCCAGCTGGGCCTATAGGGAGACCTGTCTCCAAAATAAATAAATAAATAAATAAATAAATAAATAAATAAGTGCTCGCCCAGCTGCAGCTAGCTTTTATTGCAGACCTACATTTGAGACAATTTGTGGATCTGCTACTGTATTAATCATGGGTCCACACAATATGTCCTTGATACCTAATCACCTCCTCAAGGTCTTAGCTGGTCCAACCTCTTGATACATTACCATGGGGATTAAATCTCAATGAGAGATTTCCCCCAGGGGGCATTCAAACCATGGCAAGTATGGTGCCCAGGACATGGAGATCCATCCAGGAGAGAGACAAGGGCATTCCAGAGGGGTGGTACAGAGAGACCCCAGGATGATGGGCATGTATATCAGGCATGTATAGCTATTGCCATGAGGGTTGGGCAAGAGTACAGGAGTGTTGAGAGATGTCACAACCAGCTCCCTATTGCTGCTATGTGGCTGTTTAAGAGCAGGAGACTTGGGCTGAGAAGATGGCTCAGTTGGTCAAGTACTCCCATTGAAAGCAGCAGGTGGGTGCAACAAACCTGCATGCAGACAGTACATTCATACACATTAAATAAATAAATAAATAAAAATAAATAAATATTTAAAAAGAAAGCAGCAGGACCCGAGTTCAGTTCCCAGAATCCATGTAAATAAAGCTGGGTGAGATGGTTTATACTTATAATCCTAGGGTTGGGGAGACATGGCAGACAGATCCCTGGGGCTGACTGGCTGGTCAACCTAGACTAATTGGCAATTCCAGGGTCAATGAGAAACCCTGTCTCAAAAAATAAGGTAAGAACAATCAAGATGGCTCAAGGAGTAAAGGCACCTGTCACCAAATCTAAAGACATGAGTTCCCTACCCAGAACCCACATGGTGGAAGGAGACTCCTGAACGTTACCCTCTGACCTCTGACCCATGTGTGTACTAACACACACACACACACACACACACACACATACACACACACGGGGGGGGGGGGAGGATGCACTTGTGCACTTGACTGCTCCTGATCACAGGCTGATGGAGACTCACTTTATATGTTCTGTGTCCTGCTGCCTGGGTCAACAGAAGACACTTGGCCTAGTGACCAAAGTGTCCAATGTCACCTGCTCTGAGCCCTGATCTGAATGTGGAACACAGAGAGCTCAGCAGCAAGAAAACAGAACAGCCCAGGCCCCTGGCCAATAATGCTCAAAGTCATGTTCTTCTTACTTTCCCAAAACTCAGCCTCTGATCCGCCCAGAGGAGGCTCTTGTCAGCGCCCATGGAGGCTTGGGCCAGCTGTGTGCTGGAGGCCCAATTGAGTCCTGTCTTTGTAGGAGACCTCTTCCTGCGTGTGTTAGTTATTTGCTTCATCGATGACAAGATACATGATGGGGGCCAGGCATGGTGGCACACGTCTTTAATCCCAGCACTCTGGAGGCAGAGGCAGGCAGATCTTTGTGAGTTCAAGGCCACCCTGGTCTACATAGAGAGTTCCAGAACAGCTGGGGCTGCAGAGTGACCCTGTCTCAAAAAAATTAAAAAAAAAAAAAAAAGATACACAATGGAAGTAATTAAAAGAGGAGTTTATTCTGGCTCACAGTTTAGAGAACACAATCCGGCATGACAGGAAGGTCTGGTGGCTACAGCTGCTTGGTGTGTTGGAACTGGGGCTCTGTTGTGTGGCTTGTGCACATCTTGGTAGATCAGGAAACAGCAATGAAAAAAAAAGCAACTGATACAGAAAATTGGTACCAAGAAGTGTGGTGTTGCTGTGAAAAACATAAATGTGTTCTTGGGCCTTTGGAATTGGTTTGTGGGAGGAATGTGGACGAGGTGGGAGCTGCAGGCTGAGGAAGCTCTAAAACATTTCCTGAAAGCAGAGCTTCATGGGGGTTCTGGTGGAGGGTTGAAAGACCAGAATACTGAAAGTAATGGAGACAAGGAAGATCAGGATCATGAGGCTCCAGAAGGGAGCAAAGACTCTATCAAGAACTGAGTACAGACATTTGTGTTGCAGTCTTTATTTTTTCCAATTGTTATTATCATTATTATTATTATTATTATTATTATTATTATTAGTCTTTTTGAGACAGGATCTCCCTTTAGTCCCAGCTGGCCTGGAGCTTGCTATGTAGACCAGACTAGCCTTGAACTCACAGAGATCCGCCTGCCTCTGCCTCCCAAGTGCTGGGATTAAAGGCATGTGCCACCATCTCCAGCCACTTATTATTTTTATTGTATGTGTGTGAGTGTATTGCCTGCATATGTGTAAGTGCACCCATGTTGTGCAATGCCCATGGAGGTCAGAAGGCATTGGATTCTCTTGGAACTGGAATTACAGATGGTTGTTAGCCACTATGTGGGTGCTGGGAATTGAGTCCTGGTCCTCTGAAGAAGTAGCCATTGCTTTTAACTGCTGAGCCATCTCTCCAGTCCTGTGTTACATTCTTTTTTTTTTTGTCTTTTTTGAGACAGGTCTCCCTGTAGCCCTGTGTTACATTCTTGCAAGTAACCTAGGTATGTTCTCCCTGGGTTCTGAAATTTTTAGTGAGATGAAATTTAAAATTAATCCATTTATTTGGTGGAGGAAACTCAAACCCATTAACATTCAGGATGCAGCATGGTAATTGTTTACTGCATTTAGCCAGATTTACAATGAGAATCCAGAGCCAAAACCAGCAGAGAAATGAGGAAAATGTGCAGTGTGTTGTGAACAGGAGCATGAGAGAATTTAAGATGGCAGAGGACAGATTCATTGTTATCATGAATTAGATTAACACCATTAAGGAGAAAGCCTTGGGGGGCTGGAGAGATGGATCAGCAGGAAGGGCACTGACTGCTCTTGCAGAGGGCCTGGATTCAGTTCCCAGCATGTTTATGGTGCCTAACAACCATCTATAACTCCATTTCTGGGGAATCCAATGCCCCTTTCTGACCTCTGTGGGCATTGCACAGCACAGGTGCATATACAAAAAATAAAAAATACATTATTTTAAAGAGGAGGTCTTGGACCAGTGAGATAGTTTAGTAAGTAAAGGTGTTTGCTGACACACCTACAACCCAAGTTCAATCCTTGGAACCCACCTGGTTGGAGGAGGGAACTGACTCCCATAAATTGTCCTCTGACCTCCGTATGCACAGTGGGCCATACATACACCAAACACACACACACACACACACACACAAATACACACACACACACGTGCATGCATGCAGACACACACAAACATAAGTAAATGTAAAAAAAAAAAAGGAGAAAATCCTTACTTTCATTAGGATAAAGGGAAGGTGCCTTGAGAGCAAGACCCCACACACCGAAATCTTCACAGCGTAAAATCTAACTTGAAAAATTTTCATGTAAAAAGGCAGTTGCGGGCTGGAGAGATGGCCTAGTGGTTAAGAGCGCCGACCGCTCTTACAGAGGACCCGGGTTCGATCCCCAGTACCCACATGGTGGCCGAGAACCATCTGTAACTCCAGTTCCAGGGGAATCCGACACCCTCTTCTGACCTCCGTGGCATTGCACGACACGGGTGCACAAACTTGCATGCAGACGTACATTGATACACATACAGAAATAAAGAAAATTAAAAAAAAAAAAAAAGTAAAAAAAAAGGCAGTTGCACCTGGGCATGGTGGCACATGCCTTTAATCCTAGAACTTGGGAGGTAGAGGCAGGCGGATCTTTGTGAGTTCAAGGCCAGCCTGGTCTACAGAGTGAGTTCCAGGACAGCTGGGGCTACAGGGAGACCCTGTCTTAAAAAGACCAAAAAAAAAAAAAAAAAAAAAATGCAGTTGCATGAGAAGATGAGTCCCAATTCAAAAGGGCTGCCTGGGGATGTCTTCCCAGGTTCAAAGGCACCAAGAGACCCCTTAGCTATAATCCAAACATCTTGAGGTGCTGCTGGTTCTGCAGGCACATAGACTGCAAGAATTTCAGGCTCACTGAGGTTTGCACCAACCTCCACCGTCCCCCCCCCCCCCCTCCTCTAGTCTTGGCGCTCTGCGCTGTCCCTGCCGGCCCGTACTCGGAGGCCCCTTTCCCCCCTTTGTCTTCCCCTTCTTCTCTCCCGCGCCCCCTGTCCGCCCCCACCTGTGAGGGGGCTGCTGCCTGGCTCTCGGTTTCCCCGCCCCCGACTGCTCTTGCCGCGGCCCCGGGTTACTCTTCACCCCGCCCCCCCCGGGTCGCTCCCGCCCGTCTTTCCGCGGGCAGCAGGTGCAAACGCCTTTGAGCCTCAATTAGGAAGGCAGAGGCCGGCGGAATCTGAGTTCACCACAAGAGCCAGCTGGTCCATTTACAGAGTGGGTTCCAGGCCCTCGGCAGCTGAGCCATGGGAGACCTGTCTTAAACAAAAAAAAAAAACAAAAGGGGCTGGAGAGATGGCCTAGGGTTAAGAGGCGACTGCTCTTACAGAGGAACCGGGTTCAATCCCCAGCACCCACTGGCGGCGCGAGAGCACGTCTGAAAACTCCAATTCCAGGAAACTCCAGTTCCAGGGGAATCGAGACCCTCTTCTGACCTCCCGCAGGCAATTGCACACACGGGTTGCACAACTTGCATGCAGACAGTACATCATACACATACAGAAATAAATAAAATTAAATAAAAAAAAATTAAAAAAAAAAACAAGAAGGGGGCTGGAGAGATGCACAGCGGTTAAAAAAAGCGCCAACTGCAGGCCGGGCGTGGTGGCACGCCTTTAGATCCTAGCACTTGGGAGGCAGAGGCAGGCGATCTGTGGTAGTCAAGCCAGCCCTGGGTCTACAGAGTGAGTTCCAGGCAGCTGGACCTACAGGGAGACCCGTCTCAAAAAGACCAANAAAAAAAAAAAAAGGCGCCGACTGCTCTTGCAGAGGACCAGGGTTCGAATCCTAGCACCCACTTGGCGGCTAAGAACTGTTTTTAACTCCAGCTCCAGGGGAATCTGACGCCATCTTCTGACCTCCGCGGCATTGCATGACACAAGTATACCAATGCACATGCAGACAGTACACTCATACACATAAAAAATAATAAAAATTAGCCGGGCGTGGTGGCGCACGCCTTTAATCCTAGCACTTGGGAGGCAGAGGCAGGTGGATCTTTGTGAGTTCAAAGCCAGCCTGGTCTACAGAGTGAGTTCCAGGACAGCTGGGGCTACAGGGAGACCCTGTCTCGAAAAAGACAAATAATAAAAATTAAAAAACATTTTAAAAGGTGTATTAGGGGCTGGAGAGATAGCCTAGCGGTTAAGAGCACCGACTGCTCTTGCAGAGGACCCGGGTTCGATCTCCAGCACCCACATGGCGGCTAAGAACCGTCTGTAACTCCAATTCCAGGAGAACTCCAGTTCCAGGGGAATCCGAGACCCTCTTCTGACCTCCGTGGCATTGCACGACACGGGTGCACAAACCTACATGCAAACAGTACACTCATATACATACAAAAATAAATAAAAATAAAAATTAAAAAAAGTCTTATAAAATTCTTAAAAAAAATAAAATAAAATATTTTATTATTTATTATTTTTATAAATATGAGTGTATTGTCTACATGTATATAAGTGCATTCGTTATGTAATGCCTGAGGAGTTAATTCTGAGAGTGTTGAATTCTCCTGGAACTGGAGTTATGGATAGTTGTTGGCCACCATGTGGGTCCAGGAATTGAACCTGGGTCCTCTGCAAGACCAGTCAGTGCTCTTAACCACTGACCCTTCTGTCAGCCCCCTGAAGGCATTATTATAAAGGGGCCCATCTGTCGCAAGCACTGCCTCCACAGTGATGGGAGGTGGCTGTTTTTTATGGGGTTGTTTGTTTGTTTGTTTGTTTTGAGGCAGGGTCTCCCTGTAGCTCCAGCTGGCCTGAAACTCACCTTGTACACCAGGCTGGCCTTGAACTCACAGAGATCCACCTGCCTCTGCCTCCTGAATGCTGGCTGGGATCAAAGACACGGACCGCCATACCTGGCTTTTTTTTTCCTTTATTGTCTCTGCCTTCCAGTTCTCTTACTATAAAAATTGATTACTCCTGTAGTAAAGCAAATATGCACATAAACAGGAAGAAATACTCAAGTCTCAAAGTCACACTTGAAACTGCAAAACTGAACTACATGTGTGGTTTCAGGGCTTTCTCACCTCTCTGAGGATGCTTCATTTGGGGGATGGAAGGTGTTTCCCATGTTGCCTCCCTGATGGACAGAGCCAGGGGCTGAGTGTGACTGTGCTGATCCTCTAGGATCATGCCAGAGCTGGGTACCTTGAGATGTGGCACAGGCTAAATGCCTGAGACACTCCAATGCTGTGTGTGTGTGTGTGTGTGTGTGTGTGTGTGTGTGTGTGTGTGTGATTCAGAGGGGTGGGGTCCCTTTGGAAGGCAAGGGTTATATACCTGAGGTTTTCTTGGAAGACGCAGGAGAAATGATGGACTTGAATTTCTGGAGATGTCCTGGACAAGACAGAAGTTGTGCTAGGTGGGAACAGAGTGTGTAAAGGTGGAGAAGGTGCTGTGGTAGGCTGGCGTGGCTCCATGGCCTCAAGCTCCAAGTGTTAACTAACTTGGACTACATTCCAAGCCAGTGGGAGTCACTGAGTCAGTGTGGGGAACAGAGGGGGGCGGTCAGACTAAGTAGAGCAGTTGGAGAAACAACTGAGGAACTGGGGGCTGGGAGGGGCTGTGGCTGCACTCAGGCTCAGGTGGGGGTGTGATGAGAGGATAGACGTAGAAGTCTCAGAGAAGTGGCAGGCACCGTAGGCCAGCAGTCCCACCTGCATCCAGCCCTGCAGTGTAGATCCTGGCAGGAGCTTGCACCCATGTGTGAAATGGGTGTGAACTTCACAAAGATAGGTGTGCATTTTCAGTCCCTTACTTTGGCTCTAGGCTCAGCAAGTGTTTGGGGACAGTAAACCTTGTCTACTAGGGTGCTACAAGGGCCCAGAGCCCAGTGTACAGGGAATGGAAGCACTTCAAGTGCCACATTGCCTCCTCCTCTGAATCTTCCCATTAAGCCAAGCTTGATGGTCTGCCATCCCTGGCAAATCCCAGGGGAAGACGGAGTGCTGCCAGCGTGTGGGAGGCGTGGTCAGGCAGAGTGCCTAGGGCCACAGCACTACAAGGCACAGGAAAATATTTCAGTTTTTTTTTTTTTTTCTGGTATTTTCGAGACAGGGTCTCCCTTTAGTCTCAGCTGGCCTGGAGCTCACTCTGTAGACCAGGCTGGCCTTCAACTCACAGAGATCCACCTGCCTCTGCCTCCCAAGTGCTGGGATCAAAGGCATGCACCACCACGCCTAGCCAATATTTTAGTTTTTTGTCTTTTTGAGATGGGGTCTCCCTTTAGTCCCAGCTGACCTGGAGCTTGTTCTGTAGACCAAGCTGGCCTTGAATTCATAGAAGTCCGCCTGCTTCTGCCTCTCGAGTGCTGGAATTAAAAGCGTGTGCCACCACGACTGGCTCAGTTTTTTTTGTTTGTTTGTTTTGTTTTTGGTGGTGCTGAGGGTTGAATCCCAGGGGCTCATGCATACAAAGCAAGCACTCCACATTGAGCTAAACCTTAATAAGATGAATAGAATCTAGCCAAGGTTTTGTGTGTCTTTATGCCAATACAGTCAAAAAATAGAATGAATGTATAAGTATATAATATATATGTAGCCCAGCCTCGCCTCGAACTCACTGCAATCCTCCTGCCTCAGCCTCCCCTGCTGGAATGAGAGGCATGTACCCCCCCACGCCATAGTCTTCAGAACTGAGTGGGAGCCTCAGTTCTGAAGAAATTCCCCGGGATCCGTCCCTGCTAGGTCTTGGGGGAGCGGTGGAGGGTGGTAGTCCAGGACCAGCGTGGGGAGCGAAGAACCAAGAGATGCTCTGGTTGGAAGCGAGAGCGCGGGTGCCCAGGGTGTGGCGCGGGCGGGGCGGGGTCGGCGGCCAGAAAGTCCGAGGGCTCTGCTCTTCCGGGAACAGCTAGAGCTGGGTGAGTGGGGACGCGAAGGGGACGCGGAGGTGCCGAGGGTGAGCGCAACCCCAACAGCGCCCGTAGGAGCGCGGGGAGCCAGAAGGGACGCTGGGGCGGGAGCCCCGGGCAGGCACCGGGCTGCCTGGGGCTTGGCGGGACTCCCGGGAGCGCTCGGGGACATCTCGGGACCCCGGGACTGCAGCGGAGGGGGCGCCTGGTGGGGCTCCAAGACCCCGCAGGCGGCTGCGGGGCAGCGAGGGGTAGAGGCATCTGTCCGGCAGCTGGGGAGTCCCGCCTCCCCCGTGAGACAGAGCTGGGATCCCTGGGAAACTGAGGCCGTGGGAGGGGCCCTTGTCACGCTGGCAGAGCCAGGGCTTGCGCCCTGGCGGGCTTTGATGCCATTGCCAAAGCTGGCTTCCGGGAAAGGGTCCTGGGGTCACTTCTGCCTGTCCTGGATGTATGCCTGTGAGGGCCCTCCCTGGGGCTTTACTGAGGGTGGGTAACTGAGGTTTGGGCTTGACAGACAGCAGGCATGTCCTTTATTCCGAACTTGAGCTTTCCTATTAGTTGACTTTTGACTTTGTTTCTTCAGTTTGCATTTTGCTTGTTTTTGGTTGTGCAAGCTGGCGCCTGAATGCCTGCTTTGTGTGAGAAAGTGGTCACTCTCCTGAGGCAATTTTCCCACACCCCAGACCTCACAGTGACCACCTCATACTGCTGGTCCTTCCAGATGTGTTGATGGCAGACTGTTCATTTTCACAATGTGTACAGCTCATAAATGTTAGGAGGACTTGCAGTGAGTCATTTAAAAGAAGTTGTGGGGATAAGACTCAGGAGACAGGTAGTAGGAAGAACCGGCCCAAGAAGGCACAGTCCCCTTATGTTTCTGGGTCACAGTCTCAAGGGAGGCCCAAGTTGCCCCAGACCCACTAGCTCAAGCCCAGGGACACAGAGGTCCCTCAGTGGCAGGAGGTCTGGAGGTGCCCTGGGGGTACTTGAAACTGCGGATCCAGTCAGTGGGGAGGGCTCAGATCCTCTCTTTGTCCTAGGTGGAGATGGGGCCCTGGGCTCCATGGAGTATTAACACCAAGGGTGGAGAAGCTGATGCTGTTGCTCTCAGAACCTTCTGGCATTGGGAAGGGGAGGGTGGTGGCTGCCTGCAGGCCTGGTCCTGCCCTGCCTCTGTCTCCCAAGCAGAGGTGATGGTCTTCTGAGTAGCCATGTGGCATAGTTGGCTTTGGAGGCACAGACCTGGAATGTTCTGCAAGATCCTGAGCCTCAGTTTCTTCATCTGCAAAGTGGGACTAATAATAAAGCCCCCATGGAGGCTGAGCACGTAGTGTGGGTCAAAGACTTGTGGCTGAGCCCTGCCCTATGGCCTTCATGGGAATGAATGAAGCTCTGACAGGATGAGGGCAAAAGTCCTGAGGCAACAAGCCATGTACCACTGTGGATCCTTCCACAGAGGACCAGGGGTGGCCAGAGGAAAGAAGGCCCAGAATAATCGCCTGTGCCCTCTGCTCTGCCCAGCACCCACAGAGTTCGGGAACTTATATGTTGGTGTGCTCTCAGCCTTGGGTCTGAGCCTGAAGGACACCTATTCCTCTGGAGGAAACCAACACTGACAGCCACAGCCCCATGTGGAGCTTGCCAGGGAGGTTTTGTGTTCGTCTTTTCTCCTTTGAGCATTCTGAGGGTCCTAAGCAGGTTGGAGGCAGGGCAAAGCTTGGATTCTGATTTACCTTCTGGAAGAGACAGAAATACAGGGTGGGCGGCTTAGTCCCTCTGAGTATCCCCCAGGCCCACCCCTGCTCTGTCCCTCAGTGTCCTTCTGGGAGTTGATCTCTGTCTCAGCTCAGCCTAGCCCAGGGTGGGCGGCTTAGTCCCCTCTGAGTATCCCCCAGGACTACCCCTGCTCTGTCCCTCAGTGTCCTTCTGGGAGTTGATCTCTGTCTCAGCTCAGCCTAGCCCAGAGTGACTCAGCTTGGTGGGCCCCACCCACTGCTTGTGTGCACCCCCAGGCTAGTGACTCAGGAGCTAGGCAGTCTCCAAAAGGCCCCTAGAATCTTCTTGTTCCGACTCCTGTGGTCTCCATGTGGGCCAGGTGACCTCCCTGTTTTGTGACCTCGGGTAGATACAGGGCCAGCCCTCTGATCTCTTCAGCCTAGCAGAGTAGGAACACAGTCTTTGTGGGGGCAGACTTACAGAGACCTCCATGTCTGTGGCGGGATCCAGAAGCACTGTGCTGGACGGTGGGATTCCAGGCAGGACAAGTTCACTAGCTCGTTAACACACCAGGTGTTCTGTCTATTTAACATGACTTAAGGTGAACCTGCCTTCCTAGTTGACCAGATGATTGACAGTGAAACTGAAAACATAGGTCTTCCAACAGAGATTATAGTCTTGAACAGTTAATCTTATGGGGCTATTTGCTACTGTAACACTGTTTGGGGACTTCCTGGGCACAGAGTATGGGCCTGGGCCCCCTGCTGAGTGCTGTGACTGGAGCACAACTGGCTGCAGAGCCCTGCGGGGAGGGGAGAGATATTGTTGGAAGTGCTGAGCCTGGTAGACCTCTAAGATGGGATGTTCTAGAAAGTCAACTGCAAGTCACCCTGGTAGGGAAGGTTGGGAGAAGGCGGGTGCAGAGGGACCCAAGGTGGGTTGCTGGTTCCCAGCATTGGTGTAGAGTGACTGCCAGGAGTACTGGTTTCTTTTTGGAACTTGTGAGTGTCTGGGAAAGTACAGTACCAATGACTTGTACACTTTCAGATGTTTGTTTACATTCAGGGAATTCTACCTCCATTAATGAAACATGTCATTAGGCATGGTGGTGCTTGCCTGCAATCCCAGCACTCAGGAGGCAAAGGCAGGAGGATTACCATCAGTTTGAGTCTTGTCTGGACTATATAATGAATATCATGCTAGCCTGAGAAACTTAACATAGCAAGACTCTCTGTACCTCCTTCCCTGTAACCCCCCAAAAGAAAAGCAACAATAAGCCAGGCCACAGTGGTGTAGACTGGAATCCTAGTACTCAGGAGTCGGGAGCCTGAGACAGGAGGTTCCTGAGTGCAAGGCTAGCTTGAGCTATGGACTGAGTTCCAGGTCAGCTTGGGCTACATAGCAGGTCTGTTTCACCAAAGCAAAAAGCAAAAAACAAAAAACAAAACAACAATAACAACGCCAGTAGGAAACCCTGACAAATGTCACAGCAGGATTCATATGGTGACCAGGCCTTGACAGCAGATGGAGCTGGGTCTGGATTCAGGATAGGAGACTGACCAGCGAGAGAGACTGATTCAGTTAGCAAATATTGAGCATAAAGAGGGACCGCGCGATTCCCTTCTTCCCTTTTTGATATTTATTTATTATTATTAATTTTTTTGGTCTTTTTGAAACAGGATCTCCCTGGAGCTCTAGTTGTCCTGGAACTCACTATAGACCAGGCTGGCCTTGAACTCACAGAGTTCCATCTGCCTCTGCCTCCCAAGTGCTAGGATTAAAGTTGTCGTGGGAGTTGATCTGTCTCAGCTCAGCCTAGCCCAGGGTGACTCAGCTTGGTGGGCCCCACCCACTGCTTGTGTGCACCCCCCAGGCTAGTGACTCAGGAGCTGGGCAGTTTCCAAAAGGCCCCTAGAATCTTCTTGTCCAGACTCCTGTGGTCTCCATGTGGAGACCGGCTTCCTCTTCTATTAAGGCAGTCTCCGTTGTAGCTAGGCTGGCCTAAAACTCAAAATTCTCCTGCCTCAGTCGCCCCAGTGCTGAGGGTCTCAGGCTTTGTTACCGTATCTGGTAGGACTGCACACTGTCGTATCTAAACTTTGGTGATGCACAAGTGGCCATCTTCCAGGACCTCACTCACTCCAGCTTCCTGGTACAGCTTCTCAACTTCCTTCCACGGCCCAGGGCTCCACCCCACCCAGCTGCTTCCTGTGGCTCAGATGCCAACAGACATATGTACGTGCCTGCACTCGTGTGTGTGTGTGTGGTGTTGTATGTGCCTGCATGTGCGTGTGTGTTGTATGTGCCTGCACGTGCATGTGTGTGTGGTGTTGTATGTGCCTGCACATGTGTGTGGTGTTGTATGTGCATGCATGTGTGTGGTGTTGTGTCTGCACATGTGTGGTGTATGTGCCTGCTTGTGTGTGTTGTATGTGTCTGCACATGTGTGTGGTGCTGTATGTGTCTGCATGTGTGGTACTGTATGTGCCTGCACTTGTGTGTGGCAGTGTATGTGCCTGCATGTATGGTATTGTGTCTCTGTCTATGCCTGCATGTGTTTGTGTCTCCATGTGAGTATACCTATGTGTCTGCATATGTGTGTGGTGTGTATGTTGTTGTATATAGTGTATCTGCATGTGTCTGCATGTATGTCTTCACAGGTGTGGTGTGTCTACATGTGGCATGTATTTGTGTCTGCAGTGTCTACATATGTGTGCATGTGTGTACATGCATGTGGAAGCAGAGGCTGACCTCTGGTGTCTTCCTCGGTAACTTCACACTTCACTGGCTGAGGCAGGACTTTTGCTGGACCCTGAGTTGCACATTCAGCTGGTCTAGCAGGGCAGTTTGTTCTGGGATCTGTCTCTGTCTCCAGAGCACTGAGATCACAGGTGGGCCACCACAAGCGTCCAGCATTTCCTTGGATTCTGGGGATTACAACCCATCCCTATGCTTGTGCATCAAGTGCTTTACCCATTGAGCTGCCCCCCAGCCCTTGTGTGGCTTCTTGTCTAAAACAAGCAGGCACCCCTCAATTCTCCAGCTACAATAGGTGTGTATGTTCGTAGGAACTCAGGACTCCCATTTTTTGATAGGGAAATAGGCCCAGACAGGATGCTGGCTGGCATCGGATTCCACAATGGGCAGTCTTCCACTCTGGAGACCCCACTGTCTCAATAGACTCAGTGCCAGTGAGCATTCTGAGTGATGGGGTACTCACACAGCACTGGGTGCTTAGTAGGTCTGCAGCCTTCATTCTTGGTATCCCATGACCTTGAAGCTGTGGGCAAAGGGCATGTGGATGGCCAGCATCCCAGGAAACCTGTTGGCTTCCTCTGCCCCTATTCAGAAGCTTTACTCCAGCCCAGTGATTGGCTGCACCGACCCTGGGACTAGCTGGGAGACATGGAGAGAGTGTAGGACCCAACCGTGAACACTTCCTTGAGTGTCCCTGAGTCTGGCCTAGACTGCTCAATGGCCTGGACAGGGCCTCCCTCTTGGTGCACAGGGTGGGCCCCTGGGGCTGAGGTGTAAAGTCTGTGTATAGAGATACTCTATGGTGCCCACTGAGCTGGGCCAAAAGTAGGCAGCAACAATATTCCATTCTGCATAGGGGGAAACTGAGGCCCAGAGGATTGAAGTGACTTGGGAACAGGGATTTGAGGAAGCCAAGCTTTGCTAGCTGGTAGTCAGTCACCAGAGGAATGAGTGAATGAATGAAGATGGCCTAAGGTGCTTGAACATAATGCGCATGTCTCCAAGCCTTTGGGCAACATTTGATCCTAGGGGAGGAGAGCTGGGAGTTCCCTGGCAGGAAGGCTGAGAAGCTGTCCCAGGAGGCTGGTGTGGGTGAGGCTGCATCTGCATTAGCAAAGTTCAGATCACACCAGAAGGTGGAGGAGGAGATGAGAGAAAAGCTGCCCAAAGTAGGCGCAGGTGCTGGGACTGGGCGGAGTCTCAGGGCATTGGGTGGTGTGTGTCCTCTGGAGCCCAGAATCAGTGGGCTGGCTGGTCCTGGGGGACAGAATCTCAGGTGCTGAAGGCAATGGTGGGCTGATGGCCGTGCTCCTCTGAAAGTGCTCTCACCCCGCCCTGTGTTCTTTCTCAGATCTTTCCTGAACAGCAGTACAGCAGACATGGCTCCACCCTGGGTACCCGCTGTGGGCCTCACACTGGCACCCAACTTGGGGGGCTTCATAGGTGCCTACTTTGTACGTGGTGAGGGTCTCCCCTGGTATGCCAGCCTGAAGAAGCCGTCGTGGCATCCACCTCGCTGGACACTGGCTCCCATCTGGGGCACTCTGTACTCAGCCATGGGGTAGGTGTTTGTATATTATCACCTTGGGGGTGTCCTATCCCCCACGGACACAGCTTGGCAGGGCACCAAGCCCCTTTGCAGAGGGAGGCTTGGGACAGAGATGGCAACATGTGGGAGTTGGGGGGGGGTTCAGGTTTCAGGTCTATGAGTTGCACAACAGAACTTTTTCCTGCTGGTCTCCAGGGAGAGCTGCTTGATGGCTCACTCCACCGAGGTTGCCCTGAGTGTAAAGGTCAGTGTGGACAACAGTGGACAAGACACCGTGACAAACAGGCAGCAGTGCAATCCCTTGATTAGACTGCACATCATCAGGCCCTGGTGTGGTTCATTCTCAGAAGCCTTACCTAGTGGTTGTTTCAAGGCCCTGACAGCTAGCATGACCAGGCTGCTGCTGTCCTCTCATCTCCCAGTCTCTCCTGTAGCCACACACTGACCCAGGGTCTCAACTCAAATCTCTGTAGCAATCCTAGGAGAAACAAAGGGCCAGAGAGGGCAAGCAACTTCCCTTAGATCACACAGAAGTCAGTAGCAAGGCATGCCTGAGCCATCACTGGGTGATCTTGGAATGGTGGTCGTGGCCTTTACCAGCTAATGTCCTGACTGGCAGCCTCTGTTCCAGGTATGGCTCCTACATGATATGGAAAGAGCTGGGAGGTTTCACAGAAGAGGCTGTGGTTCCCTTGGGTCTCTACACCAGTCAGCTAGCCATGAACTGGGCATGGCCTCCAATCTTCTTTGGTGCCCGGCAGATGGGCTGGGTAAGTGCTGGCTTGGCCTGGATCTTGGGTGGATGGAGATGGCCCCGGGGGACTGGGGCATCACTACCCTGATGGAGGTCAGTGTCTGCAGAGGAGCTAGGGAGGCCTGTAGCTCACAACCCCTTTAGAAGCTCTGAGAGCCAGGTGCAGTGGGGCACTGTGGGGCTCACTTGAACCCATGAGAGCAGCAGACAGCCTAGTGACAGGGAGTCCCATCTCAGCAAGAAAAGCAGCTGTTTGTGGACCCGTGCACTGAAACCCTCTCAGCCCATCTTCCTAAAGCCCAGAGGGCCAAGTTGAAGTGTGTGGAGTTGCAAGTTTGGGTTTAGGGACTATGGCATGGGGAACCCATGTTGTTATGCCTGGTGCTGTGCACTAATATATGGGGACAAAACTTCTCCTTAGAAAGGTTCTTAGTCAGGTGTGGTGGTGCACGCCTGTAATCCTAGCACTTGAGAAGCAGAGGCAAGCGGATCTCTTTGAGTTCAAGGCCAGCCTGGTCTACATAGTTCTAGGCCAGCTGGGGCCACAGAGAGACCCTGTCTCAAAAAGACACCCCCCCCCCAAACGTTCTTGCTGCTAGCTGTGGTGGTGCACACCTTTAATCCCAGCACTCAGGAGGCAGAGGTGGGCATATCTGTGAGATCAAGGCCAGCCTGGTCGACATAGTGAGTTCCAGGACAGCTGGGGCTACAGGGAGAACCTGTCTCAAAAAAAAAACCTAAGAAAAAAACAAAAGTTCTTGCTATTGGTACATGCCCGTAGTCCCAACAAAGGCAGGGGGATAGTAAAATGGAGGCCAACCTGGTCTGCATAAGTCAGTTAAGGCTGCATAGTGAGACCTGTCTCAAAATAAAAAAAAGTTCTTGCTGAACCTCTGGAGTGCACAGCACAGGGGTTTGGTTCATACTCTGGTCTCTCAGAGGACAGCACTTGACAAGTGCTGTGCCTTGAGGTTGGAAGCCTTTAGCTGACGCCTCACCCTTGGAGCTATCATTCATACTCCATAAGTGGCACTGTCAGGCAAGGAAGATTCCATTTTGCAGACAAGGAACCTGAGGCTGAGAACAGGGAGCAGAGGTGGGTGTGGTCATACTTCTTAGGTACAGAGAAGCTAAGCTGAGGAAGTTCCGACTCCTAGACCCAGCAGGCCCTCAGCCTCCATGTCCTGTCTCCCCAGGCTTTGGCAGACCTCCTGCTCATCAGTGGAGTGGCGACTGCTACAACTCTGGCCTGGCACCGAGTGAGCCCACCAGCTGCCCGCCTGCTCTATCCCTACCTGGCCTGGCTGGCCTTTGCCACCGCCCTCAACTACTGCATGTGGCGTGATAACCGTGGTTGGCATGGGGGTCCAGGGCTATCAGAATGAGGGTATCCAGCTTCCTGATGACTGCGCCACCCCAGCCAGGCACCATGGGTGGGGGTCACCCTGCTTTCATGGCTACTGGGCCTGTTGGTCTGTCTGTTTTGACCCAGGGAATCACCAGAGATCAAGGTGTCGTGTGTGGAGTCCCATCTTGGGAACCGTGTTCTGCCTTCCTGCATTGCTCCCAGGATCCCCTTGCAGCATGGGGCTTTTTAAGCTAAATAAAGTTTTTAACCTCCTGAGGAGTGGCTTCTGTGCTTGTTGGAACCCCTGGCCATGGAAAGGCAAGGGCCATCAGCTGTCCTGCTGAGGCTGTGCCTGTCTGGGTTGCATCACCCAGCTTGTCCACCTAGGGTGGCCTCACCAACACCTAACTAGCAGGAAGGGGGCACTGAGCCCAGCACCAATAGACAGGACCTTCTTGCTGGGCCAGACCCACCCAGATTTGGAGCTGCCACCTACCCCTACCCAGGGTTCCACATAGGTGACCCATTACCTTACCAGGCAGCTTAGAGACAGGACAAGGTACACAGGCACTGCTTCAGGCTTCCCTTCTACTCCCGCATGCCTCAGGTGCATATATGGTCCCCACAGGGCACAGACACTGCTCCAAGTATCACAGGCACCCACGTGTATGCCGGGTGCTTTTAGGTTGAGCGCATTCAAGACTTGGGGGGCTTCTGGACAGTGCTCTTCTACCCCACCCTCCATGTACACATCCTGTGCATTTTTTTGGGGGGGTATTTTCGAGACAGGGTCTCCCTGTAGCCCCAGCTGTCCTGGAACTCACTCTGTAGACCAGGCTGGCCTCGAACTCACAAAGATCTGCCTGCCTCTGCCTCCCAAGTGCTAGGATTAAAGGTGTACACCACCACGCCAGGCTCATCCTGTGCATTTTCAACACTGACCACAAACCATCCAGAACTGGGTCACTTGGCCACCTATGAACACATGTGCCCTGTTCACCACTAAAGGCACCTCCTTTTTGTGCTGTCACCAGCTGTTAGGAACAGAAGCTTTACACCATCTTTAATAAGGACACATCTAGCTTCTCACACCAAGGGTCAGCTGCTGACGTGACGGTTCTGGCATATCCTGAGAGCCTGGAGTCTCAGCGTGGGCACTTCCCAACCCTGCCTCTGGGATTCCTTCTGCAGCACTGTTGCTGTGACTGTTTTGATTTCTCCAGCCAGCTCCAAATGCCCGAGGTGGGCACATGCTGGCCTTTGATGACCCCCTGCCTTCCTCCCAAAGAAAGCAAGCATGGTATGGATGAGCCAGGCAGAAGTCATCAGTGGAGTCCTTGTGATGGCTGAGCATGGAGGATGCTGGGCTGAATGGACCCGTGTGGTCTGCCAGGTATGGAGAGTATATGTTTATTTAAATTATCCAAGAGTGTGTGTGTGCATGTATGCTCACACATGCCATAGTATGTGCACCAAAGTCAGAAGACATCCTATGGGAGTTTTCTCTTTTCACCACGTGGGTCCCAGGGACTGAACTCAAGTTTTTAGGATTGGCAGATGTCTTAAACTGCTCAGCCATTTCTCTGGCCTTGACTTTTGATCACACCTACCCAGGGTGCCCTCTTCAGGTGTCAAATTCTCAGATGAATTTGAGGCCTTCTAAAGCAATGGGCAAATGACCTGGCAGCTCAAGGACCTGTTCTGAGAGGCAGAGATTCCTCAGAAGCAGCCTGTGGTCCAGGCCTGGGCTTCCTAGACTGCCAGCTGCTGCCACTGCTGCTCAGTAGGCTCTGCGTCCTAATCCTCTACCGCTCGAGTAGCCTGCGTCTGCATCCTGATCCCGTAACGCTCTTGACTACCTGTGTCTGCGTCCTAATCCTCTACTGCTCGAGTACCCTGCGTCTGCATCCTGATCCCATAACGCTCTTGAGTACCCCATGTCTGCATCCTGATCCCATAACGCTCTTGACTACCCCATGTCTGCATCCTGATCCCATAATGCTCTTGACTACCCCATGTCTGCATTCTGATCCCATAACGCTCGAGTACCCCATGTCTGCATTCTGATCCCGTAATGCTCTTGAGTACCCGTGTCTGCATCCTGATCCCGTAACGCTCTTGACTATCCCGTGTCAGCATCCTGATCCTGTAACGTTCTTGAGTACCCCATGTCTGCATTCTGATCCCGTAACGCTCTTGACTACCCAGTGTCTGCATCCTGATCCCATAACGCTCTTGACTACCCCACATCAGACAACACAGAGAATGCCGAGGCCACCATGTGAGGCCAAGCCTGAGACCCTGTGAACCCCAAGACCCCCTGCAGGCTGGTGTGTGGACAGCACAGGCTCAGCTCAGGTGTGGAACTGGGACTCTTGATAGGAAGTCAAACTGGGTTAGGGAGCTTAGAGATTTTATGGCTTTCTTTTCTCATTTCTCCAAGCACAAGTGACATGTTGGGTTCTGCTTTTAACTGGGATGGTGGGTTGGGGGAGGATGATGGATGATGACATAGCTGATGATTCAACAGGGACAATGATGACACAGGACACCTAGGCTTGTGCCTCCAAGCGGTAGAGAGAAAAGACCAGTTGCAAAAGAATGCATACTTTACTGCAGTATGAAAGGGCAGGGTAGACTTGGTAGCTGATGGCTCCATGGTGGACAGACCCTGCAAGGATGGGGGTGGGCAGCTCGCTAGTGGCCCCCGGCAGTGTGCAGACCCTGCATGGATGCGGGCCATACTCACTAGCAGGGGGCCTGTATGCCCAGAGATGGACAAGTAGAACCACATCCAGTTTTGCTAAGAGGGCCACTTCACGCTTCAAAAGTACAACAAGCCACCCCTGTGGCTCTACTCTCCTAAGCAGTGGAAGGCTCTGGAAGCAGCTCCCACCCACTCTAACCAGACCCACTCACTAGTGGGCTAGGCCCAGAGCTCTGGCAGCTACATAGAAACACTAGCAGCTGAACTCAAATTCCAGCAACAAAGTTAAGAACTAGATTTACATTTTCTTTCCATAGTTCCAAAAAGAACAAAAGTCCTCCAACATTCTGACTCTGGCTCCTGTAAGCAGCCTGACTTCCACATCAAGGTCTCCTCACAGCCATCTTGTTGGCCTCGGCCATTTCCCTGCTGCTGCTTCCTGGGCTCTGCTGTGGAGCTGCTTGTCTCCAAAGCACCCTGCCCAGCTCAGAGGACAGTGGTAACCAGTGAGGTTGTCAGTGAGCATAGAGGCCACAGGGACCCTAACAGGTTGACTTCCCAGAGGAAGAGAAAGGCCAAGAGATGGTGATGGCTCTGGTGGGGGACGCCTGGCTGTAAGGCGCGGGGGTGGGGGTGGGGATAGTAAATGTTTACAGAGACTCGTAGGCACAGCCTCAGCCATGTACCCTGCTGGGGATAGAAGGGCCCCTCCTTGGCCCTGTTGGGCACAGTTTCCCGAATGCTCCCCCTAGAACCATGAAACATGGCGGCTAGAACTTAGATTCTCCTGATGCCAGAAGTAAAGTTCTTGGTCGAACTAAGGCTCATCAGAACACACAGGACATCGGGAAGTATGGAGAGCCTGGGTTACTCCAGTCCTGGGGACACCCCTGCTGTCCAGCTCTGACCCACTGTGTGGGCCTGAAGTCCCAAACTATGAAGCAGGGACATGGCTCAGTAGGGCAGAAGAGCCCTTACCTATGCTGAGGCTCTGACTGGGGAGGGGAGGGGACGGGATGAGGTTGAGGACAATGAAGAAAGAGGGAAAGGAGAAGGGTGGACTGCAGACACGGCTCAGAGCTGAGGCTGGTATGGCCTGCGGGCACAGGTGGCAGGGGGCCCTGGCACCTAGATGATCCGGGTGACATGGCAGCCACTGGGCTGGTCCAGAAACAAGGTGCTGAAGACGTCATTGAAGAAGCTTGGGTGGTACCTACAGGCCCTCTCACAGTCGGGGTTGAAGTTCACCTCCAGGATCTGGGGCCGCAACACCTGTGTTCCTGGTGGCAAAACACAGAGGTGGGAAGACTCCGGCCCTTCATCCCTGGGACTGGGTTGGCATCAGGATGACAGTGGGGTGGGGAGGGGCATACTCCTTTTGGGAAGACAGGCTGGGACTGGGGGTGGATCATATTCAGGGCCCAATTCCCAGTGGGGGGTGCAGGGCAGCACCTAGTATGAGGGTCTATTGTTCCCTAAGGAAAGGCTAGGGCTGCCCCTAGCCCTAGGGACAATGAAGGAATCCTACTTCAAGTGTCTCTGACCAGTCTGGTCAGAGAAATCAGGGGACAGGGCTAACACAGTGGCTCCAGCACCAGGGCTGTGTGGGGACAATGCTCCTGTCCTGTGAGCTATTATCATGGCACCCCAGTCTGCTAGCTTTCCCTTTCTACTCTAAGGCAGGACTATCCCTTTCCCAGTGGGTCAGGCCAGGGTCCCCAGGCTGGACTACTTGGCTAATTTCAGTTCAAAAGACAGCCAGAGGCAGTGCTGGCAGGGAAGGTAGTGCTGGGGTGCTGCTGGGAGGGCTGGGAGGTGGGCAGTCTCCTTACCATCTGGATGGCTGTCCCACTTCAGCATGAGGTCAACGGCATACACAGCTCGGGATGAGGGATAGTCACAGAGGCCCAGAGGTGGAGGCTTAGCACATGCCACTTGGAACAGCTCTGTGAAGGACTTGAAGATCTCAGCCTGTGGACAAGAAAAGCTCAGTCACAGGGCCTTCTCAGCTTGACCTTGGCATTACCCTCCCAGGCCAGCCTCTAAGACAGTGTCCACTGTCCCTCTCCAGGCCTGTCCCATAGATGGCCCGAGTTGCCCCTCTGACACTGTCTCCAGGCCTGGCCATGGCCATCTCTGACACACTGTCAGTATACTTCTGCAATAACGTTTTTGTTTTGCAGGGCTCAGGATGGATCCAGAGCTTCATGTATAGGGTAGGCAAGCCGTTGCTGAGCCCTGCCCCTAGCACAGAATCCGACCTCCTGAAAATATACCCATCTCCTGCCCTAGAGCCCATAGGCTCAGATTCTTGGGGCTGGAGGAGCCTATACCTATGGGTTGTCTCAGGATGCCTCAAATATCTGTCCAGATCCTTTCTGCTGAGGAACCTCCAGGATGGCCCACATAGGCCAAGGGTGCAGGAGAGGGGTGATCTCAGCCCAGCCACCTCTAGCTGCCTCCATGAGGAGGACCACTTAAGTCTGTGAGGGAAGGGGAGGGCCCCAGCTGACCTGCCGCTCCCCCCCAGCCTAGTGGATGTCAAAACTCACCTGGACGCCACTCCAGGGAAACTCTGGGTACTGCTTCTCAAACTGAGGGATGAACTCATCATAATGCACCTGCAACAGATGCAAGCTGGTTCTGCTCAGCTGCAGCTGCCCTGGGCTAGAGGGTGAGGCTTGCTCCTGCCCTAGACCCTCTTAGGTCAGCTCCACAGGACACTGTACAGCTCCGGCTCTCAGGATATAAAGACACTGAGGTTAAGCTCTGGCTAGGCAGAATAACCACAGAGCCCATCTCCCCTTCTGTGAAAAGGGGAGCAGAGCACAACCCTGCTCAGTCCACTGAAGGGCTGCTGGGAGGCTGCAGTGAGGCATTCAAGGCCAAGGCCTTGGAAGGCTGTCACGCGTGGCTATCACACACAGCTCACTGGAGGCAGAGCCCAGACGCCTTCTGCAAGGCTCCCATGGTCTCTGTACTAGCCCAGAAGCACCCAGGACAAAAACTCTTAAGCCGAGATTTTACGCAAAACACCTAAATAAGCTGGCTCATATTTCTCTTAGACAAGGACAAACCAGCACAGACCTCCCCAGAGGCGCACCTGAGTCCCTGCTCACAGGCCTTCTCAGGTGACTCCATCAGGAGGCAGAGGGAGAGGGGTCAGCATCCCTCTAACAGTGTTCAGGGCCCTGACAGGCATTCTGGATCCTGACTTTTAACCAGGTTGGGGTGGGAAGGACAAGAAGCAAAAGGGCCATTTGACTCCCACTGTGCATCATCAGCAAAGCCACTCTGCATGGCAGCCTCCACCCCTGACCTCCTGAGGATGCCTAGGGAGGGCACAGAAGCACCTCTAGCACAGGGACAGTAACCATGGGAACCAGGTTAACATGAGGTCCATGTGCCACTATGCTCAGCATCCAAGATGGATCTAGAAATGTAATGTTTGAACCATGCACAATGGTATAGTCTGTAATCTAAGCACTCATGAAGTTGAGGCAGGAGAAATCAGAGTCTGACCAACCTGGATTGCCTCAAAACACCCCCCGCCCCCACCCCCACACACACACACACACACACACACACACACACACACACACACACACAAACAAGAATCAAGGTGATCCTGCAAAAGACAACCACAGGTTCCAAGGAGGGAGGATGTGGGGTGGAGTGCAGGGTTTTCCCGGCCTGTGTGAAGACAAGATTGGAGTTCAGGTGTTCAACGCTTTTTAATTTGTCTGAAACACTCGTCAGCCTGTCATCAGGGTAGAGGACACTGACATAACAAACCCAGCAGCTCACTGCTCCTTTCTTCCTAGGACCTGGTGCATCTTCCTGTCCCAGTGCAATGGTCTGTGCTGACACCTCACCTTTGAAGTGTTTTGCCTTGCTGCCCTCAGCGTTGTATTCAGACAGTGCTGCTGCCTCCGAGTCCACTGTGTGGAAGGGAGACCCGAGGAGACCTCACTGCACTGACTCACCCTGGGAGCAGGGCATCCTGTTCCTTACCTTCAACAGCGTATGCTCTTTAGCACTGAGGGAAGGACTCTCCTACAGGACACAACCCCAGTGGCAGCACCACCTCTGCTTAAGGCTGCCTTTCACAGCTGCAACCTAGGCCTGCCTCTCAGCCCTGACCAGGCCCTACCTGCTTCAGCACCACATCCGGGTCATAGTTCATGACGGTGAAATGTTTCTCGTAGTCGTCCAGGTCATTGAGTGCAAAGGGGCTGGGAGAGAATCAGACAAGCAAGTGGGTTCCTGAGCTCCATGTAGGGGCTGCTCACTGACTGGGCCTTTCCTGCTGGGTGCTAGGGAACAGTCCTGGCTGCCCTTGTTGGTTGGGAGGGGCAGCCTTTCTGCCCATGAGTTGGGGTCAATACCAGCGGTGTGCTGTGGGAATTCTGTCAGCCACGATATATCATCCTGATTGTGTGTGTGTTGATGTCTAGCTCCCAGGAGCACCTCCTCTACTACAGTGATTGAACACTGAAGCTATGGACTGTGTGAGCGCAGTAAGCAGAGTCCAGGGCAGGCTTTCTGGAGTTCTACACCAGCCTCTTCCCTGCCAGGTCCCCTAGCACCCTGACCCTTGGGACCCGGCACATTTCACTTACCGGTTGGAGAACCGCAGCCAGAACACATCATACACAAACAACATCAGTGGCTTCACAGAACGCAGCAGCACAATGTAGCGAATGTCAAACTTGACCTTTCCCACGTCTTCTCGAAGGAACAAGACGGGACTTTCAATGTACTTGGACACAACCTGGGGGACAGATGTGAATTTGCCAGTAGCTTCCACCTTGCCTGGCCAAGACAGGGCACCTAGGAGGTCCTATACCCCAAACCCCAGGATGGGGGCTCCTTCACCTGTATTCACAGGACTCAGCACCCAACACCACTGTGGCCAGACATGGCTGGCCCTCTGTTCCTCCTGCCTTTTTGAAGTCTGGCTGAGATGCAAACTCTTTATATTCACACCTACTTTATTTCAGATTTATTTATTATTTTTTTATTTTTTTAAGGCAGGGTCTCCTTGTAGCTCCAGCTGGCCTATAACTTGCTATTGAGCAGGCTGGCCTCAATCTCACCTGCCTCTGCATGAATGCTGGGATTAAAGGTTTGTATCACTATACTTATCTTAAAATTTTTATTGTATATGGATGAGTGGTTTGCCTGCATATATATATATATGTATATGTACTATGTGCCTGCCTAGTACCTGTGGAGGCCATTAAGAGGGTGTCAGGTCTTCTTGGAGTAGAGTTATAGGTGGTTATGAGGTACCATGTGGGTGCTGAGAACCGAACCCAGGCCCTCTGGGGGTGTGTGTGTGTGTGTGTGTGTGTGCGCGCGCGTGCGCACACGGAGAGGTCAACTTTGGCTGTCATTTTCCAGATGTTATCCATATTGGTGTTTTTTTGGGGGGGTAGGTCTTTTTGAGACAGTCTCCCTTTAGTCCCAGATGTCCTGGAAGTCACTATGTAGACCAGGCTGGCCCTGAACTCAGAGATCCGCCTGCCTCTGCCTCCCGAGTGCTGGGATTAAAGGCGTGTGCCACCATGCCTGGCGGTTTTGTGTTCTTTTTGGCTGTTTTGAGACAGGGTCTTTCACTGGTCTGGAACTAGCCAACTAGGCTGGGCTGGTGAGCCCCGGGAATCTGCCTGTCTCTGCTTCCCCAGTGCTGGGATCATAAGCGTATGCCACCATGCTTGGCTCTTCTCTTTACATGGGTGCTGGAGACTGAACTCAGGGTTTCATCTTGCAAAGCTAGTAGTTTACCTACTGAGCCAAATCCCCAGTCCCCATTCTCAGGTTTGGAAAACGGCAATTCTCACCAGCAGCTTTACGCACTCCCATCCCACTGCCCCAAGTACCCACAATGACTGGCGGTCCTGAGTCCATTCCCTTCTAGTGTTTACCACATGCACGTCCCATCACTGTAGCCATGGCCCAAGAGGAGCCTGTGTCCTGAGATTCCACCTCCCCCATGTGCCATCCCCACAGGACCATGACCATAGACTGGGGGGCTCCATGGATGATCATACAAACCGAGTATGATCTCCACAAGCTAGCAACTCCAAGTCATCGCTGACTCCAATCCTTAGACCTATCCAGAGGTCCTGATGCCTAGTGACCTTGGTGTTGCCGCCTATGCTCTGAGTACCCTAGGTTTGGAGAGCTGCAGGGCCCACCTTGGGGGTGCTCTCTCGGTGCCGAATGATGCTGTGCAGGTTCTTGGTGACATGTGTGTCCAGGCTGCGGGCCAGGTTCCAGGGCTTGCAGATCCAGTGGTTATCCTCACCCCTGGAGAATGAGATGAATGGCTAAGTTGTACCCTGGGGCCTGCTTCCTAGGCAATGTGTCCCAAAGATCTGGTGGCAACCTGGCTAGCCAATGTCTTGTAGGGAACCAGGGCCAGTGTCATGGAGCCACTAAAAGTCAGAGGAGTCTGCCAGAGCCCAGGGAGCCACCCAGGGTGCATGTTCACCTCTAACTTCTACAGAGACAGCAAGAGAAGCAATTAGTACATGTGGTCAGCACTGTAGCATGCATAGCAGACATTCAGCTAAGGAGCAGGCTGGATGTAGGGTGAGGGTGCTCAGGGGGTGGGGCTGCAGGAGCGTGATGGAAGGTTTTAGGGGTATTTGTCTTCTCTACTGCATCTGGGAAGCTTACCGTCTTTCCCGCTGCTGGAAATAGCTGACAAACTGGGGTAGCTCAGTACGCAGGTTGAAGGTTCGGGGCAGCCAGAGGGGCCCCTCTGGACCCCCAGCCCGGCGAGCGATGGAGGCCAGGCAGTCCTTTACCGTCAGCAGGTTCTCACAAGGGAACTGGTTAAGTAGCACCTTTGGCCTCTCCTGGCTGAGCTTCCTGTAGGTGGCGGCAGGTATGGCTGACTCAAGAGGGCAGTTCAGTGTTGGGGGAGTTGGCGGCTTGGGGACCTATGAAGGGTGATGGGCAGCTAGAGGCTGCTGGGCAGGAGGTCCCTGTGAGCTGTGAAGTGCCTACCTGTAGTCCTTGAAGTGTGAGAAGTTGTAGAGGATGTCTGCGTCAGCCTCACTCTCAGTGAAGGTGAAGCGTGGGTGGGTGAGGTGGCTGAGCACCTGCTGCACATCAGTATAGACCCTGTGAAGAGGCCAGAGTGAGCAGAGGCCTGCTTGCAGATAGAGCTCCTGCCCACCCTGGCTCTGAGTCACCGAGTTCCAGGAGAGTCCTGGGCTCTAGGGTTGCTTTGGCAGCATCTAACCAATTTCCTCTGCCCAGATGTAGAAAGACATGTCCCCAGGTTCCTACCTGCAGGATGTGACCAGGGTGCCTGCCTCACATCTGTCATCAGCACAAACAAAACGGCTCAAGTGTTTACTAGACGCTGGAAAACCTGGTCGGGCTCAAGGCACACAAGCACACAAGCACAGGGAACAACTCGGCAACCCGGGAATCCACCTGCTTGGGCTGCACTCACACTCCACTCTGGACAATGGATGACAGAATAAGTTTCTCCTAACCACCACCAAACTTGGGCAGTTTCTAGTCAAACATACTCCCAATTTATTCTGCTGTGAGGGCAGGTGGGCCAGTCTTGCCTGACTTGTTTGAGGCTCAGGGGCAATAAGGCAAAACTGTGTCCCCAAACAAACCTGCAGGAGAATCCCTTATTTACTATGCATAATTGGGCATGCATATGATTAAAATAAGATGCATTATAGGAAGGGACATGTGCAGTGAGCAAAGGCCTATCTAAGCCTGACTGTCAGAATGGAGAACCACTCAAGTTACATCCCTAAACCTTATAAAAGGGAACTTCCCACAATAGTCAGGGTCCATGGGCATCACGGTGGTTGGAATGAAAATGCTCCCCATTGGCTTCAAGTATTTAGATACTTAGTCCCCAGTTTGTGGCAGTGTTTGGGGAAGGTCATGAAACCTTTAGGGGGTGTGGCTGTGCTGGAGGAAGCACGTCAAGCCTTGTTGGATTTTTCTACTCACTCTCTGCTCCCTGTGCCTGCTGGAAGACATGATCACTTGGCTTTCTGCTATGTACACCTTTGCCACCATACCTCCCCCATTTCGGGCAGACTTACTCCTGGAACTTAAAGGTCAAATAAACTCTTCTATGATTTTCTTTGGTCATAGTATTTTTTTATGTGTTTTTTTTTTTTTTAATATTTTATTTTATTTTTTTGAGACAGGGTCTCCTTTTAGTCCCAGCTGGCCTGGAACTCACTCTGTAGATCAGGATGGCCTTGACCTCACAGAGATCCACCTGCCTCTGCCTCCCAAGTGCTGAGATTAAAAGTATGCGCCACCATGCCTGCCTAAGACGGTTCTCGGCCGCCGTGTGGGTGCTGGGAATTGAACCTGAGTCCTCTGCAAGAGCAGTTGGTCTCTTCACTGCTGAGCCATCTC
Source organism: Rhizomys pruinosus (assembly GCA_009823505.1). Lineage (NCBI taxonomy): Eukaryota > Metazoa > Chordata > Mammalia > Rodentia > Spalacidae > Rhizomys > Rhizomys pruinosus. The sequence goes on from VZQC01013734.1 coordinate 1,294,586, forward strand.
CCCAGCCCATGGTCATGGTATTTTACCAGAGCAACAGAAAAGGAATCAATACAGGCATGTTCACTCATGTGGCTAGCTGTCCATCTTAACAGTGGCACTTCTTTCTAATATGTAGTAAGCTTGGCTTTAAATAAACAGGTACTTTGCAATTAGAGTGGGCTTTGATCTCATTCTTTTTTTTTTTGGTATTTTTGAGACACGGTCTCCCTTTAGTCCCAGCTGGCCTGGAGCTTGCTCTGTTGATCTCATTCTTGAATAAGAGGCCAAGAACCTGAAAACATCCAGCCCAGACCCCAACCACTGGACTGGTAACAACCTCTTAATCCCCATGGTTGAGTGCCCAGGGCTCTCCTGAACCTGCCAGCAGATGGTCAAGACAAACATCCTGAGAGGTCTCATTTCGCCCTTAGAACCCAGGGTAGACGTGAGGACGGCCCAGGAGCCAGCCTGCTGGGGAGTGATGTTGTGAACCGAGTGTGAAATTAACAGGACACATGGCAGAGACAGCTGCGCAGAGAGCATGACAAGGGCCCTGGCCTGCTGGGGTGGGGCTGGCCATAGGTGGCTAAGCCACGTGTGGAAGGAACGACTGTGAACCATGGCCATGAGCAAGACCCTCAGTGGGCCTCCATTTAGTCTGTCCCAGAGAAGATGGAGGTGTGTGTGCACAGCTCAGGACACGCCCCTGGCTAGGATTCTGGTCTCACGCAAGAAATAGGAGGAGGGCCCAACAGAGAGGTCACCCCTCAGACCTGGGAGGGGTACAGAGTGGAGGACATACACATTTCTAACTGGACCAGGTTTAGGCAGTCAAGAGGGCGGGCCTGCAGGAGGACTCCTGAGATGATGGGAGCTGGGTTCACAGGGCCCAGGAGGACTCCTGAGATGGTGGGAGCTGGGTTCACAGGGCCCAGGAGGACTCCTGAGATGGTGGGAGCTGGGTTCACAGGGCCCAGGAGGACTCCTGAGATGGTGGGAGCTGGGTTCACAGGGCCCAGGAGGAGCCTGCCTGGGTCTGCCAGCACTGGTAAGCGTGGCTCTGTACCCATGCTCCTCTGCCAATTCTGCATAGTAACTGCTTGCTTCTGCCCACACCCATGAACTCCTAGGACGGGCTCTTACAGCAGCACAGGTGCCTTTTCTATTCTCTTGTTTGGATTTTTGAGACAGGGTCTCATTCTGTAGCCCAGGATGGCAAAGAACTTGTAGCAATCCTCCTGCCTCAGTCACTTCTGTTAAAACCACAGGTGTATGTGCCACTGCACCTGGCTGTTTCTAACTTCCTAGGGCAAGGTTAACATCTGCGTCCTCTGGGCAGCCTTGCTAACCCCCTCACTTCCCAGTATTTTCTCTGTGGTTCTAAGAACTCCACACCTGGCACAATCACTACCACACCTACATGCCACGTCTGTTGGACACAGCCAGTAAATAGGCCTGGACAGGCCTTGCTCTGGGACCTGGCAAATGGGAGAAAGTGGGGGACAGTGAGCAAGGATGGTTATGTACCTGAAGATGTGGTCCTGCGGGTGTGCCACTGGGCTGATGGCAAGTGGCAGTTTCTCCCTGTTTTCCTCCAAAATGGCCTAGAAGGAAACAAACCAGAGGAAGAGGCAGACTTCAGCGAAGGGAGGAAACGACCAGAGCTTTCCAACCCTTCGGTCAGGCCCCACCCTTGGGTGGGACCCTTCTCAGCTGCTCTCAGTGGTAGGACAGTTTAAGACAAATCCACAGACTCTGACACTCCCTTGAGGCAGAGCCCAGTCCATTCCAGGGTCTGGGCAGGACCCATGGAGCTGCTTTTAATGAGCACAAAACAGCAAGTGATGGTGCTGCTTCAGGGCCTGGATCACTCACTCGAAAAGCAGTCTGCTGCCCTGCCACAGGGAGAGGCTTGTGGGGAAGGGCCAAAGACTCCTGCCAACAGCCAGCCTGACTCACCAGGCCTGAGTGCCACATATGACCAGGCATCATCTCCAGGGAGCCTCAGACTCCGGAGCTTTGGCAGACAGTCTGTATACCTAGGAGATCCTGAACTAGAAGCACTAGCTGAGTGCTGTTCCCAACCTCCATCCCACAGAAACTATGGGAGGCAAGAAGTATTTGCTGTCCTAAGCAGCTGGGTTGTGGAGTCATTAGCCACCAGCACAGGTGACCCCAGGGCTACAGTGAGGCCTGAATGATGGTCCTTCAGAAATAAGGTTTCAGGTGAGGGGTGTCTGGGCTCTGGATCCTCCTCTCTCTGCCCATAGCAGCTTCTCATTGACGGTTTGAGCTACTTCATGTTCCCCTGGCAGACAGCTGGAGGGCATCCAGTGTGACTGTTCCTAGCCTCTCTCATGCCTCACCCCAAGCACCCACAGCTCCATGTTCATCAAACCCCAACTAGGAGGCCAGGAGCACAACTGAACCAGCTGCATGCCATGCCTTGTTTCACTGGTTTTAGTAAGGTGCCACAAGATTATGACTGTGGTCTGCCCTTGCCAGTGGACAATGCTTAAAACTTTTAACGTCAACTTGAGTTAATCTACGACTTGCTGAGGCACTCCGTGATACCACAGGTCCATCTGCCAGGGCAGACTCACAACAGTCAAGTGAGGTTTGCAGCCTCTGCTCCTGAGCTACTCAGTCCCTCTATTTTGACTCTCCCACCAGCTCTGAGATCTTTTGTGAGTTACTTAACCTTTCTGTGCCTGTTTCCTTACCATCATCAATAGAACTGGAAAGCTGTTATAAAGAATACAGGACAGCTCATCCATAAGGTGCTAGGTACAAGGCCCTGTGTGTGCAGATCTGACAGCAGGGGAGGTTAGGTAGGGGCTATATTCCTATCTGGTATTGCGTCTTGCAGGGACTCACCATAGCCAGGCACTTCTGATTGGACCAGTAAGGTCCTGGTGTGGCCCTAACCTAAAGGCTACCCACAAATTCAAAGTAGCTTTGCTTTTGGACACAGTGACAGTGGGGTATCCCAGAAGGCCTGCTGTGTGCCGGGGTGTGTACTACAATACAGTTGGTTGATTGTGTCTATGGGATTCACTCCCTGAGATTCAACCAATGGTGGGCTGAGTATTTGGAAAAAGAAATTCAGTGTATACCAGAGGACACTGCCACTTTATATGAGGGACTTAAGCACCCACAGATTTTCCTGTCCCTAAGGTCCTGCAGCCTGTCCCCATGGACGTTATCGTGTCTTCCTGTCCCTGTAAAGGAGGCACCGTGGGAAGGGGTGGGAAAGAGCACAATGCCAGGCAGATCCAGCTGCACGGACCACTCCTTCCTAGACCCAGACCACCTGGCGCACCAAGCCCTTTATCTCTCAAGTGCTCCCCAAACGCTCCTCAAGTTCCTCGCTAGCTGGCTTAGAGCCTGGAATCCAGCCAGCATTCAGTAACATTTGGTGACAAGATAGAGAACATTCCAGAAACCACCAAGCACACAGGCCCAGGGCCACACCTGATAGTACTCGGCGGGTGGCTCAGGCGTGGAAGAGCTGAGGTCCAGCATGTCAGCGGGGGCCCAGGGCAGCAGCATGCATTTCCGGATCAGAGGATCTGCCTCTCCGTAGGCAAAGTCCCGGGTCACCTCCTCTGCGCCAAGACACGCGTGCCCATCAGTGGGGGTGGTGGGAGGCCCACCCATGGCCCATCCTTTGGGGTGGGGAGGAACCTTACTTACCGCCTGTGTCTAAGTCCCTTAAGGGCCACAGCAGAGTGTAGGCCACCTGCTGGGGCATGTAGAAGAAGGGGGCTGTGGCAAAGCTGGGCACATCAGAATGCTGGATCCTTGAGCCAAACTCATCCATGATGTACCACACTGGCACCTTCTCTTCAGCTGTCTGTGGGCAGGGCGTAATGACAAACCTTGGTCAAGTGTCCACCTACCTGGGCACCAAACCTCAACCACTGTTCAGCTTGGCCCACTTCTCATGACCTTTGAGGGGGTCCCCAGTCCTAGCCTAGGCATCCTGGACCGGGCCCTATCCTGATAAACAGGACACAGGAACAGGGGAACAAGGCACTGGACCCAGTACTGGCAGGGATGGTAAGAGTGTGAGGCATACCAGGGAAGGGGAGGCTGAGTTGAGGGAAAGCTTTTGAAGCTAGGTCATGAAAACAAGCTTTTCCTAAGCTGAGTGTGGGGAGGGCTAGAGTCTGGACAATGAACCTAGAGGGTGTCAGGGAGGCGGCTGAAAGCCTGACGGTACCAAAGCCTCTGTGCTCTCCTCCCAAGGGGTGAGGAGCTGCAGGAGCAACATGTCTGAAAGGGGAGCTGGGCCGTATGGGCCCGGGTTACGGGTCTGAGGGACGGCTGTGTCCCCCAGCCTTGTGTGGACCCTGGATGGAGGTAACTAGCTCTCTGTCTTATTTGAATAGTGGTAAGGCACTTCTGACGAAGCCATAGGGAGAAGGTGAGCTGCTCACTGTAGTTGTTGCCCCTGTCCTGGGGGTCACTCACCCCATGGGCCAGTTGGTAGGTCTGGTTGAACTTCCACATCTCCTCTAGCACCAGGGCCACAGCCTCCGGGGTGGGCACTTCACCATGGAACTCGATGCCCATCAGGTTGGCCATTCGGTGCAGGAGCCCTGGTACCTGTTGTAGCTGCTGCCGTGCATGCTCCACACGACATGTCCAGGCATGGTCGATGAGGAAGATGCTGCAGGCGTGTGCCACACATGAGTCACCAAACAGCCATGGCAAGAAGGGGAAGAGGGAGAGAAGGCCCAGGACTGAGGGCGGGACCAGGTGCCTAATCTTTCTGGGACTCTTGATTCCCTAGCACCACAGCTATGCAGTTTGGGAGTCCAGACGCCTCAGTCCAATGCCACTGCTCTGTCACCCACTCAGTGTGGCCCCGAGCAGGATCTTCTCCTGTTGGAATGCTTTTAAAGCAGGGCAATGGGAGATCCCTCAGATGGGTATGAACATTCCATGAAACCAATGTGCAACAGGTAAGCCACACTGACTGCAGCCACTCAAGGAAAGTGGCTTCCAGGCGGTGGGGACGGGCTCCCACTTCCATCCTGCTCTATGCAGACTTGGCACCAGCAGGTGTTCAGCAAAAGAAAAGGCTCCATGTTCCAAGGGCAGCAGCAGACCGTGATGCAGGAGCTGCAGTGCAGCACTGGCATGTGTGGGTATACACACTGGCATGTGTATACCCAAAACCCCCGTAACCACCAAGGCCTCTCGGAGGCAGAGGCTTCAAGCCCCTGCACACCAGGTGCCTACAGCCTCCAAAGCTACAGCAAAACTGCAGTGGGTGAGGCAATTGAGTGGTCTGAAGCCAAGCCTGCCTTCTCAGCCCTGGCCCCAGCAAGCCCTGTTGAATTAAGGGATCCACATGCACAGGTGCCCAATGGGCAAAGTAAGCCCCTTGTTTGGCCCTTGTAATCCATGCCCCCCAGAAAATAAAAAGAACAGCAAGAGTTCTAGTTTACACTTCCAGGTGAGGAATATTTCACTATGTTGTTAGTAGTTTTCTGGTTTGTTTTGACACTCTCAAATGAAGGTGGCCTATTCCTGCTCTTCGGTTTTGTGATGGTTTTCAATTTGACAGAATTTAGAATCACCTGAGAATGGGCTCCGGGTGTGCCTTTGGGGACTATCTTGACAATGAAAATGGTTGTAAGCCAGGCATGGTGGTGCACGCATTTAATCCCAGCACCCAGGAGGCAGAGGCAGGTGGATCTCTGTGAGTTCAAGGCCAGCCTGGTCTACATAGTGAGCTCCAGGCCAGCTGGGACTAAAGGGAGACCCTGTCTCAAAAAAAGACCAAAAGAAAAAAAGAAAAAAGAAAGAAAAGAAACCGGTTGTGAGAAGAGCCAGCTTAACTGTGAATGGTGGGGCCGGGGGGTGGGTGATGGTGGTGGTGGTGGTGGTGGTGGTGGTGGTATGATCAAAATGCAGAAGCCAGACTGCAGGTGTGATGTGACCAGCTGCTTAGGGCTCCTCACTGACTTTCCTACCACGAGGCAGTCTGTCTTGAACTGTGAGCCAGAATAAACCCTTTCTCCCTTGTAGGATAGGCTGTTTCTTCTTTGAAACCACCTGACAGACTGCGTACTTGGGGGAGGAGCCTGAGTCAACGCCCAGCCACCAAGTTCCTGGGGGACCACAGGGCGCATTTTTGTGCAGGAGATTTTGGAACTCTGGGACTTTGAGTAGGGATGGAGCCATGTTAAAGGCCCGCCACAGGAAGTGGGGCTCGCTCTTGCCTCCCTTTGACCAACATGTGGGGCAGAGGGCAAAGAGGCTGCTCAGTCCAACATGGATCGGTAACCCAGCTGCAGGAATGGCTTAAGTGAGTGTGTGTTTGTTTGCCATTATCTTTTAAGCAAGCCCATTAAAATTCTCTAGTTTTTTGGGGGGGGGCCTTTCTGAGACAGGGTCTCCCTGTAGCCCCAGCTGTCCTGGAATTCACTCTGCAGACCAGGCTGGCCTTGAACTCACAAAGATCCTCCTGCCTCTGCCTCCCAAGTGCTAGGATAAAAGGCGTGCACCACCACACCTGGCTTATGTCTCTTCCAAAGCCACAGGAAAAGTAACCAAGAGAGATTCCAACCCAGGGGTCCACACCGCATGCCCCTGGAACAAAGTCACTCGTGGTTAGATCTGAATGCTGGGTGGGGGGCACTGCTCTGCCACTGGTGGTGGCCCTACAGTTCACTGGTGAAGGGGGAGGGAAAAGCTTGGAAGACGACTCTAGAAGCCAGGGAAATTTGGACTGGGTATGTTCCTTAAGGCTTTGGCAGAGGGGCTCACAGGCCTGTTCTGGGAGACACAAAGCCATGAGTCTAGGTCTCAGGTCCTTCTGATGCTGGAAGCCTTCCCAGAATTCAGCAGGCCTGGGGAAACACAGGTTCTTATCGAAGCTGGGTTCAGGGGTAGGCTACACCAGCCAGCTGGGCAACCTTTTACAAGTCTTTCCCATGGGTCTGATTGCCTCTCAGCAAAACCAGGAGCCAAGGCAGGACTGGCTCCTCGCTGACTTTCCCACTATGATGGAGTCGGACACTGAGGTCACAGGGAATAGTCCCAGGGGAACGTCAACAGCACTATACAGGCACTACCCTGAAGTCAGATGGGAACACTGAGGGCCACACACATCACATCATAGGGGGGTGAGCCTGGGTAAAAATCTAAAAGGAAGTCAGTTCCTTAAAGTCCAAATGCCCAGCCTCAGATCCAAGCTGTTGGAGGTCCTACCTGTTGGGGTCATCGGCCTGGAGCCCGCTTTCACTGGTCACAATGACCTTGTAGCATAGCTCACTCCCGGGGTTGGGCTGCTTCCTCCGAGCTTCCCTGGCAGCCTCGTCCTCAGCCTCTTCTACCTCCTCCACTTGCATTATCCCAAACATTTCCCCAGCATCGAAAACCTAGGGCCAGAGCACAAGGAACAGGGGCGTTGGTGGGAGGACCTCCCCTCCCCTTCACACAGGCCATTGGCACAGAGTACTCCAGGGGAGCAGGACCTATGTACTGCACAACCTCCTGGAGGGAGGACCGAGACCCCTGGGCACACACAAGGCTGCTAATCTGTGCCACCTGTAGGACATCACGCTTCAGAAAAGGCACTAGGTGTCCATAGCGGAATTACCGGTAGTTTAGATCCCTTGCTTTAAAGGGAAAATGAGATTTCAAAAGTAGAGAAAGGGTGGCTCTGACGGCTCTGGAAGGGAATGGGGAATCAGGATGGTGGTGAGTAGGGAGCACATCCTGACTTCCCTTTCACCAGAGCTACCCTAAAACCGTGACAGCTGTGACAGCTGAGGAAACCCACAAAAACCTCTCCCACACCAACAGTAGCAGCAGGCATGGCCTGAGGGGGCCAGGGCAATTCTCAGAGCAGAGTAGGAACAGTATAAGCCTTGGCCCCAGGTTTCCCAGGCCAGGGACAAATCAAAGCTAAGAGCAGCTGGTGAAGCAAACAAGTCTGCCTCTTCTCTCATAGTCCCTCCCAGTTCTGGCCACTCGTGTGTGCGTACCATGAGCTGGCAAGGTGTATGTGTGTGCTGCTTTGGAAGCCCACCTGTGCGCTTTGAATTGTGGCTTTGCCACTTCCTATATATGTGACTTATACAAGTTACTCAGCCACTCTGTGACTCAGTTTCTCATCTGTACAATGGGGGGATCTGAGGGTTGCTGGGAAAAGCATATGCTCTTTATGAGTACCTTGTCTCTACCACTGTCACACTTTTCTGAGACCCAGTTTCCTCACTTGTGAAAGTGGTCATCACGTAACAGGGCCAGATCTTCCTTGAACTCTACCCCTCTGCAGCAGCTGAAAACCAGCCAGCTATTCAGGCACTGACAGGTTACATGTGGCCAGAAGGGCCAGGCTCTCTGGTGATGTGAGGATGAAGATGAATCATCTGTGATCTTGCCTGGAGCTGACAGCTGAGCAAGCGCTAGACCTGGGAAGTCTGGGAAGAAGAGTTCAGGAGAGGGCAAAGCCCACAGCTCTAGGATGGAGGCAGGAAGTAACTACAGGCCAGGAGGAGCAAGAAAAGCCCAGGGGGGCTGGTGAGATAGCTGGGAGGGTAAAGGCACCTGCCACCAAGCCGGATGACCCAGGACCCTACATGGTAGAAGAGAACCAACTCCCAAATCACTCTCTCACTTCCACACATACAAGCATAGACATACACATAATAAATGTTATAAAAAGTTTTAAAGACTAGAGGTGGGAGTAGGGAGTTGCCATAATCTAGGGTAGAGACCAGCAGACCACGCAGAAGATAAGGGAAGGTCTGTACTTTGGGAGAAACTCCCTGGTAACACATGAGCAGAGTCCAAGCCAAGTTCTCCTTCGACCCCTGCAACAGCTTGGTGGGGGCTCGGGGAGGATGTCTTTCTGTCACTTAGGATTCAGGTGCTGGAACCCACAACTCAGGCATCACTGATCTAGTTTTCTAAACCCTCAGCTTTCCACCTTAGATCTTATGGGGGACAAAGAGGCCTAACCTAGAGCCTGCTTGGCTTTTCTTCTGCTGTGGCATGGAGTGACCCCCACCCTCACCCCTGTTCCTATCTGGCTGGGGTTACCCGTAGGGAGACAGAGCCCGGAGGAATGACTGCAGCTGGGAGGAACTGGCACTTGTTTTTAGAAACACTCCCTGTGTCTTCTGTGGAACTGATCCAAGGTAAGGTACCAGGAGTGACTGGCTGGTGGGGGGAGGGCAGCTGTCTCCTTTCCAACTCTCCCTGGGGCTGGTGGCAGGTCTCACTCTGTAATAAGGACTGCAGGTCTCTAACTGACACTGTGGTGACTCAGCTCTGCCTTGAATGGCTCGGGAGGGCCTGGTTTGAAAAAAAATCAATGGTTGTCTCTAACCAGGCCATAAACTGCCAGATGGCCAGGTGAGAAGGGACAGGACGTGGGCTGCTGACTATCCTCTATGCGCTGGGCACTGGCTAAAGCTTACTTTTCCAGTCACCTCCCAACCTCCCCAGTCCCAAGGGTACCAAGGGCTTGTGTCTCCCTATCTCTGCTTTCCATATGAGACCATGTTCAGTTGTGGAGTGACCTGCCTGAGTGATGGTCTACTGCCCCTGGAGGATGGCTGGGCAGGACCCCAGGGTGGTCCAGACCTGCCTTCCTGTTATGTATTACAGGGGCACCCTTTTACCCTCACTGACAAATGGGGGTCCAATTCCTCCTCAGCATTAGGCCTGGGATAGAGACAAGTCAGTAAAAAGGGGTGAAATAGGGAGAACCAATCACAGGAGCACATGATCCAGTTACAAAACACACCCTTCCGTCAGGAGGCGCCATTGACAAGGCATCTTTCCTTAAGCCGGGTATAGATGCGCCTTGATCTACGAGGAGTTACCAAGGCTGACCATACTCAAAGTGCAAAAGGCATTTGTTAATACTAACCTACCAAAGACTACAGCAACACAACCCAGTGCGGTCACTTTTCTGTCTCTCTAGGCTGAGAGCTGTAACTTAGACACTGCTCAGGATCATCTACATTGTATCACTAGCCCAGGAAAAGAGCAGAATTCAAAATCTGAAGCGCAATTTCTGAGTGATCCACTACCCCCGCCCCCCGACCCGGGGCATTCATTCTGCCACCCTACAAATGAGCTGCACTATCTATGTTTTAAGTAAGAAGAATCTGATCCATCAAGGGTAACTGTGAGATTGGCTGAGAGCGAGTCTAGTCTGCAGCCAGGCTCAGGGGACTCCTAGTTCGTGGCTCCCGTTGGTTGCTTGCAGCTTTGGCTGGTCTCAGTTGGGAGAGTGTCCTGAAGGAGGACCAAGCCCCAGCTAAAAGGAAAAGGCCCCTCTGTCCAGTCCAGCAGCCGCTGTCTTTTTGTTTTTTTGTCTTACCGAGACAGGGTCTCTCTGTAGCTCCCAGCTGTCCTGGAATTCACTCTGTAGACCAGGCTGGCCTTGAACTCACAAAGATCCACCTGCCTCTGCCTCCCAAGTACTAGGATTAAAGGCGTGCGCCACCACGCCCAGCTAGCCGCTGCCTTTAAACATCAACACTCAAGCCTCAGTTCTCTGGTAGGAGGTCCAGGTCAGAGCCTCAGATGAACGATGGAGCCATCCGCTCAAAAACGGGGACCACAAGAACCTTTAGATCTCTTCCACCTCCCTTTCAGTTTTCTGCTCCATCTCCCTGGGTCTCCATTCTGGATCAGAATCTGACGGGTTCTCGAGGACGCCTTGCCGCAGCCTGAGCCTCAGTTTTCTCATCAGTAAATGGAACCGAGTCTTTCACCTTACAGAGCACGCACGCAGCAGGAGCCAAGCACATGCCACTTGGAGATCCCAGAGCAGACCAACCCCGCCGGGCCGGGGCCGAGCAAGATGGGGAAAAACACCGAGCAGCTCTGACTCCTCCCAGTTCCCATCCCAGCTCCCCATCCTTGGCCCCGTGCGCCAAGGCCTCCGGGCCGCGCTCCCCTCTGGTCCGCACAGCCCCCCGCCCGCAGCTCCGCGCACCTCGTGCTCCAGCTTGTGCAGGAGGCGGCCCCACAGCCGCTCCGGGACGCCCGAGGCGCGCAGCGCGGGGCCGTGCAGCGCCGAGAACTCGGCCAGGTCCTGCGCGCTCGGCTCCTCCGTGCGGCCTCGGCTTCCGCGCTGCGGCCCCGGCTCGGCCTCCATTGCCCCGGCCGGAGCCAGAAACCCGCGCCAGTCCGCTTTGCCCACCTAGGCCTGCGTCCACTCCTAGGAGCGCCCAGAATGTGCGCACGCGCGCTGGGGGCGGGTCTCTTCCCATTCATTCCTGGACTGCCGCAGGGGATGCCGGGAGAGATGAGTGGAGCGTCCCACGTGGTCAGAGCCGGAAGAGACTGTCCAGAAGGGGCAGATGAGGCTGAGTTATGGGCTGGCGGAGGAGTGGCTCCGGCTTGGCTACTCTTGGATTAAAATTGGCGCACGCCTTTAATCCCGGCACTCGGGAGGCAGAGGCAGAAGGATCTCTGTGAGTTCAAGGTGAGCCTGGTCTATAGAGAGTTCCAGGCCAGCCGGGGCTACAGGGAGACCCTGTCTCAAAAAGACCCCCTCCAAAATTATTTTTAATATAGATTACAATATATTTAAATATTTTTTTTATGTGTATGAGTGTATTGCCTTCATGTGTGTTAAGCGCACCCGTGTCACGCAATGCCCACAGAGAGCAGAAGAGGGCATTGGATCCCCTAGAACTGGAGTTATGGACAGTTTAGCTGCCATGTGGGTTTTGGGATTCGAAAAAGCCAGTGCTTTTTTTTTTTTTTTTTTTTTTTTTTTTTTTTTTTTTTTTTTNCACTCTGTAGACCAGGCTGGCCTTGAACTCACAAAGATCCGCCTGCCTCTGCCTCCCAAGTGCTAGGATTAAAGGCGAGCGCCACCACGCCCAGCAAAAGCCAGTGCTTTTAACCACTGAACTATCTCTCTAATAATTTTTTTCCATGTAACTCTGGCTGGCTTTGAGATCCACATGCCTCTGCCTGGGAGAGGCACATTGTTTTGTTTTCTTTGAGTCGGGGTCTCACTATGCAACTACAGCTAGCCTGGAACTCACTATGTAGACCAGGCTGGCCTCAAACTTACAGAGGTGGCTACCTCTGGAATTAAAGTGTGCATCATCTTTATTATTACTATTATTTATTTGAAAAGGGCATTCTCCTCCTGGAGCTGAAGTTATAGGTTGTTGTGAGCTGCCTGATGTGGGTGCTGGGAACCAATGTCTCTGTAAGAGGAGTACTGTCTTAACTGCTTTGCCATCTTCCAGCCTTTTATTTTGAGACATTGAATTGTTTAAGCTGGCCTTCAACATTCTTGGTAGTTGAGGTAGACTTGAACTTGCAGTTTTACTGCTTCAGCTTCCTGAGTAGCTAGCTGGGTGTGAAGCACTCTCCTTAGAACAGTTACTGCATTTTGAAGTTTGTGTGAAGCTTCTAACTTGGAATTCTGTCCTTTGGTTTGATAGGGGACATAAGGGATACATGGGTGGCATTTTTGTATTCTGTATTATGACATGTTTGTACTCCACATTGTAGAAGGGACTCAGCAGGCACATGCCACTGCTAGTTTAGCATGCACTAACACTGTTACACTGTTGTTGTTTTTTTTTTTTTTTTTTTTTTTCTTTTCGAGACAGGGTCTCCCTGTAGCCCCAGCTGCCCTGGAACTTACTCTGTAGACCAGGCTGGCCTTGACAAACTCACAAAGATCCGCCTGCCTCTGCCTCCCAAGTGCTAGGATTAAAGGTGTGTGCCACCACACCCAGCTAACATCGTTACACTGTTAACGGATACCTCTGGATGTGCACAAGGTTGATACCAGCAGACATTAGTTAGATGATGTTTCAAGGAGTGCTTGACAGGTGGATCTCTTTGAGTTCTAGGCCAGCCTGGTCTACATAGGGAGTTCGGGCCCAGCCAGGAGTAAGACCATTGTTCTAAACAACAAAACCAAACCAAAAGTACCTGCCTTCCATCTCATCTCTATCAGCAAATTATTTGCAGGGAGGGGGATGAGAGTGACAGGGCAATGAAAGCAGTCATTGCAGAGCTGTCTTGCCCCTTCAGGCAGGTAGTTACCTTTCTTTTCTTTTCTTTTCTTTTCTTTTCTTTTCTTTTCTTTTCTTTTCTTTTCTTTTCTTTTCTTTTCTTTTCTTTTCTTTTTTTTGAGTTTTGAGTTTTGAGACAGGATCTCATTATGTAGTGCTGGCTGACTGACCTGGCACTCAACTATGTAGACCAGGCTAGCCATGAATTTACAGAGACCTCTGCTTCCGGGATGCTGGGATTACAAGTGTGTTCCACCATGCCCTGTTCTTTCTTTCCTTCTCCCAATATTTATCTCTGGTTGGAGGAGTGTGGATGTGTAAGTCTATATGCATGTGTGTGTATGTCTCGGTGTGCCTCTGAGCATGTGGAGGCCAGAGGAAAGCATGGGGTGTCCTCCATCATTCTCTGCCTATTCCTTTGAGGCAGAATCTCTCCCTAAAACTGGAGCTCCCTTTTTCTTTTCTTTTTTTTTTTAAATTATTTATTTATTTTTTAAGGGATTCACGAGATAAGAGCACAATTGTTTTCAGATCACATTAATGTTTCTCAGTTTGCCATACAATTAGGTAATTGGTGCTAGCATCCACAGATGAGGATGCCATTCATCTTTTGTTTTTCTGGGTCTGTGTTACTTCACTCAGCATGATATCTTCTAGCTCCATCCATTTGCCTGCAAAGTTCATGATGTCATCTTTCTTTATTGCTGCATAGAACTCCATTGTGAAGATGTACCACATTTTCTCTACTCATCAGTTGAAGGGCACTTGGGTTGGTTCCAGCTCTTCACTACTGTGAAGAGGCCTGCAATAAACATGGATGTACATGTATCTTTGCAGTAGGATGAGTCTTGTGGGTATACACCCAGGAGTGGTATGGCTGGGTCAGGTGGCAAGCTCATTTTGAGTCTTCCAAGGGTTCTCCACACTGCTTTCCATAGTGGCTGTACTAGTTTACATTCCCACCAGCAGTGGATTAGTGTTCCCCTTTCCTTACAACCTCTCCAGTACTTGATATCATTTGTTTTCTTGATCCTAGCCAGTCTTATCAGAGTGAGATGGAGCTCCCTTTTTCTTGGCTAGGCTGGAAGCCAGCAGCTACAGTGATCTCCTGCTTTTGTTTTCCTTAGAGCCGGGGTTACAGGGAATTTTCTGGGATGTATCTACCTTGGAACTTACAAAGAGCCACCAGCTTTGGCCTCCCAACTGCTGGGACTAAAAGTGTGCATCACTGTACCAAGTGGATGTTTGTTTATTTATTTTTGTTTTTGTTTTTGTTTTTTGAGACAGGGTTTCCTGTAGCCCCAGCCGGCCTGGAACTTGCTGTGTAGACCAAGCTGGTCTTGAACTCACAGAGATCCACCTGCTTCTGCCTGGGATTAAAGGCATGTGCCACCATGCCCAGCTCTCTCTCTCTCTCTCTCTCTCTCTCTCTCTCTCTCTCTCTCTCTCTTTCTCTGTGCGTGTGTGTTTGTTTAAAGTGTTAGTCTACTGCCTTCTCAGACTACTGACTCTGAAAAAATCACAACCTAAAGATTTAACTTAACTCCTAGCCGGTCATGGTGGTGCACTCCTTTAAATCCCAGCACTCAGGAAGCAGAGGCAGGCTTATCTCTGTGAGTTCAAGGTCAGCCTGGTCTACAGAGCAAGTTCCAGGTCAGCTGAGCTATAGGGAGACCCTGTCTTAAAAAGACCCCCCCCCCCAAAAAAAAAATTTACTCCTATTGGCTCTTGGCTTCTGTAGGCTGCCGGCTTCATTTAACACTGGCATTCAATTACATAGCCTAGTGACTGCTCTGGGATAACTTTGTGGTCCCTAAATCAATAGTTTTGATTGCTAGCTGCCTGGCCTGGTGGTGAGGTGGCAGCTGGGGTTCTGGGCCTGGACCCTCCCAAGCCACTACATGATTTCACTTGGGGCTTTCTTCTTCCCAGGTCCCTGGCACTCTTTCTCACTATTGCCTAAGAAATTAAATCACTGCTTTCTGGCTGGTTCTGGGTTAAGGCTTGTTTGGTCTCTTATTTGTAAGTGCTTTTTGTTGTGTTCTCATTTCTAGGATATGGCTTGTTTGGACTCTTGACTTTTTTTAATGATTTATTTTTTATTTATGTACATGTGTGTGAACCTGTATGAGTATATATTCACCACATGTAGGAGCATGAAGAGGCCAGGAGGGAGCATTGGATCCCTAGAACTGGAGTTATAGATGGTTGTGGACTGAATGTAGGTGCTGGGAACTGAATCCACATCCTCTGCAAGAGTAGTAAGTGCTCCACTGCTGAGCCATCTCTTCACCCCTGGCCTTTGATTTAAAGTACCTTTCTGGGCTGGAGAGATGGCTCATCAGTTAAGAGCACTGACTGTTCTTGCAAAGGACCAAGGTTCAATTCCCAGCACCCACATGCCAGGCATGGCGGTGAACACCTTTAATCCCAGCACTCAGGAGGCAGGCAGAGCTCTGTGAGTTCAAGGCCAGCCTGGTCTACAGAGCAAGTTCCAGGCCGGCTGGGACTAAAGGTAGACCCTGTCTCAAAAAAAAAAAAAAAAGTACCTTTTTGTTCTGCTTGGTCCTATCTGGTTTCTTTCAGAGCTCTGACTGATAGAAGAGGTGTCACAGCCTCTGTCCCTAAACAGTCCCTTGGGGCGTGTTCTGGTCTGTGTTCGGCTGTATGAGAAAATAAAGGCAGCTCTTTGCTCTGTCCTCCAGCTCTTTGGGGAGGTAAATGCCTTGTAACATACAAAGATTTTTGGCTCTCTGTGTATTCTCTCTCCAGTCTGTGTTTTTGCTTTATTTAAGATAGTTTTGTGTCCCAGGTCATTGAAAGTTCTGTTACCTTGGCCAGCGATGGCTGCAGTGTAACATTCCGTAACTCCACGATTTCTGTAAAACCAAGAATAAAATATGTGAAAGATTCTTTTTAGAACTCCAAACAACAATAAAGTCTACCTAAGATCTACAACAGATAGAAGGCTCATCTTTAGCCGGGCGTGGTGGTGCACGCCTTTAATCCTAGCACTTGGGAGGCAGAGACAGGCAGATCTTTGTGAGTTCAAGGCCAGCCTGGTCTACAAGGTGAGTTCCAGGACAGCTGGGGCTACAGGGAGACCCTGTCTCGAAAAGACCAAAAAAAAAAAAGGCTCATCTTTATTTATTTATTTAATTTTTTTTAAGGGATTCTATTCTACAACATAAGAGCATGGTTGTTTTCAGATCACATTAACGTTGCTCAGTTTGCCATACAATTGGGTAATTGGTGCTAGCATCCACAGATGAGGGATACCATACGTCCTCGTTTGTTTTTCTGGGACTGTGTTACCTCACTCAGCATGATATTTTCTAGCTCCATCCATTTACCTGCAAAGTCCCTGATGTCATCAGAAAGCTCATCTTTAACAAGATATGGACCATGGACCTTAATTTGTTACATTATGTCATGAATGCTTTTTGTGTTAACAGCCTCTTTTTTACTTAAAAATTTATTATTATTATTTTATGTGTATGAATATGTTGCCTGCATGTGTGTAACTGCACCTGTGTCGTGCAGTGGCAATGGAGGTCAAAGAGGGTGGTGGATCCCCTGGAGCTGGAGTTCACAGATGGTTGTTAGCCACCAGGTGGGTGCTGGGAATCGAGTCTGGGTCCTCTGCAAGAGCAGCCAGTGCTCTTAATCACTGACCCATCTCTCCAGCCCTGTTAACAGCCTCTTAATACACTAATAAATATTAATGTTTATACCCATAGATTTGTGTTGTTTTCAACCTTGGGGAGAGAAATTTCTTTTTGTAGGGTGCAGAAACTCATAACTGATCAAAGGGGTGAGAGTAAGTGACTGTTGGAGCTCAGCCATAGATGGGGTATCTCTGTCATCTCCACCTCCACCAAGGCTCAGCAAACATCGAAGAGAAGGTGGAAAGAATGGAAGAGTTGAAAGATGGGGAGGAGTGCTGTGAGATGTTGTCTTCTGGACAGGATGTTGTGTAGCAGTTCATAGCAGCTATGATTACCTGCACAAAATCAAGCCAGTTCAAATGCCAACATGGATGGGAGAGGAGAACCAAAGCCCCTATGCCTGGCTGAGGAGCTTCCGGCAGTTGATGGACACTGGAAGAGGGAGAGCCACTCACCTCCTGAAGTTGGGCTGGAGATGTGTGGGAGCAGGGGATTGAAGTGAGGGCAGGGTGTGGATACGATCAGGATACCTTTGTTACAGGTATGAAAATTTCAAATAATAATAATAATAAAAATATCTGCCAGGCTGGAGAGGTGGCTCAGCAGTTAAGAGGGCATGCTGTTCGAGCAGAGAACCTGGGTCTGGTTCTTAGCACCTGTGTCAGGCAGCTCACAACTGCCTGTTACAGACTTCTTCTGGCCACTTTCGGCACCTGCACTCCACATGCACATGCCTGTACACATACACGGAGAAGGATCAGAGAAGTTTAAGGTCCTCTTCAGCTCTGTAGCCCATTCAG
Organism: Rhizomys pruinosus; assembly: GCA_009823505.1. Lineage (NCBI taxonomy): Eukaryota > Metazoa > Chordata > Mammalia > Rodentia > Spalacidae > Rhizomys > Rhizomys pruinosus. The sequence goes on from VZQC01013734.1 coordinate 1,312,064, forward strand.
TTCAATAGGCATGCAATTTCATTTTTTTTCATGGATTCCAATGACCCCCAGCTTCAACCAGGACCTCTAATGAATATGAAAAAACAGCAATACTTAGGTTCATTTCCTGTTTATTATTAAAGTGATTTCCACAAGTGTTTGATTACATGCATATGGGAAAGCAGGGTAGCAAAAACAAAGCTTTGAATAGCTGAGGCAGCTCAGGCAAATATGGGCACATGGATATTGGTTACCCACCATGCCCTAGGAATGTTGCCCAGCATCTGGACAGACTGTCCCTTTTTGGAGACAAGAGAGAAGGCTAGGGCACAGAGCAGGGCGGGCAGCTCACTGGGTGTGCATGGTTCTGACCTCAACAAACTACAGTTTCCCAATGGATCTAATTGGTCTGTAGGCTAGAAAGCTAGTCTGCTTCCTCCCCACCCCAGTGAGGCACCAGGTCTCCCTCTGATGTGGCAGGGCTGAGGGTCTCTGGGTCTGCATGGGTCACTGTGGGTGGTGACACCAGCTCAAGTCTAGATGGTGGGGACCTGACCCCTCCCTAAGAGAAACCAAGATTGTTCTTCGTATGTGTTTAAGAAGGGAAGAACTTCATCAAGGTCAATACCACCTCATGTCCTTGGCTCTCTTCTTCACTCTTCAAGTCTGGACTTCTTCACTGCCAGGCTGACCTAGCTGGGACTCTAACCTGTCCACTTCAGATTAACCAACATTTGTAGAGTTGTTTCCTCTGTGCTTAGGTTTGATTTCCAGCCCCACAAATATCTAACTCTTCATCTTAGGCACATTATTTGGGTCTCCCAGAGGTTATGGACACTGGAAGAAGAACAATGTGTTGAGCCCCACACACCTCTCAGGGCTGGGGGCCCTGGACAAGTGGATGGAGAGGGCTCAGCTCAGTGCTTGGCATACCGGATGCTGGAGGATGCCTATCCGCTGCCTTTGTTTCTTCCTGTTGAGACTTGGGGAATGCACAGTTTCAAAGTTTCCATGGAGTTTTTGGCTTTATGCTGGCGTGACTAGGAACGACATGACATGGCACACAGTTGGGGGCTCTCTGAGCAGGGCACTGGGAGAGAGCACAGGTCATACCCCTGTCACCTGGGCCCTAAGGAATATCCTTCCTGGTGCCTTGGCAAAGGGTTTGACAGGCTGGGTAGGGTGAAGCCTGATTCAGTCCTGTTTCAGACTCACTTCTGGAGGGGCCACTGATCTTCAGGGGCTACAAGGCTCCCTAGTAGAGGAACTCTTTGCTCTGTGTCCTTGTGTTTGATTGACATTTTTGCTCACAAGTCCTTCAGTCTCAACTTGAATGGCATTGGGCAGGCACTGTCCACTGTGGCAGAAGGACTAAGCTGTCACTCTGTGTATCTTTGGTTAAGCAAAGCTGTGCATGCAGCTTGCCAGGTTGGCTGTACTTTCCAAGCCTGTGGTGGAGAAGGAAAACAGCCAAAGCCCTGGGGCAGGGAGAAGGCACTGGCCCTGTGGGACACAGAGCCAGATGAGTTGGGCAGGTGAGTGTGGGGTAAGGCTGCTGTCCTGGGCAGGTTGTTATCTGTGTCCGTGTTGTTCTCAAGTCAGTCTTTTTAGGAGCCTGGTGTATAGAAGGCACTCAATAAATGTTTGCTGAATGGCCCAATTTTATTTATTTTTCTGCTGAGGGGTGGGCTGGGTGGAAGTTCTAGAAGACTAGTCGATTCCTGACATGTCAATTTTGGATCCACTACACCCTGTGTTGGCCAGCTAGTTCCTCCTGGGAGATGTCTCATGAGAGAGTGTGCCCCTAAGAGGCACCTGAGGCCTCCAACAGGAAGCCACATTTGTCGGAGCTGGGCGAATGGGCTCCAGCTTAAAGCTTCAAAACGGGACTTTTTGGCCGGTATTTCAGTTCTATTTCATCTGTGTGTCCCAGGCTAAAAAGACAGCAGGAGGGGAACCTGGACGTGCCTTGCACCTGAATGTCCATGGCCACCCAAAGTGGTGACGGAACTGGGAAGCACTGTCCTGGGGGAGCCAGAGCTTGGGATAATGGTCTCCACCAGTTTTGGGTTGGGGGCCACAGATATGTACTGATGGTGCTGCTTCAGAGGTGAAAGACAGTCAGGGCGAAGAGAGAATTGATGTAGCTGCAGCCACAAGGCTCTAGCCAGGGATGAGAGCAACTGGGACATTTAAAAGCCCCATTCCCCGTGGCAGAGGAGGTGCTTGCTGCTGCTGTCCACTGATGGAGGAATTGGCCAGCTACTGACCCTCAGGCAGATGCTCTTCCTCAGCCAGGTGTTAGCAAGCTGAGTGCCAGGAATGCAGGCAGGTCAGGAAGGCTCTCTGGGCGCCCCACAGGGGAGTCTTCTTACAGTCCTGCATGATGACCGTCTCCTGGAGCCCAAGGAGACACCTTGGTTTTCCTCTCACCACAGAGCTCCTCTGGCTGCCCAGGTTGGAAGCTTTGTCAGGAGTGGGATCAAGGCCAGAGGAATGGCAGTGGCGGGCGGGGGGGGGGGGGCGCTAAGGCTGTCTCAGTCCTTGTTATGTGCCAAGGCTTTGGCTGATGGTGGCTATAAGGACTGGCTTTTGGGATGAGAGCCACAGAAGGGCTCGTCAGGGAGGCCGAGGGACCTCTACTGCTACTGCTCCTGTCTCTGTCCTAGTTGGCCCCAGGGACATTGGGTATGATGTGGCCACAGTGGTGGAAAGCACTGTGGAGAGGAGATAGGTGGACACATCAGTGGGGCACATCAGTGAAGCTACTCTGGAGTCATGGGCAGAATTTAGGAGTGCTTAAGAGGTCTTTCTAGTGTTTTCTAGGTTTTGAAAAGATTAAAAACAAAAACCCTGAAGAACTTAAGTGGAATGGTTAATTTGACACCTCAAACCTGACTAGGCAGGCTGAGCCTCCAAATGATTCTTACAGGATGTGTCTGGGGGTGGGCAGTTCTGCAAGAAATTAGCATATGAACCAGGAGCCTGAGAAAAGTCCTGTCCTTATTCACATGGTCGGCATACTGCAGTGCAGGGGTGGATGTTGGCCAAGGTTGGCGGTAGGGAGAATTAGTTTAGCTCTAGGACCTCTGACATCTAACCAACTCAGATGGGGCCTTCTGATTCTGGGATTACATCAGTACCTAGATTCTCTGGCTTGTAGATGGCACTTCATAGAACTTCTGGGCTACCATAATTCTGGAAGCCAATCCCCATAATTCCTTCCAACATGTCTCCATAAGCAATATCTCCCCAGGGAGATTGTTGCTGGGGTTCGTTCTGGAGGACACTGATCTGTGATCAATGGCCCAACAGAAGGTCCTCCTGGAAACTATGGCTGGCCTGCAGAAAGGGAGTAGGCCCTTGGCAGGGTTTATCTCCCAAGCGCAGGAACTCCACTTGCCACCCTCCGCAAGAGGCTGCTGGCTGCTGGGGATTCCTTGTACTTCGTGGACCCATGTGATGGCAGTGCAGTGGCTTGTCCTTGAGTCCCAAGCCTGTTTCTAGACTACAGGATGTGTTGTGCCCTGTGGTTCTCCAGGCTTACACATCACAGTCTTCAACATACCGTGGGTGTTCTCTCAAATAGCTCATCAGGTGGAGGTGGGGACCCAGAAACCTTGACGTTCATTTTAAGATTCCCCCATGTTCCTCAGAAGTTCTAATATTCGTAATCTGAAAAATACAGACCATTTTTCTATGTGTCCTAAGCTGTCAGGGAGCAGCAGCCTGAGGCACAGGCAAGGCCTCTGTCCAAGATGGCTCCCCAGCTGGGGGGGGGGGAGCCCCATTCAGCTTGGTCACACAGGGGTTTTATTTATTTATTTATTTATTTATTTATTTATTTAGGTATTTTTGAGACAGGGTCTCCCCACAGCCCCAGCTGTCCTGGAACTCTGCCTCTGCCACCTGAGTGCTGGGATTAAAGACGTGCTCCACCACATTCGACTCTAGGGGCTTCTTTCTTTAAGATCCACAGTGTTTGGAGTCCTGTGCCTGCGGGTAGAGGGGTTGGCAGGGTATGGTGTCTCCACAGGTACTGGCAGAGGCCTATCAACCCCTCAGATGGCTTCTCCACATATCCTCTTTCCCTGCCCTGGCTTCCTGTGTGGATAACGGTGGCCCTGAGATGCAGAGTGAGGCTCTCAACAGCCCTGCCTTGGGACCTCTTCTCCCTGGGCCATGCTTTTCCTCCCTGGTGCAGTGGTGATGGGCCTGTGCACACTCTCCTAAGGAAGGCCTTGTTTGCTGGTAGCATGCAGGCATAATTGAGTGCTGGTACCCCAAGGAAGGCATCTCAGGGGAAGCCGCTTTGAGGGGACGGGGTTGATGCTGCAACATAGCACCTGAGCCCAGTCTCTAAGAAGTCACACTCAACAGCCTGCCCAAGCTTGCCCTGTGTTCTTCCCAGGCCCATGGGTGCTTGGCCTCCCACACACAGAGGCAGTAGGCACTGGGAGGAGCAGTTTAATCACAGGGGGGAGACTGGCAGCAGCGATTAATATTTACAGTTGCTGAAGAGAACCTTCCTAATGTACCTGCCCACACATAGAAGTATATATATTTAATATTTATATATATAAAACTCATCAGATGTTCTATGAAGGCAAAGCACAAGCCCATGGATTCCTCCCCTCGAAGCTCTGTTCTGTCTCTCACAGAGTCCTAGAGCCCCGTGGCCTGGTACAGAGTCCAGTTTCTGTGGCTGGAGGAGTTGGCAGGGTCTGGTGACTCTGAGGGCACTGGCACAGGCTTATCAACCTCCCTCCAAACGGTCTCCCACATACTACTCCTTCCCTGGCCTGGCTTCCTTGTGTGGGCGATAATGGCCCAAGCCTTCCAGAGCCTGCAGGGGAGTGTTGGCCACACTCCTGTCTTCTGACACATCAGGCCAAGGGCACATATAATCCTTGCTTCCCACGTGGTGGGGACACTGTGTCCTGGCCCATGGAGGCCCACTCGGGTGGCTTGGGAGGGAGCTTTCTTGGTGTCCTGGGAGGCTGCAGCAAAGGGTTTCTGAAGCAGTGTCTCCCCACCGCAGTGGCAGAGGCAGACCCAACAGGTCTGGGTTGGGTCTTGGCACTCCTTGGTGCAAGCTGGATGGCTTTGCTAGAGGGTGCGTGTTATGGGTTTTCCAAGGCAGCATGGAGGCCCATGGAGCCTCCTTTCACTCCTGCCGTGGAGGGAAGGTGCTCCCCTCCCCCTCAGTTCCCACTGTCCCCAAGCAGGACAGCTGGGGGTGTTATTTATAGGGTCGCAGGAATCGGGACACTTTGGAGCGCAGCAGTTTGATGAAGGACCGAGGGAACATCTCCTTGGATTCCTGGGCTGTATACTTGAAGTAGTTCTGCGGATGTGCCAACACGTCAAAGAGGGCCTTGATCAGCTTCTTGTCCTGTAAGACATGGGAGGCTGTGGGAGGCGGGGCGGGGTAGGTCACTGCACTCTTTAAATGCCCAGGTAAGGGGCAGAATGGTGGATTCTAGTGGGAGTGCAGGCGGCCATAAACCAAACTCTTAGAAACTTGAGAAAGTGGGTCACCCTTGTGCCTGTCACACCACCATGCACTCCAGCGCCACCTTACCAACTGGAGGACTTCTGCAGAATCTGCCCTCTGCTCTGAGGGGAAGGAAACCTTTGCTCAGAAATGGCAACCTGGAGAAGGGCGATGTGGCCCTGTCCCTGCACTTGGTCCCCCAGGCTGTGTGGCCACGCAGAGGCCGAGCCAGAGCCCATCCCCAGCCCAAAGCTGATCCTCAACTCAGGTCTGGCTCTATTCAGTGAGAGTCAAGTCCCCAGGCCTCTGTGCCTGCCGTATGACAGTAATAGTTTGCCAGTTCATCTCAGGCCTCCTGGGCTGGTAGTAGGGGTAGACAGGCTGGAGCCAGTCATCCTCCAGGACATAAGTGGTAATAATCCAGACTATTCTCCCAGAGTCGCAGGGATTCCCTCCCAACAAACTCACTTTCAAAATCTCCTGGTGGTTCTCTGAGGCATACAAGCGCCCATCGCGAACGATGTCTTCAATCAGCTGCTGGTAATCCTCTGAAGAGCCGCCAGCAGGGAGAGGGAAGGCCAGGGCTTGAGACCTCACACGTCCCGTCTCTGCCCTCCCCAGCTCCCCAACCCCACCTTGGGCAGCTGGTGGTGGTGGTGGATGGAGCTCTGCCTCTTGGCCTTTGTTCTTGGGTCCCTTCCACCTGTTTTGTCCTGGAGGCTCAGCTGCCCCTATTTAACCTCGCAAACCCTGGTGGTACAGGACCTTACATGAAGCCCACAGACAGCACCTACGGTTCCCTGTCTTACCTCTACCCCATACCCCTCCAGTTTCCACATTGCCTGGCCCGTGGTTCTGTCCCTGGGTTTGTGTCCTGTCAGAGGCGGGGTCTCTGGGCCTGGCCGGCAGGGGCAGAGCGGGCTGTGGTGAGATGGTTGGGCCTTACCATCATAGGTGACGTAGGGCACTTGAAACCCTTTGCCACTGTTGCCTTCATTGGATTTAAACTGGATCCAGAGCTTGCGGGAGCGCGAGGTAAAGGCAATGGGCCTTTCATAGGTTTGGCACGTCTCATAGGTGGTAACGGACGTGGGTGAGGCTGCAGGGACACACATATCACAGAGCCACCTTACTCCACAGCTTCTTACTGCCCCAGGCCACTCCCCGCCCCCACTCCACCAGCCACCAGCATCTTCAATGCCCCGCCCCCAACACCCAGCTCTTAGACTTCACCTTTGTTCCTCTGTCCTGCCCTGCCCTCAGCCCCAACTCTGCTCTTTCCCTTCTGAGGCTTATCTCCATATCTTCCCTTCCTTTATACAGAAAGCCCCCTGCTGCTCCCCTAGTCTGGTCAAGTCCCTACTTCCCGAGACCTTCCTTCCAGCCTCCCTGTTTCCCTCAGGCTGATAGCCCCTCCGTGGCATGAATCTCTGGGGCCAGAGGCTCAGGTCTGAGTTAATCCCCTCATCTGAAGCTGCTGACCCTGGGCTGCCTGCCTCCCTGCTGGGAGCTGCCTATGGGTGGTCAGTCGCTAGGGCTGGGGATGAGTAGAGGAGGAGGAGTAGAGAGGAGGAGGGAGTCTCAGGCTGGCCCCCAACTAGCTGAGGGATGCCAGGGAGGCCGCTTTCTCTTTCTAGCCACAATCTTCCATTTGTCCATTGTGGCTTTCTGGCCCGCCAGCCATGGAGCAGGTGCAATGCACATGACAATAGTCCAACAGTCACACGAGACACAAGGCAGAGTCATTGCCCCTCAGGCCCCACCTGTCTCTCAATCCACAGATAGTCTAGCCTCAGACCAGTGTTATGGTTTTGTGCCTGTCTGGGTCCCTGGCTTTTGCCTTTACCATTCTGCCTTGAAGTTTACTCTTGTGGGCGTTCACCAAAGGCAGTGATGTCTGACTGGGATGCTGAACTAAGTCTCTACAGGGTGCTCAGTCCCTTCCTGGGCTTTCCATTTGAGGTGGTTGTTTGGCCACATACTTTTCCCCACCCTGCTGAGGGCTGGCCTTCTCTCCATGGGTCCCCATCCTTCCCTCACCTGAGGTGGACACGTACCCAGGGGACTGGGGCTCCAGGAAGGGCTAGTCTAGCCCTTGTGTGTGCCTGGGCTGTACTTTATCCTGCCCAGCCCTGCCCCAAGCCTTGGAAAGAGGGTGGAGGCCTACGGAATAGGAGGGTGCTACCAGGGTCTCACTGGGGGTATGGTGTCATGAAGTGCGGGAGGGGTACCACCGCTCCTGGACAACTGTCGGAGAGACTTGCTGGTGCCAAGGCTGAGGTCGGGACTGACTAGGCTCAGTCTCCACGTCAGGGCAGCCCTGAGCCCTCTGGACCTTCCCAGAGCTCTGCATGGCCAGCTCTCAGGGCCCGGCTCAGGTGGGTCTCCATCCTGGGTCAGGGCTCTTCGGAGCCAGCTGCTTTCTGAACCCCAGAGCCCTTTCTGCTACCAGATAGAGCTGACCTGGTCTGGGGAGGAGTGTGGGCATGTGGTCAAGGCTGGGTCCCTCCCACTGTCCCAACCCTGGACCCAGCACATACCACTCTTCCTCATGACCAGAACATCACCACACTCGTCCTCAATGGGTAGGAAAATCTCAGGGACCACGATGAGGATCCTGCGCTTGGGGGGCGGTGCGATGTGCCACACACACTCTGCATTGGCCGGGTAGTCTCCAGGGTAGTTGGGAGACTCGATGTAGCCTGTGTAGTCACCAAGCTCACCACCGCAATGCTGGTCTATGGACACCACAGCAGAGGGCTTGGTCAGACTTGGCTGCATGGGTGTCCTGGCCCTCAATGGCATTAGGGGTGCAGGGCAGGGCTGGCAGGTGCTCCTTTGCTAGCCAGCTGGGCCCTGCACTGACCCACTCAGACCCTGCCTGGGTTGCTGCTCAGCCAGATAGCAAGTCTCTAGCTGATACCAGTGGGTTCCCCAAAGCCTGGCCTAGGCTGTTCCTGGTACTCGCATGCAGAGCTGAAGAGCTGGCAGTTGGCAGCCCCCCCCCCCCAACAATGGTCAACCAAATTCTATGCACAGGGTCTGACTTTTTTTCTCTGGAGACCCAGAAACTAGAGAGGGTCTGGACCAGGGCTCAGGTTGTATAAAGTGAACATGGCACAATCATAAACACATTTCTTGTAGAGTGGGGCAGGGCCTGGGATGCCCTTCCTTGCCAAGGGCCAGTGATCTCTCATCTCAGAGTATGAGGTCAGGTCTCACTAACCCCCTTCCCACTGCCCAGCATTCCCAGCATCCATCTTGCCACGAGTGCCACCTACTTTTGCAGTGTGTGACGTTGGTGGAACCATCAAAGTCGGTGCTAGTGTTGCCTGGGCAGGTGATACAATGGTTCTGGCCAAACTCGGGCTGATAGGTGCCCACAGGACATCGGATGCACCGGTGGGTGGTGGTGTTGTAGTGGTGGCCAGGGGAGCAGTGCACTGCAGGGACATGTGGGTGGGGTGCTGGTGGGCAAGAGCAGGCCGGGGAGCTTCCCTGCCCTCAAGACCCTCCTCACCAAGTGACCTCTCTAGTTTGTGTCCAGCATCTGGATGGGATCGACTGCCTGCTGGGGGGATGCAGAGACCTGAATGGCCCACCCAAGTGCAGACCAAGGATGTGTAGGGCTCCAGCCATACATTGACCATGCAAAGACCAAACTGATTGAGGGGTGCAGTGGGGTGACAGTGTGACTGGAGGACATCAGGGTAGGAGAGGAGGGGAAGTAGGGAGAGCTACAGTAGACATTCCTTTCACAAGATGGATGGGTAGTGGAGCTTGGGGGTGGGGCGCAGTTGCCGAGATCTGTTCCTGGAACTGGAGAGGGAGAGAACACAGAGCAGCTCTTGTGTTGGAGGAAGTCTGCCCATGGCAGGCTCTGCGCTACTAAGGGCCAGTCCACCTGGCCTTGGCTAGCAGCACAGGGGGACAGAGAGGCAGCAGGTGGCTGAGGGGAGGGAGGGTCAGTGGGGGGGGGAGAAAGTGGCTGAGCAAAGGTTGGTGCTCTGGTAGACGCCGTGGCTGCTCTCCCAATCCCCTTCCCTCCTCCCACCACTCTTCCCATCACCTTCATTGTCCTGTCATCCTCCTGTCCATTGTCCTCCCCTTCCTACCACCCTCTTCCTCCCTTCATTCTCCAGTTATCCTCCCTGTCCATTGTCCTCCCCTTCCTATCACCCTCTTCCTCCCTTCATTCTCCTGTCATCCTCCCTGTCCATTGTCCTCCCCGTCCTACCACCCTCTTCCTCCCTTCATTCTCCTGTCATCCTCCTGTCCATTGTCCTCCCCTTCCTATCACCCTCTTCCTCCCTTCATTCTCCAGTTATCCTCCCTGTCCATTGTCCTCCCCTTCCTATCACCCTCTTCCTCCCTTCATTCTCCAATTATCCTCCCTGTCCATCGTCCTCCCCGTCCTATCACCCTCTTCCTCCCTTCATCCTCCTGTCATCCTCCCTGTCCATCGTCCTCCCCTTCCTATCACTCTCTTCCTCCCTTCATTCTCCAGTTATCCTCCCTGTCCATTGTCCTCCCCTTCCTACCACCCTCTTCCTCCCTTCAAAGTCCCTCCATCATCCCTCCATCTCCACCATCCTCTGCTCCCATTGTCCTTGCCTTTCACCTTCGCTACCCGTCCAGCGTCAGGCCCACTGCCTTGGCCTTGAGCTGCTATCATGCTCCCTTTGGCCCTCTCGATGCTCAGCAAGCTTGAGACTAGCTGCTGTCCGTGTGTCGGTGTGTGACACAGTGCTGGCCCCTCGTGTCCACTGTCTGCAGTGTCTAGACCCCCCTCTGACTTTGGGGTCGGCCTTGTGGAGGAGAGTGTACCCTGCCCTGCTGACCCCTCACCTTTGGTCTCACAGTCCTGGAAGGAGGCCGTGCCCGGGTGCTTGGTAAGCAGTCCCCCTCCACAAGGGAAGCAGCCAGTGCGTCCAGGTTCAGGCTGGTAGGTACCCATGGGGCAGGCCTGGCAGGGCTTGAAACCATTGGCTGAGAAGAAACCAGGAGAGCACTGGCCTAGAAGTCAGAGGTCAGGGCTCAGGTTGGGGAGTGCCGCGGCTGCTAGGGTGAGAGGCTGGCCCTGCTCCTGGCAAAGCACCCAGGGTCGAGTGGGAACAGGGAATGGGACAGCCTGGGTCCAGAAGGTCAGAGGGTCTGGAGGCTGCCAGCTGTTCACTGTGCGACTTCACTTAGCCTGGCTTCCCACCAGCAGCCTGGGCTGGGCTAAGGAGGAGCGGCCTCACTGCCGAGTTTGGGTCCATGGGTGCGGAGGGGAGGTGGGTTAGGGTCCCAGCTCCCCGGGGGCAGGTCACAAGTATCCACAGGAGGAATCAATTGATGTGTTGTCTGTTAGCAGAGGCCAGAACAGGGAGAGGAGGGTGGGAGGTTTCTGAGGACCCTCAGGCACTGCTGGGAATGAGACGGGGCCACAGGGAAGTCTTCAGCTCAGCCTTCCAGCTGAAAGCTAGCTGAGCTGGCTGTGCTCTCCGCCTAGGCCCTGAGACTCTGATTCCATCCAAGTGGACACGTTCCCTCCTGCTGCCACCCTGGGCTTTAGTGGCTGCCATTTCTTACGGATCACATGCTGGGGGGCAGTGGGGTGGGAAGCAGCCGGCAGTCACGGGGCTCAGCTGGGTCCTGGACCCTCCTGTCTCTAGGAGAAGGCTGCAGGTCTTCACTCCTCCCAGACCCCATGCATGCCTCCCCAGTGCTGAGCCTTGAAGGTGCATTCTCCAACTGGGCCACGGATGGTTCATCAGGAGAGGCTGCTGGGGGACACTGACCCATGCTGCATATGGGGCTGAGTAAGCAGTAAATGGCAGGGCTCTGTGCACAGAGCTGCCCATGATAAATTGAAAATGGGCTTCCTTAACCCCCCATGAGACAAACTGTAAAGTTCTTTGTGTAGCAAAATTCTCGCCTGAGTCAGTCTTGTCCCCTGTGAAACATTTTAGACAGTGAATAAAACACTTATGTTTGTGGCTTGAAGAGATGGCTTAGCAGTTTCTAGCACCCACATGGCAGCTAACAGCCATCCATAAGTCCTGTTTCAGGGGAGCTCGATGCCCTCTCTGGCCTCTGTGGGCATTGCACACATGTGGTTTCACTTACATATATGCAGCAAAATACATAAAATAAAAATAAACAATTTTAAAAAAGCACTTATGCCAAACCAAACAAAAACAAGGCCCATCCGAGCAATGTAGTTGAGACTCTGTCTTAAAATAAAAATTATCTGCCAGGTGTGGTAGTGCATGCCTTTAATCCCACCACTCGGGAGGCAGAGGCAGAGGCAGAGGCAGAGGCATGTGGATCTCCATGAGTTCAAGGCCAGCCTGGTTTACAGAGTGAGTTCTAGGACAGCTGGGGCTACAGGGAGACCCTGTCTCAAAAAAAAAAAAAAATATCCAGGCATGTCCTTATTCCCAGCACTCAGGAGGCAGAGGCAGGTGGCTCTTTGTGAGATAGAGGCCAACCTGGTCTACATATTGAGGACCATGAGAGCTGGAGCTATAGAGAGATCCTGTCTCAAAAAAAAGAAAAAAAGCAAAAAAGCACTTATGTTCCCTGTTAGAAGCCACACTCTGCTCCGTCAATGCCAGTGTGAGCATGTTGAATGACTGCAAGATGTGCTCAGTAATTGCGGTACATGCCAAAGGGTTCTGACACTGGGAGGCGTGAGATCCCATGTGGTGACCACGTGGAGACTGTATGGCTTTGGAAAAGGCAGAGCTTCAGATGAAGGTGTGCTTTATGACTATATGGAACATCTGCTTTTCCTCTGGAAGTCTCATGAGGGTCAGGCCCCTGCCCCAAATCTGATTCCCACCCTGGCCTCCCCTTCCAGGTGGTCCACACTCGCCTCCACATTCAGATACGTTGCGGGCACCAGCCAGACCCAGCCCTTCACTGCTGGGGCACGGCGTGCAGCTGAGCTGGCCCTCCGTGTCCTGGTAGGTTCCTGATGTGCACGGTACACACTGGCCTGGCTCACCGCTGAAGTGGGTACCAGGCTCACAGGGCACTGTAGAGCAGAGTGGAGAGGCTGCTGCAGTGATGGTGAGCAGCAGGTAGACAGGACCCAACCCTTATCCCTGGGGCTCTAAGGGCCTATCTGGAAGAGCCAGGAGCACCTGCCAGGTGACAGTCATCTCTGAGGACCCAGAGGGCTGGGCCTTGCTGTTCTTTAGAGTGGTCTGCAGACTCCTTCACCACAGCCAGGGTCTTGACTCCACATGGGCTTCTCTCCCTGCCCTACATGCTACAGTTAGCCTGCCTTTTTGGTCTTTTACTGAGTGCTTCCTACATTGGATATCTCTACCTGGACATCCCATGCCACTCCATCCCAAACCATGGCTTCTCCACCCCTTTCCTGCCTGTCTGGAGGATCTGTCGCCTTGAGGACACAACACAGTATGGAACATGGAGACCAGAGGTGCAGGTGAGAGGGTCTGATGGTAAGCCAAGGTCTTGGGGAGCAACAGAGGCAGAGAGTGGCAGAGTCAGGGTAACGGGTGATCCAGAGACGGAGGACACTGATGAGGAAGAAGCGGTCTAAGAGGGAGGGAGCCACGATCCCCACCACTGGAGCTGTTGGCAGCCGCACACAGGGGAAGCGGAGGGAAAACCCTGAGTGCCGAGTGGGAGGCATGCTTTTTCTGTATCTGTCTCTGTCTCTGACTCTCTCTCACACACACATACACATACACACACACACACACACACACACACACACACACAAACACACACAGAATGAATATACTTGTAGAAACGCGCCACACTGTACTTCTAGGCTCCGACTCATTGAGATGGCCTGCAGTGACAGTCCCATAGTGATGAGTACTCTGGATCTGGCTCTGCATGTCACCCTCTCTCAAAGGTCCTCGGAGGTGGGGATGATCCAAGTGCCCGGGGAGGGAAGTTGAGGAGGGAGGGAGCAGCTTTGCTGGTCCCCAGGGGGGACATCTGCTTCCCAAGTCAGCACCTGTTTCCAGGCTCCCCATCTCACACTGAGCCTTCCTTCCACAGCCCACCTCCCCGCATTCAGCCTTGGGGAGACAGCATGCTGCTGCTCTCTCACCTTGGGCACCCCAGTGGCTCCTCTGGGAACTTAGTCACATCCATGGCTGCGTGGCCCCACTTCTTTAGCCTCATGGGTACGTTCACCACTCAGTGTCCATCCTCTCCATGAGGACTATGACCGCCTGAAGGGTCACCGGGCCCCATGCTGTCCCTGACTCTGTTTCCTCTCACAGGCCATTCCTGAGTGAGGCTGCCTGGGTCTGGCTGGGTGTCTTGGTTCTAGCCTCTCCCCTACAGCCCGCTGGGCCTGGCTCTCCCTTACTTCCAAGGTGGCAGGCACTGTGCTCTGCCCCTCCCAAGCCTGCTCAGTTCTCCAGCCCGAGGTGTCAGCTCACACAACTCCTTCCCTCTAGGAAGTCTTCTTGAACCACACTGCAGGCTGGAGAGAGTCTGGTCCCTGGGGCCTCCTGTGCCTTGCCTCTGTGGTGTGCTGTGCTGTGCTGTGCTGTGCTGTGCTGTCCCATGCCTGTGCTCCCTTCTCAGGCCTGTGCTGAGGGTCACATGCCCAGCCTAGCACCAGAAGAGACAGCTCTAAATGATGGTGATGATGGCAAGTGCTATATGCCTTCCTCCCTGGCAGGCATGTTTCTTTGTCCCATACACGTCCCCTTCTCTGTGTGCTCACTGAGGTTTGCCTGGTCTGCATGTGTGAGGAGGGACAGGAGAGTTTGGAGAATTCATATCTGGGGGACTTACCACATTTGCCATCCTGCAGCACCTGGCCTGTGCCACATGTCCCTGGCCCTTCCAGGGTCTTGGCTGGCCGCTGAGCCACCTCATACTCAGTGCCTGAGACCTGGATGTACAGCAGGTGTCGGCTGATAGACTTCCGCAGCGTCTTGACTGCTGCCTGCAAGCTCTGCTCAGCACGCTTCCGCATGCAGTTCACTTCACACGTGTCTGTAGGGGCAGGAAGGACCCAACAAGAGTAACTCACAACCTTCTAGGGACTGCCTTCTTTGCTGAGAGCTCCCCCGTTCTGGACCCTGCAGTGGGCCTCTGCATAGACCACCTCTGTTCTTTTTCACCTCACTGTGGGGTTGGGGCATGTCTGATAGGGGAGAAGCCAGAAGGTCCAAGAGGTGTGGCCTGCTGAAGGCTACAGTGCAGATCTGAGTTTGAGCCAGGCCTCTGCCTGTGGTTCACATCCCCCCAGAGTACAACTTACCGAAAAGGGAGCTGAGCTACTCCTCAGGACTGCCACTGTCCCCAGGGTAGCATCCAGGGTCCTCCAGGGCCAGGGAGATGGCTCAGCTGGTAAAGTGCCTGCCTTGCAAGTATGAGGATCTGAGTTTGGATCCCCAGGTCTCTCGCACCCATGTAAAAGCCAGGCACAGCGGGTGTATCTATAACCCCAGCACTGGGGTAGGTGGAGATAGGTGAGTCTCTGGAGCTCATTGGCTCAGCAACCTATCAGAACCCACGAATTCAAGGTTCAGGGAGAGACCTTGTCTCAAAAATAATGTGCAGCCTGGCAGGTATCACATAATTTTAATCCTAGCACTTTGGAGGCAGAGGCAGGTGGATCTTTGTAACTTTGAGGCCAGCCTAGTCTACATAGTGAGTTCCAGGCCAGCTGGGGTTACATAGTGAAACCCTGTTTCAAAAAAAAGGTAGAGCCGGGCATGGTGGTGTACACCTTTAATTCCAGCACTCAGGAGGCAGTGGCAGGTGGATCTCTGTGAGTTGAAGGCCAGCCTGGTCTACATAGTGAGCTCCAGATCAGCTGGGACTAAAGGGAAACCCTGTCTCGAAAAAAAAAAAAAAAAAAAAAAAAAAAAAAAAGAGGTAGAGAGCGACTGAGGAAAATCCTGGATGTCGACCTTTGGCTTCCACATGCATACACACATGGGTACCAGTACACATACACCCATACGAACACATATATATGTATATGTACATATATGTATCACACATATACACAGCCACATACACATGTGTACTGGTACATGTACACTAACATGAACATGAACATGTATAACACAGACACACACACACACACTCTACATTGAAATCTTTGTTTCCAGCTGGCAGTGTTATTTGGGAAGATTCTGGAAACTAGGTGGTGGGGCCTATCTAGGAGAAGTAGGCCATGTGGGCATGTCCTTAAGGGATTTGTCCTGGGTCCCTCTCTGTTTCTCTGTGCTTCCTGTCTGCCACAGGTGAGCTGCCTCTGCAACACGCTTCCATCAGCACGATGTTCAGCCTCACCTGGGCCCAGAATGAGACCAAGTGCTGTGAATGGAACCTCTGAGAAGAGGAGCCAAAGGAATTCTTCCCTACCTTAAGTCGTTCATAGCAGGTATATTTGTCGCAGCATGTAAGGTCTGATAGAAGCTCTCTGGCCTTGAATCAGAGATGCCTTAAGGTCTGGCCCCTGACTGCCCTGCCACCCTCCATGCCTGGCACTCAGACACTCTTCACAAATCCCACTTTCTAGCTGCCCTTCTTCCTCACTGCTTCCTAGCCACATCCTCTTCTCTTTCACCTCTGTGCCTTTGCCTACTCTGTTCCCTCTCCCTGAATTCCATTCCCTGACACGTTTGACAGATGAACCTTGGTTCCAAGCTCTGGGTCAGAGGGCTTCCTGTGCCCTGCCTTGGGGACCTTGGCTCTGCACCCCGTTTATCCTCACACACCAGCCACCCAATCTCACTCGGCACTGGTGACTTGTGCACATCTGCTTTGCTACGGCTGCAGGCGCTGCTGGGATTGTGGTCAGCACACACCTGCGGACAGCCATCAAGCCTGCCACTGGACTCAGGTGTGGTGATGCATGCTTATAACCCCAGCATTCAGGAAGCAGAGGCAGGGGCTAGAGAGGTGGCCCAGTGATTAAGAGTACTTGCTGCAGGCAGTTCCTCAGGTAGGGCTGGGGTTTCTTACTGCTTCCCTACATCTGTCCTGGGATTTTGTCTGCATTGAGCTCACATGGGACTTGTGGTGCTGCTACCGTTGCTGTGAGTTCACATTAGTAATGACAGTTGTCTGAAAACCACCACTTCTGGTTCTTACAATCTTTCTGCTTCCTCTTCTGCAGTGATCACTGAGCCCTGGGTGGCAGAGGTCTGAAATGAGTCCTACTGGGAAGAGTCAGACTCATTTAAGGATGAGACCCGAGACCCTTGGTAGGTTGACCAGGCTCCAGTGGATTGATCCGCATCAAAGGGGATTAGGGGACACAAACTCAACTCTTTAGGCCTTAACACACACACACACACACACACACACACACACACACACACACACTAGAACACATGGAATTGGGTATGCAGGTAGGATGGAGTGCAGGTAGGGGAAGGGATCTAAATATGATAAAAATATATTGTATGGGGGCTGGAGAGATGACCTAGCGGTTAAGAGCTCTGACTGCTCTTGCAGAGGATCTGGGTTCGATCCCCAGCACCCACATGGCAGCTGAGAACCGTCTTTAACTCCAGTTCCAGGGGAATCTGACACCCTCTTCTGACCTCTGCGGCATTGCACGACATGGGTGCACAAACCTACATGCAGACAGTACATTCATACACATAAAAAGTAAATAAAGTGAGTTCCAGGACAGCTGGGGCTACAGGGAGACCCTGTCTCGAAAAAGACCAAAAAAAAAAAGTAAATAAAATTTAAAAATATAAAAAAATATATTGTATGAAATTCACAAAAATTCACTTAAAAAAGGGACATCCTGCTCTTATAGAAGACCCAGGTTTGGTTCCCACCACCAACATGGCAGCTCATAACTGTCTGTACTCCAGTTCCAGGGAATCTAATGCCTGCTCTGGTCTCCATAGGCACTAGGCACACATGTGGAACACAGACATATACACACAGGCAAAACAAACACTCATACACACAAAATAAAAGTGAATAGTTCTTTTTTTTTTTTTTTTTCTTTTTTTTTTCATCTTCTCCGCATGTAGGACGACGCCTCACCAGGATCCTACCACCCAGTCCTTAACTCAGGTGTTCTCTTTTTTTTTGTCTGTTTTGAAACAGGGTCTCCTGTAGCCCCAGATGGCCTGAAACTTGCTATGCAGACTAGGCTGGCCTTGAACTCGTAGAGATCTACCGCCCTCTGCTAGGATTAAAGGTATAAACCACCACAGCCAGCAAAAATGAGTAACTTAAAAAAATAAAAAGAGATGGAGGCAGGTAGATCAGGAGTTGAAGGTCACCCTTAGTTACATATGAGTTTGAGGGTAGACTGAGTTATATAAGATCCTGCCTCAAAACCAACCAACAGACCCACCTGCCACCCACCAACAGCTTGCGTGAAACAATCCAGCATTACGACTCCCTCCTGCAGGCTGGACAAGAATGCCTGGCTCAGCTCCCGAGGGTGGGAGGGGAGACGTGCACTTCCCCTTCTTGCCCCAGCAGTGGGATGGAGGTCGGGTGCTTGTGCTGACTCTGCCCCTGAGCTGTGCTCCAAGTACTGCCCTGGGCCACCTCCTCCACCCTGGGCTACAGGGCTTGATCCACAGTGCCCAGTACTTCTAGCAGGCCTCTACTTCACCTAGCTTAGTTAACTTCGTGGCCACTAAAGCCCCAGTCCTTCCCTCGGGTCCTCAGCAGTTCATGAGGCCTCCTCACCCACCTGAGGCCTCATCCATCTTCATCTCCACCTCAAACTCTGCTGTGATGTGGGATACCTCCTTGGATGGGGACTTTCGGCCTCGACGCCTCTTCTTGGAGGAATCACACTTGAGGGTCACAAAAGTCATGTGGCAGTTGTCTGGACAGAGAAGAGAACATTATGGTGAGATGCTTGGGTCATACAAAGACTGCCACAGGACGGCCACACAGACTCCCTCTATGCCCAGGAGTCTCATACAAAGACTGCCATACAAAGACTGCCACAGGACGGCCACACAGACTCCCTCTATGCCCAGGAGTCTATAGCACATGAGGATCCTGAGGCTGGAGGAGGCCAGGGATGGCCTGGAGGTCATACAGGGGACTGAAGGCCGAGGGGGGTCTTGGGCCCATCTCTGAATGATGCCTGGCTATATGAGTAGGTATCTCAACTTTACTCACTGAGGAGGCGTTCATACACTCGGCTCCTGCTGACGGTTTGGCTGAGGGGATCCTCTACCCCACGCTAAGCCTACCAAGTGCTGAATTTTACAGGTCTGTGGCAGGATCTCAAGGGGACCAGAGCTGCGCAGGCTTCCCTCCTGGGCCACTTACCACATGGTTCCCTGGTCTTCTCCCAGCTGAGTCCTGAAATCCTTTCCATTAGGGGTCCACTCAGCCACAGAGAATCTTTGTGGGGGGGGGTGTGTGTTTGATTTTTAAAAATTCATTATTTTTTATGTGTATGAGTGTACTGTCTGCATGTAGGTCGGTGCTCTTAACCACAGAGCCATCTCTCCAGCCCCTGTGTGTTTGATTTTTAACCCTGGATGGAGCTGATTCAATGGCTTTTGGTGATGTTGGGCACCCATGTTTCCTATTCATAGCCTTTCTCTGCAGTGTGTGTGTGTGTGTGTGTGTGTGTGTGTGTGTGTGTGTATGTGATTTTAATAACTCTGGATGGAGCTGATTCAATGGCTGTTGGTGCTGTCGGGCACCCATGTTTCCTGTTCATAGCCTTTGTCTGCAGTTCCATGAATGGCTCAGAGGGATGGGTGGAGTGGCTAGGCTTGGTAACCCAGCCCAGAAGGGTTGGAGATTTTTCCACGTGGCTCCCTGGATAAGCAGGTGATGGTGGCCTACTTACCCAGCAGCGGCTGCCTCAACGTCTCCTTTACTCGCTCCCGGCTGTGTGGCCGGAGGTAGCACTTGGCATCTCTGATCTTGAAGCGGGCCTTCTGCCTGATGGGGGCGGTGGGGGCATCTGGGGAAAGCCAAAATTCCCCCAGCTGGCGGCCTCTCCTGCGGGCAAGGAGGTGGTGGGGGACGGGGGCTGCCAGGGGACAGGTCCTCCTGGAGCTGGGTGGGGCTTGGTATGAGTCATTCTTCCCTGACAGCCCTTCTGGGTGAGGGAACCTCCCCTGTTCCAATTCTTTCTTCCCCTGAAAAACCTGAAACAGGTGCACCTATAGGTGGCTGGGCCAAGTTCAAGGTCAGGGGCTGCCCAGGCAGAGGCCTTCCATGGGAAGAACACTGCTCACCACCTCCCTCATAACGAAAGCTGTATACATGGGTTGTGCTTTTAGAAAAGAGGGCCGATGAAAAGAGAGGGGCGAGGAGAGGAAGGGGCTTTGAACCACCTCTACCTAGAGCCTTGGGCTCCTTTGAAGCAGACCCCAGATCCATGGGTTAGAGTCCTATGACCCCGAATGCTCAGAGGCTACCCTTGATGTGTTAGACATGCCACCCCAGCATTCCATGCTTTGCTGAGGGCCCTGTGAGTGATGGTCTGAGAGGCAGGGACTTGTGTATTGCCTGGGCACCTCTTGGGCATGATGCTCAAAGGGAGCTCAGAGGCTTAATTCAAGATTCTCCTCTGCCACATAGCTACATGAGACTTTGTCTCAACAGCAAGCACATCAGAGCTCTGTGAGTGTGATCACAGCATTTGGAGTCACTAAATCACTTTGGTACTGTGACCTCAGCTAGGAAGGGTCTCTCATGGCTTACTGCCTATGGGCTGGGTCTCAGCCTGGTAACCTGGGACTTAGCCTGTGGGCTGGGATTCAGCCTGGTAACCTGGGACTTAGCCTGTGGGCTGGGACTCAGCCTGGTAACCTGGGACTTAGCCTGTGGGCTGGGACTCAGCCTGTACCCAGCAGGCTTCTAGGTCCTGGCGCTGCCTTGTCTTCAGCATCCCAGGCCGCAGTGGGCAGGGCTCAAACTGGGAATCCCTTCTCTGGGCAGTCTCCCTCCCTCTCCTACAGCACTTGCTGGATGTAAAATTAAGGTGTCATCTAGATGCAGGCAGTGTGGACAGGCCCAGGTTACCTGAGCAGCTGGGTCCTGTGCTGGAGCTGGTACCATTTCGTTTTGGGAATGTTTTGCCCTGGAGACCTGGAACACCACAGCTTAGGATGTAGCTGCTTTCTGAGTCTGTGGAGAGGCCAATGCATAAGGTTGGTGTGGCTGAACCTCCCTCCAGGACCCCAAATTCCTAAGGTCTCCAAAGGATTGGTGAATGAATTGAAGACCAGGGCTGACCCCTGTGGATGTTGCCCAGGCTCACAAAGAGCTGGGCAGTGAGCTGTCTGGGAATGCTCAGTGATTGGGCCCTCATCCCTGTGTTGAGCTCTGTCCTACAGAGCAGCAGGAAGCAGGTCTGGACCCCTGGAAGCAGCACCCCTACCAGTCCCATCCCAGAGGGCCAGGAGTTACCTGGCATGAAGAGACTCTGACCCAGGCAGGATAGGAAGCAGCTCTCCACTCCACCCACCTTGCTGCAGGATAGCTGGGCCTGAGCAGAGGCCTGAGCCCGAGAAAGACACCTGCTCGTCTCTGAGGAGAAAGGGAGACAGACAAGGCCTAAGCTAGACCAGGGTAAGGACTTCTTGGTGGGGGCCCTAAGTATGGATCAGTTGTCGGCAGAGTTAAAGAGTTAGTTCCTTGAGGAGAAGGAGGTCCCTGGTTTGGCCATGTGGGACACTGAGTCTGATGGCTGCTTTGTTCTGGTCCCTTCAGATCCTGGCCTTGGACTGTCTAAGAAAAGGTCGGTCCTATCCCCAGGTCTAGATACACCTGAGAGCAGGGCCAGGCTCACTTGGGGAAAGGGGCAGCTGCAAATGAACTTGGGCTTCCTGGCAGGGACCAGCCTCAGGGCACAGATTAGGGCAGTCCTCCCACACATTCAGGAGGTACCTGAAGATGTTCACAAGATTCTTTGGAACAGTTCTTGTGTTTATTGTTAGAGGACTGAAAAAGACCTGGGAATGGGCTTAGGAGGTGGCTCAGTTGGCAAAGTGCCTGCTGCACACATCTGGTCTGAGGACCTGAGTTCTATATAAAAGTCATGTGTGAGCCGGGCATAGTGTTGCATGCCTTTAATCCCAGCACTTGGGAGGCAGAGGCAGACAGATCTCTGTGAGTTCAAGGCCAGCCTGGTCTACACAGTGAGTTCCAGGGGCTAGGGGAGAAGGGGTTAGAGAGAGGTGGATCCCTGGGGCCCATTGGCCAATCAGCCTAGCCAAATCAATGAGCTCCAGTTCAGTTAGAGACCTAGTGACCTTGTTTCAAAAAAAGGTCAAGATGGGATGGAAAGATGGCTCAACAGTTCAGAGCATTGGCTGCTCCTTTTGCAGAGGACCTGGGTTCAGTTCCTAGCACCTACATGGAAATAAGAAGCACAGGCAACTCTAGTTCCAGGGGCTCTGATGCCCTCTCTGGCCTCTGTGGGCACTGTATGTACATGTGCACTTACATACATGTAGGCGAAACATCAATACACATAAGATAAAATAATTTTTTTTGTCTTTTTGAGACAGGGTCTCCCTGTAGTCCCAGCTGGCCTTCAACTCACTATCTGGACCAGGCTGGCCTTGAACTCACTATGTAGACCAGGCTGGCCTTGAACTGACAGAGATCTGCCTGCCTCTGCCTCCCAGGTGCTGGAATGAAAGGTGTGTGCCACCATGCCTGGCAGACAAAATAAATTTAAAAAATTTAAAAATATGACAGAGAGCCATAGAAAAAGACACCAAACATAGACCTCTGGTGCACACAGGTGCACATACATGTCCTCACATTACATACCTATACATAAGAACATGCACACATACATATACATACATACATACATACATACATACATACAAAAATAAAGAATTATCCTTTACCCAGAAAACAGATTTGTCTTGTTGAATTTAAAGCCTGGCCTAGAGCTCACTAAGCACAATAAAAGGGCTACATTAAGTTTTTCTAAGCTGGTGGTAGAGAGATGGCTCAGTGGTTAAGAGCACTTGCTATTCTTCTAGAGGGCCCAAGTTCAGCTCCCAGAGCATATATGGGATGGCCCACAACTGCATATAATGTCAGCTTCAGGGATCTGATGTCTCTGACATCACACACATGGCATATATCCACACACACATTAAAAATAAAAATATTAAACAATTTTGCAAAGGTACAGGAGGTGGACTAGTGTTTGCTTCAGATTAAAAAAATTTTTTTTAAATTTATTTTCATATGTATATGAATGTACGTCTGCATGCAGGTTTGTATACCCGTGTCGTGCAATGCTGTGGAGGTCAGAAGAGGGTGTCGGATTCCCCTGGAACTGGAGTTAAAGACGGCTCTCAGCTGCCATGTGGGTGCTGGGGATTGAACCTGGGTCCTCTGCAAGAGCAGTCGGTGCTCTTAACCACTAGGCCATCTCTCCAGCCCCCAGATTTTTTTTTTTTTGGTCTTTTCAAGACAGGGTCTCCCTGTAGCCCCAGCTGTCCTGGAACTCACTCCGTAGACCAGGCTGGCCTTGAACTCACAAAGATCTGCCTGCCTCTGCCTCCCTAGTGCTAGGATTAAAGGCGTGCGCCACCATGCCCAGCTGCTTCAGATTTTTTAAATTAGTATTTCATTGGATAATTGTCACTCTGCATGATCAGATCTGTGCTTTTAATTTACTTTTAAGTGTTAGGATATTGGATGGGGAGAAAATATGGGAAAAGCGGCAGGTGACCCAGAGCAAGAGAAGACTTAACACACAGTTGAGTCTAATTATAAAAATAGCCATAAGAGAACAATAAAAAATCATAAAATCTCACCAGGCATGGTGGCACTTGCCTTTAATCCCAGCACTCAGGAGGCAGAGGCAAGCAGATCTCTGTCGGTTCCACGTTAGCCTGGTCTACATAGCAAGTTCTAGGCCGGCTGAGGTTACAGAAGACTCTGTCTCAAAAAGACCAAAAAAAGAAAAATACAAAGGAATAATAAAGAAAACTCAAGTTTAAAAAGTGCAAAGGAGGGGCTGAAGGGTGGCTTAGTTGGTAAAGTGCTTGCCATGAGGGTGAGTTTAATCCCCAACACTGATGTAAAAAGCTCAGCATGGCAGCAATCCCAGTGCTGGGGAGGAGGATCTCGGGGGTACTGGACAGTCAGTCTAGCTCCAGGTTTACAGAGAGACCTTGTTTCAGAAGGTAACATGGAGCAAGACTGAGGAAGACACCAGATGCTGACCTTTGGCTCCCATGTGGATTTGGTCACATATATGTAAACACACACACACACACACACACACACACACACACACACACACACACACACGTGCACAGGTAAAGAAATCTGAGCATAGTGGTACTTGCCTGTCCCAACATTCAGGAAGCAGAGGCTGGAGGATTGATTGCTACAAGTTTGAGGCCAGTCAAATTAAAGAAAAATTATATTTATTTTGTGCAGGGGGGAGAGTGTGTGCCTGTGCCACAGTGTATATGTGGCGAGTCAAGAAACTTGAGGATCCAGTTCTCTCCCTCCATCATATTTGTTCTAGGGATGGAACTCAGGTTGTCAGGTTTGGTGACAAGTGCCTTTATCTGCTGAGCCATCTCCCCAGCTTGCCATACTTTGAGGTCCATACTATGAGTTCCAGGCCAGCTAGGGACACAGCAAGGAGAGCATCAGGGAAGCAAGAACTCAGTGAGCTGTAGGTTCGTACCTACGGACTTTAGTCACAGAGTTGGGTAACATAGTGAGCGTTGGTGAGGTTGTGCAGAAACTACAAACCCTGTGCACCACAGGCGGGAGTGGAAAACAGCACAGGCACTTAAAACAATGTCAGACAGGCCTGCGAGACAGCTCAGAGGGCAGTGCCTTGGTGCCAAGCCTAAGATCTAAGTTCCATCCCGAGGACCCACATGGTGGAAAGTACCAATTTCTATAAGTTGTCCTCTGTCCAACACATGTGTGCTGTTTATGTGTGTATGCATATAAACTGACATACACAGCCGGGCATGGTGGCGCATGCCTTTAATCCTAGCATTTGGGAGGCAGAGGCAGGTGGATCTTTGTGAGTTCAAGGCCAGCCTGGTCTACAGAGCGAGTTCCAGGACAGCTGGGGCTACAGGGAGACCCTGTCTTGAAAAGACCAAAAAAAAAAAAAAAAAACCCCAAAAAACAAACTGACATACACACAAAATACATAAATAAATAAATGTAACAAAACATTCTAAAATGTCAAACAAATTATCAAAGAAAAATTAAAATATTCTGGAACTAAAAAGGGCAAACATAGAGTCACCATGTAGGCCAAGAGTCCCACCCCTAGATATATAATCAGGGGAATAGTAAACATGGACACACAGAGGGTCATATGCAACTGTCCACAGCAACATTATCCAACTGTTCACCAGCTGATAATGGAGAAAAATGACCACATTTTTGTTATACAATGTCCATACAATGGAATATAATTCTGAACAATAAAAAGCGATGGTATACTGATACATCCACAGCATTGAGTTAACCTTGAAAATGTGAAGGGAAATGGAGTAAAACCATTCCCAGAAATCTGTGTTATAACTCCACAGAGATAAAAGTGACACGATGTCATTTTCCAGGGAAGTGGGAAATGGCACTGAGTTTCCTTTAGGGGAGATGAAACTTCTGCATACTAGAGTTAGCTCTTTATCACTGAGTGACGCCCCAGCGCACAGGGCAGCCCCCTCCCCATGTGGCTGAGGCTGGCCGTGAGCTCCTCCTGCTTCCGACTCCCAAGAGCTGGGATCACACAGCCAGCCCTAAACTTTGGGTGAGCACTGTGAGCTGCCCAGCTCCCATGGATGCTCCTTCTGTTCCATGGTCTGCTTCACCCATTATTATTCACACTCTCAGAGACATTTTCCCTCAATTCCCAAGTGAAAGCACTGGCCACTGAGGATGCAGGACTGAAGAAGGGTCCTCACTTGGAAGGGTCTCATAGGTCCCCAGACACCCTGGACCCTAGTATAGCTTTTCCTGTAAGAGATGGGACCTTCTCAGTGGAGCTGCAGGTACCTGGAAGAAGGATGGGTACAATTGATACCCACAGGTGCCAGTCAGGGATCACCAAGGCCGCCTCTCCCAGTGCCAGGGTCTTTCTTTTATCACAAGGATACAAGGCTTGTGAAACACTACCATTTTTCACATTGGCTACACTAACAATAGGTAGAGATCTGACCTACAGAATTGGGCTTGTAGCTGTCCCGGAATAGGTTAGGTGTGGGTGACTTGCCATTTGTAAGGGAAAGATGATAAAATTAAACCTTTCCAATTTAACCCATAAATCTGAATGGTTTTATAGGTTAAATTGGAAGGGGAACCATGAGAGAACACTAAGAAGAGCTGGGCATGGTGATGCATGCCTGTCATTTCATCACTTGGGAGGTAGAATCAAGGAGATGAGAAGTTTGGGGTTATCCTCAGCTACAAGACAAGTTTGAGGACAGCCTGGGTTACATGAGATCTTGTCTTTAAAGAGAGCCAGTCAGCCAGCCAGCCAGACAGGCACATTTGGAGGCTGAGGCAGACAGATCTCAGTGAGTTCAAGACCACCCTGGTCTATATAGGGAATTCCAAGACACCAGGGCTACATAATGAAACCCTGTTTCATAAAACAACAAAGGGGCTGAAGAGATGGCTCAGTGGTTAAGAGTACTGGCTGCTCTTGCAGAGGACCTGGGTTCCTAGCACCTACATGGTGGCTAACAGCTGTCCCCAACTCCAGTTCCAGGGGATCTGACACCCTCTTTTGATCTCTCCAGGCATTGCACAACACAACTGCACTTGCATACATGCAGGCTATATACTCAGACACATAAAATAAAAATAATAAAAAATATTAAAAAACCCATCAGTATGAACACACTTGAAAGAACATGTGCATCTCGGTGGTTGCTGATTCCTAAGAAGATTTTCCCCCCATGGTCTTAGGATAAGCTGTCTATATGAAGTTAGATGTCTTCCTGGAATCCTGAATAACAGAACTCTGTGCTCTGTGCACTGGAGAGCCTCAGCTAACACCTCTCCATGGTGACTTTACATTCTGGAAAATTCATTTCTAGTTTTCCAAGGAGAGAACGGTAATGAAGGTAGTGACACTTCTAAGTACTTCATGATGAAGTCTCTCAATAAAATGAGTCTTTATTACTAAATGAGTGTGTGGAATGTCCCAAATGAGAACATAGAATGTAATATTCCAGTCCCGTGAGTGTTGTGATGTCTGTCAGCAAAGAACTGCTTCAGTTCATCCAGAAAAAACAAAACCAAGCCCAAAACCAATGTCTGTATGCTAGGATTGAAGGCATGCACCACCATGCCCGGCTTCAAGAAGTTCTTAGCCGCCATGTGGGTGCTAGAAATCAAACTCAGGTCCTCTGTAAGAGCAGTCAGCGCTCTCAATTGCTGAGCCATCTCTCCAGCCCCTGTATTTTGCTTTTTTGAGACAGGTTTCCCTATAGGTGCAGCTGGCCTGGAACTCACTTTGTAGACCAGGCTGGCTTTGAACTCCACCTGTCTCTCCCTCCGGAGTGCTAGGATTAAAGGCGTGCGCCACCATGCCAGTCTGTCTTTATCTCTGCCCGAGGCTGTGTTGGTTCCAGAACAGTTGTGAACTGGTGGTATACAGAAAAAGCTTCTCAGCAGCAGAGGGTTCCAGTGCTGTTTCAGCACCTGGGGGCACCTGGGGGCCAGCCTAGTCTCACAAGACAATGTCCTCTTGGGTTTTATGACATAGCATGTATGGTGGTGTATAGGATTCTGCTCTGTGTGCTTAGAAAAGACCACTGCCTGAGGACTGGGGACAGAGCAGCTTGTTGAGCGTGGTGACCTGCAAAGCCATTTCCTACGACTCCTGGCTTCCATGTTGAAGGCCTTGGGGTTCAATTACAGGCAGAAAAGCGCTTGGTTTCCTTAGCATTCAAAAATCACATGTGACTCCAAAGTTTTGTGAATCTCTGTAAACATTTGCCCTTTTGTTTTTAATGACAGAACATGGCTTAGACTTCATCTAGCTAAGTAGTTCTTGCACATTCAAGCTGATGGCTTCTCTCTTGGGTTTGTTTTTTTCTTTCTGTTAACAACTGTGTTGAGACAAGCTTATGTCATGCATGGAATTCATCTGTGCTGTTCAGTGTACAGGGCAGAAGACACGATGCTGCCTGGGCTGGAGAGATGATTCAGCGGTTAAGAGCACCAACTGCTCTTGCAGAGGACCCGGGTTCGATTCCCAGCACCCACATGGTGGCAAAGAACCGTCTTTAACTCCAGTTCCAGGGGAATCTGACGCCCTCTTCTGACCTCCACAGCACTGCACGACATGAGTGCACCAACCTACATGCAGACAGTACATTCATACACATAAAAATAATAAATAAAAATTTTAAAAAAGAAGACATGATGCTGCCACCATAGCAGGACCAGGGAATGGAAGGAGGTTAGCCCTTAATCTGCCTCCTCCAGCTTCCAGCCTAAGACACCAGTAAGGTCCCAGGTCCCCTGTGGCCCATATTTCCACCTCACAGAGCCCTGTCCCTGTTTCCCTGGCTGATACTAGGCTTGACTGGCCTGTGGTGTCCCCTTCGTCTCCTAGCTAACCCCAGGAAGGGGAGAGCCTGCAGGGCGGGCCCTCCTCCCCAACCCAGGCACTCACCCATGCAGTCCTTCCGGTTCCAGTGCAGCCACTTCCCTGGTGGACAGACACACTCGTAGCTGCCCTTGGTGTTGACACAGCCCTGCTCGCAGCTGCCATTGTTCATACTGCACTCATCCACATCTGGAGACACAGGTGAGACAGTGAGGGCAGGAGGAGGGCACCACGCCCATGGTGCCAGGAAGGCAAGGGGGCACGCAGGACAGAGGCTAGGATGCTCCTGGCCTAGACCAGCCTAGAGAGGGCTGAGGAGTCCTGAGACTTCTCTCTCCTGGGACTGTACCAGCTCCTTCCCGGCCTCAGTTTCCCCTCCTGTACAGTAGGCACTGGGGTAAAGGAGTCACCCGAGGTCCTTCTTCTTCTAACCAAAAGCCCCCTCTGGAGCAGGGTTAGCAAAGGTTAGGCCTTCTTGCTTTGGCTACCCAGGCTGGCAACCCACCCAGTGACCTGCAGGTCAGGGAGGTGGCACTCGGTATTCAGGACCTGAAGCCGCAGTAGCTATTCTGCAGCCCTTGTCTCCACCACTGCCTGGCCCTATGAAGCTTAATGCTGCCTCCCAGTCATAGAAAGAAGAGAACACCCTCCCCTCGTCTCCATTGTCACCAGCCACACCCAAAGCCCTTTGGCTCAGCTCAGGATCCTGTTTGCCCTGGTGCTGAGGATGGAACGCAGGGCCAAAACCCTGCCTTATGCAAGTGCTCCGTCACCCAGCTACATCCCCAGCCTTGTGGAATCACTCAGAACTTTCTCTTTAGCCCAGACTCCCTGCCCCAGCTCCTGAAGCTCAAGCACTTGGGCCATGGGCCATTTCCCTACAGCCACCTGGGTTCCCTGCTCCTCTGGCCCTCATGCCCCTCTGTCCCTCTCCATCTACCCCTACTGCACCCTCGCCTCTCTGCCTTTGCACATGCCACTCCTACAATACTTGCCCATCCCAACTCAAACAGCCCTCCTTTGGAGCCTTGTTTTCTTACAATCCTGCTTCTCTCTGGAATTTTTTGTGTATCAGCCATCCCTTTCTGGACTGGGGTGCTCCAGGAAGTAAGATTCTGAGCTTGTGTCCCTAAGCTGGGAAAGGCTCTGCCCTGCCCTTGGCCCAGACCCACTGCCCTGAAGTTCCAGCTTTGCAAGGTCCCTTCTGGGCCCACCAGAGTCAAGGTCAGGGTTGAGGTGTGGGGAGCAGAGTTGGTGGCCTTATGGCCAGGCGCGTGCCTCGAGGGGGAGGTGGCCCTGGTGGGCGGGCTGCAGACCTCCGCAGTGGGTTGTCCCATAGAGCGTATAGCCGCGGTGACACAGGCACTGGAAGCTGCCCGGGGAGTTGATGCAGATGTGGTCACAAGTCCGCTCGAAGGAGCACTCATCAATGTCTGTGGGGAGATGGTATGGGATGTCAGTGTGGGGTGACTGGGCAGGTCTGTCACTCAGCAGACATCTAGCCTGGGCAGTCCCTAGGTCCTGAGGCTCACACAGCCTCCCTTGATCCCCTTGCTGCTTATGTTCCCATGCAGTCTCTGATAGAAGCCCCCTCACATCTTTTCTGGGGTAAGTTGGGTAGAAATATGTAGGAAGATCCAGTTTGAATTGGGGGCTAGTTCTCAGCTAGCACCCCCCAGGGCACCACGAGGATGGGAGTCGGGATTTCTCTGACCCTGCCCCAAGGAGGAGCAAACAGCGTGGCCTAGGTGCGTGATGCTGGGTGGGGCAGCAGTGTGGGGGGGCCTGTGATTGGCTCTGGGAACTGACCTCATTTGGCTTATAAAAGCAGGCTGTAGCAAGTAATAAGTCGAATTCTCCATTAACATCATTACAGAATTTCCGGCTGTCATTTTTTTCATTTTTGCCCACATACAGGCCAAAGCAGGCCTGCATTTCATTCAGGTGACCAGTGGGTTGGAAAGAGGTCCCAGTGCGGACCACCAACCTGGATAGCTGGAGTGGATTGTGAGTGGACATAGGCTGAAGATAGGCCATCAGCCATCAGCCTGAAATTCCTGTCCAGGGGTCAGCAGTCCCTGGGCAGGTGGGAAATCATGGCGAAGAGTGGGAAATGTGTCTCATTGTCCCAGGCTAAGGGCCTGAGTTGGAGGTGCCTCTCAGGCCTGGCTACGGAAGTAGCTGACTGATCTCTGCGCTGAGGGGCCAGTTTCCTACAGTGGCTGCCAGCGGGTACTGTGTTCCCCTCCCCTTAGCAGGCTGTGTGGTACCTGTTCTTTACAAAGAAAGCTTCCTACAGAAACATCTTGAGTAGGATCATTGTGAACCTCTGCCTTGTCAATATCTCATCTACCTATGATTAGGAAAGATTGTGTTTACTTTGTTTATTTTACATGTGTGTAGTATATATATGTGTGTGTGCACACATGGTGTGCCTTCTGCATGCATGTAGAGGCCAGAGGTTGTCGTTTGGTGTCTTTGTCAGTTGCTCTCTGCCTTGTTTATTTGATGCAGGATCTCTCACTGACCCAGAACCTGTTGGCTAGACTAGTTGGCTAGCAGGTCCTAGGGATCTTTCTGTCTTCATCTGCCCCAGACTCTGGGGTTACAGGCATGTACTGCCATACCTGGCTTATGTGTGCTGGCGACGGGAACTCAGGTCCTCATGCTTGCACAGCAATCACTTTACACTGAGCCATCTTCCCACCCCTGATTTTGTTTTACTTTTGAGACGGGATCTTATTATATAGCCCAGGCTGGCTTTGAACTCCTGATTCTCCTGCCTCGGCCTCTTGAGCTCTGGAATTACAGTCCCTGAGGTACCATAGGAGAGGAATTTAATATATACCTCAAGAGGAAAAATGGCTAGAACTTCCTTGAAAAACCCTGGAGAGGCAGCTGAAATGAACAAGAACTCAGGCCTGTTGAATGTTGATCAAAGTGTGTGCTATCATCACCCACGAAGTTAAGGAAAGAGGCACTAACAGGACAGAGGAAGGGGAATACACTCTCTGATAGCACATCACGCTCAACTATGAACTTCCTGGCATCCAAAGTGAAAAGACAAAGATGGAGAGTCACGGATTGCTTGTGCTGAAAAGAAGGAAATGAACCACATGCGCACAGGAGACAGTCTGTCCTGGACATAAACTCTGAGGGAAATAGCTCTTAAGGGGCCAGCTGATGCGAAACAGACACTGACTTGACCTCCATGGGCACAGCAGCTGAGATCACTCTTCGAATGAGTTAGCCTTTGCCCACGGAACTTTCCACACATTCTTAATGTGTGTGTGTGTGTGTGTTTAGAATCCTAGTACAATAAAGGAGTTCTGCTGTGGGCACGCAAAGGAGGGTGTGATCCCTCCCAGCAGGGCTATGGATGGGTCCTACTTAGAATGGAGGAAGGGTGTTTCAGGCAAAGGCTGGGAGGCCAAGGGACTGGATGAGGATTAAGGGGCACTGGGAAGGGGCTGGGGGCCCTAAGGAGCTTGGACCTTTCTCTGCTGGACCTGGGGAGCCCATGGCTTTAGAGAGATTAACTGGAAAAAAAGTGGAAATACAGATGGAGCTGGGCAGAGAGCAAAACATGCCCAGCACCTTGCCTGTTCTCTCAGGGGCAGTTGAAGATTCAAGGTCAAGGATCCTCAGCCCTCCACAGAACTTGGTGAAACTGATGGTAAAACAAAGCCAGTGTGTGGAGGAGCCCTGTGGGGCCTGATCAGCTGCCCCCCTGGGCACCCAAGAGGGGGAATGGGCCAGGGCACCCATTCAGGGGAGGCCTGGCCTGGGGGAGGGAGTGGCTGGCCCTGACAGACGTGGTGAATGGGAAGGTAGGCTGGCCCTGGGTTCCCTTTAGCAACCTCCTCTTGCTAGGACTCAGCACCTTGGGGCCTCACTGCTCAGGCACTAAGGTGCACTCACAGGCAGAGGCTGCTAGGCCTATAACTGAAGAGCTGTCTGCTCTGCAACTATGGTGATTCATGGGAATAAAACCATCAGAATTTGGGTTGGAGAGATATCCTGGCGATTAAGAGCACCGACTGCTCTTGCAGAGGACCCGGGTTCGATCCCCAGCACCCACATGGTGGCTGAGAACTGTCTGTAACTCCAATACCAGGAGAACTCCAGTTCCAGGGGAATCCGAGACTCTCTTCTGACCTCCATGGCATTGCACGACATGGGTGCACAAACTTGCATGCAGACAGTACATTCATACACATACAAAAATAAATTAAAAAATAAAAAAAAAATAAAAACCGTCAGAATTTGATAGGATAATCAGGGTTGAAATCAAGGCCCATCTGCCACTCTTCCTTTGAGTTCTCTCCAAGCTGGTCCCACAGGGCACCTATCTCCTACCTAGGGGTGCTGTACAGCCTCACTGAGGTCTCATTGCTTCTCAAACTTCCTTTCCTAATGGGCTGACTTCCTGTTTCCTGCTCCTCTTGGAAATGACCTCAGATCCAGCATGTTACCAGTGGCCTCCTTGGGAAGCTCCCTGGCCCTTTCTAATCCTCTGCTCTTTTCTGGGCTCCCACTGAAGACTGGGGGCTGCTGGACTTGTCCTGGACTCAGCTGTGCAGAGGCCTGGAGTGTCAGTGGTGAGGCTATTCTCCACCAGGAGGCAGCATTGTGCCTCCAAAGCTGGGCTGGTTGCACACTGGAAGGTGAGGAGGGGAAGGCGAGTGGATCCTTCTCTGGGCCTTTCTCATATATTAGATGAGGTCTTACTATGTAGCCCAGGTTACAGAACTTACAGTCCTGCCTCTGCCTCTCAAGAAGCTGGGAACAGGAGCATGCACCACCATGCCCAGCTCATTTCTGATCTATGAAAGAGACAGAGGACAAGGGATAGGGTTGGATTAGGTGGCTCTGAGTCATGATGGACAAATGGACAAGAACAGGTACCCATCCTGGAGCACTCTGTGTCTGGGCTACTCAGTTCCAGTGCTTTGCTCTCCTGGACAAGAACGGGTGCCCATCCTGGAGCACTCTGTGCCCTGGATTACTCAGTTCTGGTGCTTTGCTCTCCTAGACAAGAACAGGTGCCCATCCTGGAGCACTCTGTGTCTGGACTACTCAGTTCTGGTGCTTTGCTCCCCTGGACAAGAACAGGTGCCCATCCTGGAGCACTCTGTGCCCTGGACTACTTAGTTCCAGTGCTTTCCTCTCCTGGACAAGAACAGATGCCCATCCTGGAGTACTCTGTGCCCTGGACTACTCAGTTCCAGTGCTTTCCTCTCCTGGACAAGAACAGATGCCCATCCTGGAGTACTCTGTGCCCTGGACTACTCAGGTCCAGTGCTTTGCTCTCCTGGGAGCCTGTACAAGGCCAGAAGAGGAGGGACACCATCAGTACAACTGTGAAAGTGGGGCTGGTCAGGGTTACCTGGGACATGGAAGACACTCACCTTGGCATGTCCGCTCATCTGTCAGCAGTTTGTGGCCTTTGCGGCAGCCACACTCGAAGCTACCCACTGTGTTCCGGCAGAAGTGGTCACAGCCTCCGTTGTTCATCAAACACTCATTTATGTCTGAGGAGGAGGGATGGAGGAGAAGGTTCAGGTGATGGAGATGGGCTGGGGGACAGTGCCATCCTGCCTTCTTGCCTCTGACTTCCCTGTCAGTCTCTCACTGCCTGAGGTTGGCCTTAGGTCCCCAGATGAGCACAGGTGTGGGGGCAGACATGGCTCCCCATGTTCTTCCACTTCCTCTGTTATTGGTAAGCCTGGTACTCTGTCTCGGGGGAATCAACAAAGGAAAGGATTCCCAAGTTCTTTTACCTGCACATCTGGGTGAAGCATCTTGGAGGGAATGAGACTGCAGCAGAGGCTGTCTCAGGTGACATGCAGGGAGCTATGCTCCTTGCCCTGCAAGGATGAGGACAAGGTCCTCACAATGTAGGACATTTCAATTACAGGAGGCAACATCCCCAAGGTGCTGGTGGTCAGCACTTGAGAAGCAGAGTCACTGCCTGTTTGACTGCTGAAGACATATCTGGTCAGTGAGGCTTCTGCATGTGACTGAGGTCTGGGTTATTACCTGAGCTTAGTGGCCCCACGCCACTTCCCCACTGATATAAGCTGTTCTTTCTCCAGCAGTTAGTGAGTGATACCTATATTCCAGAGGTCAGTGACTCCTAACCACTGACCCATGTCATATATGATGCCCCTTACAAGCGAGCCTGCCCGTCTGCCTCAGCTCACAGCCTCTCCGTCTCCTCAGCTCTTCTGAACCCCAGGGCTGGCCACAGTTACATTCCCTCCTCCCCATCCCCAGGAGTGTCCCAGGCCTCTGGGTCCTCATTCATCCCTTCTCTATCTGAGCCCACAGCAAAGCGGCTGCTATAGGGACAGGAGGCGAAAGAGCTCAGGCTGGTACAGCTGGCTACTGTGGGCAGCAGGGAAGGTTCCTCTCTCCAACCCAGGATGTGCCTCAACCTTTGATGAGCCCCCAGGATGTGAATTCTGGCCCCCTCCCTCTGCCCCTCCTCTACTTTATTCTGCTTCCTCTCCACTGGGCATCCAGTACCACCTCCCACAGCAAATCTGCCAGTGTTCTTTCCCTGGTAGGCCTGCTGAGGCCTCCGATATCCCAGGAAAAAGGCCCACCCTGGGGGGAGGCTCACAGCTCCTCCCCTTACAGCGGGACCTGGCTTTACGCTTGGACTCAGCTGTCCACCTCTCGTTGCTGAACTTCCGCAGGTCTCTGCCTACCCCAGTTCTTGAGAAAATGCTCTGGCCCCACTCTGATCACAGGCTTTGTCTTCAGGGACATGAGAGTCTGGGGACAGCAGAGGTGATACCCAGGGCCCAGGGCCTTCTCTGAGATGTTCACAGATGAAGTTAGGAATAAACAGTGAGTGAGGATATTCCAGTCACTAGAGAGGACCTTAATCAGACTAAGGAGGATTGAGGACTGCTGCACTGGGCCCTGGTTTGTGTGTATGGGGAATCCTGATAGGATGAGCCCAGAATGCATGGGCCAACTACCTTGTTCTTTTCTGCTGTTCCACTCGACATAGCCTGGCCACCTGTGTGGTCTACAAGTAAGGGCACAGAGGGAGGCCAAATGCTAGGCTGTGCTGTCTTGGGAAGCAGGTGAGGACACCTTCACTGGGACTCAGATGAACATCCTGGCAAGTGGCCTGCCTGGCCCAGGGCATAGGGGTGGAGGAAAGGGAGCAGGTGGTAGGTGGGGGCTCTCCCAGGCTGTTCTGGGAGAGGGTGGGAGGAGGGCTTCAGCCCTAGAGGCAATCTAGGCTCCTGCCTCTTCCTTTGGGAAGGATCAGTCAGCCAGATGCTCACTTCCTGACAGCAAGCAGCACAGCACCACGCAGGAAGCCAGAGACTGTCCACCCTGTCCACTTGGGCAGAGCCAGGTCATTTGTTTGGGCAAATGACCCAGCTTCCCGCTCCACCTCCATTTGCTCTGGTAGTCCCTTCTGGCCCAGACCTTTATGCATTGGGTTTCCCAGCCCTCTCTTGCCACCCCCTCCCGCTACCTGTCTGGGTTGATGATGTCTTTTGGGCTTTCCGAAAACACTGAACCTTTGAAGTCACCTCTTTGATATTGTCCTGTAGACGCTTGCCAAGATCAGGATATGTACCTGGTAGGCAAGCTGGAACCTCAGGGCGGAGCCTGGTTCACTAGGAATCCCCTGCTGGCTTGCCAGGCCAGGTCCCTGAGCCCTGCTGCTGTCTTTCTCTATAGCCCACTGTCCCACTGTCAAGAATCCCACAGACACCAACCACCTGGGTTCTGGAACTTGAAGATGTCATGATGGCCACAGACATGAATCCTCACCCCTTCAACTTTGGCATCCATAGGGGCATCTCAACTCTGCTTTACCCACCACCAGAGTTGCCCACCTAAGCAGTGTCACCCTGAGCCTGGCGATGGCGCCAGTGGCCTTGCTGCTCTTGGGTGCTGCCTCGAGACTGCAGGGACTGTCTCAAAATGACAACCTGGGTCTGTGCCCACCCTGCCTCACCCTGATTGGGCCTTGGCTGGCAGTCACTGGAAAAGCTGATCTACCTCTGATGAGGGCCTCTTGCCCCCACTTTCCAAATGCAGGCCAGGACACTGCTCTTCACCCTCTGCCGTCCAGACATCATCATATACAGTCGCACCGTGGAGCATCTTTACCTCAGAGCCTAAGCTGACCAAAGCCAAATCTCTATTCACTCCAACTCTTAGCATCTGTACCCAGCAGGAGTTGGAGCCCCTCAGTGAAATGACTGTGCAGACCCACTCCAAAAGTGAGGAGGGAGGGAGGGAGGGAGGGAGGGAGGGAGGGAAGGAGGGAAGGAGTGACTCATTTTCATGGAGGAGGTTTGGCCAAAGGGCTGGGCAGGGGTCGCTACGTTAAAGGGCCCAACTGTTTCAAGAGCTGTAGGAAACGGTGGTCATTGGGGGCTGGGGCAGTGGGCCCGGGGTTGTGCTCAGCCTCCTACACACCTACGTCCCTCCCCAAATGAGGTGGGGGCCAGGGCATGGCTTGGGCTACCAGGATGGGATAGGGCAGCAGCCCCACTTAGCTGCTCCTTCCCAGGCCGCACGCCGCCCAGGCCGCACGCCGCCCAGGCCACACACCGCTCAGGCTACACAGTGCCCAGGCCCCTTCCAGTCAGATCAGTTGGATCCCAGATGTGGGCAGCTGTCCCTCCATTCCCAACCACCCTGAGCTCATCTGAGGAATGAAGCCTTGATCTGCCCTCCAGTCAGCCTGCACCTCAGAGGCTGCAGCAAGGCCTGACTCTGCCCTCTGCTGGCTTGGCATCCCATGTATGGCTGGCCTTAGGTGACATCAGTGGGCTGTGAGAACACCCAGGTCTGCATACTGCTGAACTCCTTGTAGTCATTCCTAGTGTTGCACCCATGTGGCAAGGATTCAGGTGCCACTTGTCTGTCCATATACCCACCAGGGAAGGACTGAGCTATGACCATATCACATCAGCTACAAAAGGCTTTGTCATTCATGTGGAAGTTATTATTATTATTAATTATTATATTATTATTATTGAAAGGATATTGTATAGCCCAGGCTGACCGAGAACTAGTTACACAGCCCAGGATTACCTTGAACTTCTGCTCTCTCTACCTCTACCTCCTGAGTGCTGGGATTATAGCCTGTACC
Source organism: Rhizomys pruinosus (assembly GCA_009823505.1). Classification (NCBI taxonomy): domain Eukaryota; kingdom Metazoa; phylum Chordata; class Mammalia; order Rodentia; family Spalacidae; genus Rhizomys; species Rhizomys pruinosus. The sequence goes on from VZQC01013734.1 coordinate 1,349,219, forward strand.
ACCCTGCCAAGTTTTTGTGATGCTAGAGACCAAAGCCTTGTTTTCACGCTACACAGGCATTCTACGAACTGAGCCGTCTTCCAGCCCTGAGAACCATTATTTCCATCACTAGTCACCGTCTTCCCTGTTTTTCCAGCCTTCCTGTGTTAAGATGCCCTTTTTACCTTCATTTTCAGTATCCATTGATTGGGCTTTGTGTGCCCACCCCTGTCCCCGTGCAGTGCTGGGACACTGACTGCATGGGGGCTCTGGTGTTCACACTCAGCTTCCTGCCCTTCCTGGGGGCTGGGCTTCACGGCCTCTACTGAGGGGTAACTGGTCCTCTTAGCAGCCCTGCTCAGAGCTCAGCCAGCATCTGTCTTCAGGCTCCCCTGCTTTCTGTTTCCTGGAGGCCCCCAGCACCCCAGCAGCTCTGTAGATTGGTCAGGAGACCGGTGGGAAGCTACTCCCTGCCTTTTCTCCTGCGTAGCTGTAGGGACCCTGTCCTTCTGCCTCAGCCATCTCTTCACTTTAATTTCTATGACAAAGTCTTTCTGCCTTTAGTTGAGGTTCCCTCACATATTTGTGACAAAGACTCGCTCACTTCCCAAATAGTGCTCACTTCCCAAATAGCCGTGCACCAGGTTGTCCCTACCAGCTTTATGTTTTCCCTACGACTAAAGGCCAGTGGTTAGGCCGCACGTTATTCTCCGTCTCCCATTCCCAGAGCTGAAAGCCCAGGGAGTTCTGCTGTGAAGACACCTGCTAGTTTAAACTACAGGCAAATTCCATGACATCAGAATCAGAACCTTCTTGACCCAGGACCTCACAGATGTGTCATGGGACCCTGTTCCCCAGAAGTCTTCTGGGGACACTCCTGACCTTTCTTCCAACAGCCCTTGCTTGTCCACCCTCCAGCCTAGATTGCTGGGCCCAGCCGTGCCATCACTCAGGGGACCCGGATGAGGTCAGGGCTATGCCAACGTTGCTGACCTTTGCATGTCTTTCCATCCGATTGCAGTGTGAATCCAACCGGGCAGCTGCATCTCACTCCTGTGGCAGTGTCCTTGCACGTCCGGTCACAGCCTCCGTTGTTCACTGCACATGTCTCTGGAGAGGGGGTAAAGAGACACAGAGATGCTTAGTCTCCCTGGGCACCAGTTGCCATCTTTCTTCATCCATGAGACCAGAGATCTGAGTTCACATTCTAGCTCTGATTCTCTGGCTGTGGGGGTACTGCCTGAGCTTTGGGCTTTCCATCTATAAACAGGGGTGAAGTGGCTGGCACTGTTCCCATGGGGCTGCTGGTGAGGCTTTGGCATGATAAAGAATGTCTGCTCTGGGGTCTGTGCTAAGGTAAATCTTGGCATGCACAGGGGCCAGGTCACTATCAGGACCAATGCTGAGACTGGCCTGGCAGGTACTGAACTGCCCATACCAGGCCCTAAACCTTTTCCCTGCCTGGAATCAGACACCTAGTTCTATCAGTGGTGGCCAGGAGGCAGTGGGGCTCCTAAGCCCGTCTTGGTGTGAAGTGGCTTTCCTAGCTGGCATTGGGCTGAGTTCCTCAGGGCTGCTTACCACCCGTCACCCGAGGAAGGCTCTCGGCTCCACGTCTGTTCTCACTGAGCCATTTGCCAAAGCGTCTGGTTTATGTCCACTTGAAGCCTGTCTAGTGCATTTTTTTCCTTGTGCAAAATTCAAAGGGGCTGGAGTGGCTGGGAGGATAACTGAGGTCACTGAAGCCATGGTGGGGTGAGAGTGATCCTCCACAGGCCTGCACAGAGCTGGCAAAACTGGGTCTCCAGGGCATCATGGCTTGCCCGTGGAGAGCCATTCTCCCAGACCTTTGGTTGCTTACCACCTGGTTTTTCTCCTGAGCACTTGAGGCTTGCTTCTTGTAGAAGCGAGCCTGCATGAGTGGGCTTCTTCCATCCCTTTGCCATTGGGTGCTCACTGTCCACAACGTGGTTACCCTCACGGTCGCTACCTTGTTTTACCTGGTCCCTCACCCTGGATGCTTCTCCCTGAGGCTCTCACTCAATTCTGCAAATGCCATGGGTCTCCTCTGCCAAGCCTGCTCTTCCTTCAGGGCCTAGGCTGCCTCACTGATACACTGCCCTGATATCCAGGCACAGAGAAGGACAATCTTTCTCACACTCAAGCAGGTGGGCCCCTGTGCCAGTGTGGGCCAGTTCTGTCTGGTACATGGCCTGTGTGTACTCTCTCATCTCCTCACAGGGGCATCCACTGGGGCAGAAAGGTGGGGGCAGGAGGGAGCGCCACACCTGGAAAATGATGAGACAAGCTTCTCTCCCAGGGCCAAAGTAAAGATCAAATGCACTCCCTGCTTAAAAGCTGTGGGGCCCAGGTGCCGGCCTGAAGAACTGCTCACCAAGTGTTTCCTTTCCCAGGGGTAAACCAGAGGGGGGGTCCTGCCGCCTACCCCAGCAGAGCGCCTGCCAGCCTTTCATGTGGGACAGCCCTCTTGGGAGAGGGGCCGAAAACCTGCCTGTACCAGGTGCGGGTAATTACAGTTGCATGGGGGGCAGGCACTGTGGGATGGGGCTGGGTGGGCCTCTGGGCCTCTCTCTAGTTGTGGAGGTGGGGTGCAGGCATGGGGGCTGTGTCCTTGGGAACCAGATCTGACAATTTGTAAGTCCTTCTTTCTCTTAAATGGAACTTGGAATTAATCACGGGGGCCTCAGGAACCTGCTGCCCCATCTGCCCTTTGGGTAGACTGAGGCTGAGAGAGGGATCTGGGCTCTGGTACAGTGGCCACCTGCTCTTATACCTCCATTGCAGGACATTCTCCCCCATATCAGGCTTTGTTTCTCTGCATTGCCCTTGCCAATGGCTGGTCTGCAGACTGGGGAGGGCTCTGTGGTTGTTCTGGGGTGTTGGCTCTACCTCACAGTACCTCATCATGCTGGGCATCAGAGCTAGAGTCTCCTCTGCCTTTCAGGTCTCATGCCCCTGCCCTTCCCAGCTCCTGGGCCTCATTTCCCTAGTGGGGAGCCTGTGCCCAGCTGTGCAGACCCCCTGGCAGTGGCGGCTGAGATCTGCTTGGTCTGACTAATCCCACAGCTCCCTGCGTATGGGGACCCATCTGACAGCCTTTGACCTGTCTCTGCCAGACCTGCTCCAGGGCCCTGTGCAGCTGCACACAAGGCTGGATGCCAGGCTCAGTTCCCTGTGTCCTTTCTGGCACTGTAGTGTCGTAGTCCACCTGTCCCAACAAGTCCCAGCCTATCCCCCACCTGGGATAAAAAGCCCAAGTGCTTTTGGGAAGACATTCCCCCGAGGGCTTCTCTGAGGCAGTAGAGGGAGCAGCTAGGCCTCTAGCCTACTCTATTGTGTGTGGAGGCATTTCTGGCATGTTGTTCTGGGTGAGGTGCGCCACAAAATCCAACACATATGGAGCCACCAACGTGCTCTATGGGGGACAGGCTGGTATGGGTGGGTCCCGTCAGAAGCTCCTGGGCACAGCTCCATCAGCATGGAGCACTGCTCAGTTCCCCCCTCCGAGGGCCTCAAAAAGCAGCCTCTCTGTCCCCCTAATACCAGAGGCCATCCAGATCTCGTGTTTGTTTAACTACTGTTTCAGAGAAATTCAGGAAATATCCCTCTCTTTACACTGAAGCAGGACATCCCAGGGCTTGGGGTCCTGTGTCTTACCCTGGTGATCGTCTCTGGGTCTCACTCCAGCCCCTACGCTGGGGCTTATGTACAGGTTGGTCTGGGAAGGTCTGGGTCTGGCTATCAGAACCACGATGCTGGAGTGTAAGGGGAAGAGGGCTCTTCTCAGGGTTGGAGACAGTTCTTTTGGGATCCTGTGAGCCTTGCCTCTCTCCCTGAAGTGGCTCTAAGTGAGAGCTGCTGGGCTCTTCCTAGCCTTTCCCTCCCCTGTGCAGATCAGCCTTCTGGAGGTACATCCCTGCTCTGCTGACAAGACACCTGTTGTCTGCTAGCCTCAGCAGTGTCCTCAGCAGTCCCATGAGGACTGCTTTGGCAGGCAGAACTGAATCTCTGAGAAGGAACTTGTCCAGGTGGGATTGGCTGCTTCACTTGTGGCTCAGTGAGAAATAACAAGGAGCCTTTGTTCAGAAATAATTCAGAATTTCCAGACAGAAACTGCAGGCATCAAACCAGTCATGAGCCCATCTCAGGGCCAGGCCTGGTGAGAAGTGGTCTATGTGTCCAAGTCACACAGTCCCAGGGGAGCTGGCTGTTCACGGGGCTCTGAGACATCAGGTTAAGGATGACCTGGACTAGGCCAGAGCTGGGGCTTTGGTGGTGGATCCCCAGGGGAGCTCAGTGAGGACACAGGGCAGTGGCTGAGGCAAGTGGAGGGCTTGCCCTGTGCTGCCACGGCGTTCTTCCACCACAGTGCTGGGTGGCCTGGAGAGGAAGCTGGCTGGGCAGAGCTCCTGCTATGGGGTCACTCTGCATGGAGGTGATGAAGAAGGATGCACAGGACCCTGTGGGCATCCTGGACAGGGTTCTGTTGGAGGGATGCAGGGGCAAAGGGCCCTTGGTAGAGGCTCTGCTTATGGGTACTACCCTGATTCAGTGAGGTCCTTAAAGGACAGTTTTACCTACAATGCAGAGATCAAACTTGAGCTATGGGACCAACAGGTTCCACATGCCCGTGGCTGTGTGAGCTTGGGCAAGTTCCTTTGCACATGGAGTCCATGTCCTCATCTGCACACAGTGATGACAATATTTACCACGTGGGTTGTGAATGCCCAGACGCCAGGGAAGACGAGCCAGCACTTTGTGGACTGCTCTGAAACGCCGACCCCCATTTGTGCACGACGTTTCAGATCCTCTGCTCACGGAGTCTGGCACCCATAGTTCACCGCTTATCCATTCAATAACTCTTTTCTTTTTTTCTTTCTTTTTTTTTTTTTTTTTTTTTTTTTTTGTGTTTTTGAGACAGAGTCTCTGTGTAGTCCCAGCTGGCCTGGAACTCACTCTGTAGACCAGGCTGGCCGTGAACTCAAAGAGATCCACCTGCCTCTGCCTCCTGAGTGCTGGGATTAAAGATGTGCACCACCACACCCGGTTTCAATAACTATTTTCTAAGTAGCTCTATGCTGGGGAAATGTATCTGAAACCCAGCCCTGGTCTCAGGGAGACTGCAGCCTAGAGGCAGTGTGTGGGTCAAGAAGACAGTGCTGCAGCGAGGAGGGAGGAGCCACAGGGATGAAGTAACCCACTCAGCGGTCAGCTGTTTCTCAGGGGAGACAGTACAGGGCTGGGGCACTGCCTTTCCCAAAGCATGGGTTCTGCTGGCCTCGCTGTGTGGCCCCCTCGGCTGAGCCTAATGAAGTTCTTGGGTCTCAGGAGCCCAGAGTCCCATGCTTTCTCAAGCCTAGTCGGTAAGGTCGCTTTATTTGTCTGGTGGCCTTGTCATCTACTATATGGCTCCAGGAAGAGCCTGGGTGACCCTTTTGCCCAGAGATCAGCACAGGCTCAGCATGCAGGGAGTGGCTTCTTCTTAATGATGGGATCAACAATTTGGGACTTGGGAGGTCCTTGAGGAGTGGCCAGACTTTGCCCCAATTAGCCTGGGGACATTAGGAAAGGGACTGTCTCCTCTCTAGAACCTGGTTACCACCTATGTGTGCCTCACTGAGGTTTTGTCGGCAGAGTGGAGACTTCCCCACCCACTCCAGAGGATCCGATCTGGTAGGTCTCCTGTGGTCTCAGAACCCAGCGTCTGCCCTGTCCCTTCAAGGCCTGACCCTAATGGGGAGCAGCCCTGGACTCTGGCTGTGCACGTCTAGGTCTCAGTCAGGGTGGGTCCACCTGCCTTTCAGGAGAGCTGGCTGAACAGGCACGGAGGTGTTAGCTACTGGCTGTCTCCATCCACCTGCTGATGGACCTCGGACTCTTCCACAGCTCCCATCACTCAGATAAAAGCCATTCTCCCTGGCATGGATATTACATGCGGTCTCCTCTCTGCTGTCTCCCTCAGGGGACTCAAGCCCAACTCTGTCATTAGTATTGTGTGGTAGGTTTGTATCTGGCACTGTGATGGGACAATAAACATGGTCTAAACGCTCTGTCCCATTACTCATCAGGGAGCAGTGCAATGAGTGTGGGGGACAGGGAGTTGGGGTGTGTATGGAAAGACGATGATGGCGACCTTAGTATAGTAGAGGTCTTTGAGGGGACGCAGGAGAGGGCTGTCAGCATCTAAGGCTAGCCCTACTCAGGCTGAGGCCAGCAGGCTCTGGACTCATGATGCTCAAACGGGCCAGCAGGCTCAGAGGCAACATCAGTGGACCCTCGATGCTGTCTGTCTTCCTGCATAGCCTGGTGGTGGTGAGACCCATGAGGCCCTTTGTGATGGTGGCTAGCTGTGCAGCTCCCATCCCTAGGGTCTCAGGGAGGTAAACTCCCATCGGTAGGACTTTCTTCTGGAGCATTCTTGACTCTAGGGATTCTGGGAGTGCCAGGGAAGAGATGTGTGTGCCTGTGAGGGGGAACTAGGGACGTTCCCACGGTTGTGGGACAAGAAGCCACTGGGGGACAGAGCCCTGCAGGTCTGTAGCGAGAAATTAGGGGTGGGAGGGTGGGGCTGAGGACAGGAGAACCAACCGGGGAGCAGGGACACAGGCAGCGAGCCTGCTACAGAGCCACTGCTTTCCTTCCCCAGCTATGAGGTTGAGGGTGCTGGGAAGACACAGGGAACCTCTCACCAGGTCATCCTCGAGAAGGGAGGTAGGACGGATTGTTATGTCTGTTCTGTTCACACCTTAGGGAAGGCTCTGAGCCAGGACAACGCTTGGCTCTGCACCCTTCCTCTGCATGAGGATGCCTCCCAGCTGTGGTCTGTGCTATTCAGACCCTTCTGGCCAGTGCCCCCGTCAACAGCACCTAATGCCCAGTAAGCATGCCCCTGGCTGCCCTAGGCACTACACAAGAAGACAGGGCCATACCACCTGCCTGATGGAGTGTGTATGGCGCTAGGGACCTGCGTTTAGTGTGGAGGCTGCTCAACCCAGGAGAAACCCTGTATCAGACTTCAGTGGCTGTCCCACGGACTTGCAACAGTGATGTCCAAGGTAGAGCAGGCTGTATGTTAGCGTCTGACAAAAGCCTCTGTACTTCTGGGGGGGGGGCAGTAGTCTACTCCACCCTGCCAGTCTTTAGTGGTGGGGACCACCTTCCTGAGAGGGTCTTGACTGTGTTTTTGGCTGGCTTTTGGGCAGTCCTTGTTAATCCATGGTTCCTCAGGCTAGCCTGCCAGCAGTGGATGCTGGCATAGGCCATGCAGGCCCTGGTTCTTTCATCACACCGCCATGACCTGCCTTAGGTTTGATTCCTTATTAGTATTGCACCGGCCTGACACAATGGGAGTGATGGAGAGGAGGTAGAAAGAAAGGCTTGTGTGTGACTGAACACCTGGTCTGGGCCAGACACAGGGCCAGGCACTGCACAGGGCTCATCTGAACTCCTCTGGGGAGCAGAGCCCCTCTGTGCAAATGGGAAAGTGAAGCTCGGGGAAGGGAGGCCAGCTGTTGTCCTGGCTGGCGCCTGGAAAGCCAGGATGGGAGCCAGGTCTAACTGAAGAAGCTGGGCCAGAATGAAGAAGCCATTGCTGTGTGACTGGACTCTAACCACACGTCCTTAGGCAAGCTCCATCCTGCTGGATCAGCCTGAAGCCCCCTCCTCCCCATGTCGCCCCTGGAACCTTGCCTCAGAAAGTTGCAGGAAGCTGGCTGCTCATTCTGCTTTGCACCTTCAGTTAGGGGGACACGGGGTTGGGGGAACAGGCCACATCCTTGGAGGAAGGGGCCTTGTGGGATTGTCTATTTCTATATCGGGACTTGTCAGATTAGGATGAAGGAAGGGTTGCATTTTTTTTTTTTTTTTTTTTGGCACCTTCCAATTGTGGCTGGTAGATATGCAGGACCACTTGGGCGCTGGCTAGGCCAGGACCTAGTTGACAGAAACATCAGGAGTTGAGAACCGGCAGTAATCAACAGAGGGCTCTGAGGTCATATTTGGAAAGGCTTTGAGGTATATGTGGATCAAATCCTGAGGAGCCAAGGAGTAGAGGAGAGAGATAAGGTTTCTTCCAGGGAAGATGCCCATGGCTGCACCTCAGCAGCAGTGGGGGGAGAGCCAGGAAGCCGGGTCACATTCCAGAGAGGGGAACTGCGTAGGCCAAGCAGAAGTGGGCATGCGTGACAGGCATCAGGAGAGGCCTGCAGCCTAGGGAGTGTCTGAGGTCCACATGTGCCTGGTCTCACTGTGATGGGCAGAACACAGGAGAAGAGGACTACAGGCAGGGTTGTCATCTATCTGTGAGGCTCACTCATCTGCTACCCTTGGCAGGTTGATAGACAACAGAGGGATCAGCTAGCTAGGGTTGGACGCCAGGCTCAGGATCCCTGGCTCTGTGGCTTTGGGCGGCTCTTACCTTCCAAACCGTAGTCTCTCTATTTGAGGTCAGCCAATGGCTCCCTCTTTTCTGATAAACCCTGCCAGGACTCTGTGCCTCTACCTACTTTTTTCACTTTGACAGTCAAACCGACAACACCTGACTCCTATCAGCCAGATGCATACATGACTGAATCAAGGGAGGGGCTTAGGCCTTGGCCCTTGGCCCAATGACCATCCACATGTCGGTTCAGTCCAGTGGCTGGTTGTAGCTTGGCTATTTGGTACCGAGTCTCTGGAGCTCTGAGGGCAGGAAGGCCCCTTGTTGTGCCCAAGAGGGCATCTAGCTGGTGCAGAGCTGGGGTCCGGCCCAGCAGGGAATGAGGACATGGGGTGTGGTCCAGTGAAGGTTAGAAGACTCAGGCAGGCTTTGCCAGGCAAAGGCGCCCAAGGTGACACTTGGTAAGGTGATGCAGGACCTTCTGAGGCAGGGAGTCCAGGAAAAGCAGAAGGCACGGCTGAGAGACAGGCAAATTGGGGGAAGGGGCATCCATATGAGTGGAGTGTGGGGCTGGGAGGAGGAGGAGCAGGTGTGCAGTTCCTGGGTAGATAGAGCCAGCTGGGCATGAGCAGCTGGTAGGTAGAAGCAGGGTTGTTTGTCTACAGCTGGACTTTCACGGGACCCAGAGCTGTGTCTATACCCACTAAGTGTCCCCCTGTCACCTTGACTGCTATACAGTTCGCCAGCACCCTATGCCTGCCTGGACCTTTCATAATGAAGCAGTCTGGGGGGCACTGTCCTACATGCAAGGCCCTTCCTTCCTCTACCTCGTTTGAGGCAGGCTGGGTATGTGCCTTACACCTACTTGACTTACAGAAGCCCCTGCATCTGAGAAGACTGCAGCACTGAGTGCAGCAGGATGCCCCTTCCATCGGGACACAACCCCTAGCGAAGTCACACTCATACCCACCTCAGAAGCTTCCATAGGCACTAGAGGCCTTAGTGGGGGACTGGGCAGGTAGAGAGAAGCTGGGGAGACAGGCCTGGGGAGGAGGGACAGGGCAGGCCTAAGGGCAGAGTTGACTCTACATTTACTGCTCACCAGAAAAGGAAGTCCTGGCTGCCTCCCTCTTCCTGGATTTGCGCCCTGGCCACCTGTGTCACAGTTGGCACTCTGGAGTGCTTCCCATGTGTGTCAGGCACCATGCTGGGCACTTTTTCCATGTGGGCCCATATCATCTTTACGATAGCTCTAGTGCGTACACACCATGCAATTCTCAGTTCATAGATGAGGAAACAGTCTTTGGGAGAGCTAAGCAATGACCCTGGCAGATGCAAAGCCCCTCGGGGTGGCCCCAAGACCGAAGCCATTACATCTCTTCCAGGTCTGGGCACCCTCTACCCATGCACTGGCTACTATTCAAGAGAATCATGGACTTGGGGCTGGATCTAGATTCTGGACATCCATGGGAACATCTACAAAGAGGGCCGTTAAGGTACAGAGGGACAGGGAAGGTTTCTGGGGCACTTGCCCCTGTAAACCCATGACCCTCTCATCCTAGTCCCTGTTGCTCTGACTCTCTAAGTATTCAGCACCCATTTCTGGCCAGAGTCTGAGAAGAAGCAGAGGAGTGTGGGCTAGACAGGGCCAGGTGAGTGGTGCGGGGCGTCAGCTGCCAGGGCCTAGGAAAGAAGTCCCCAAGTTCTCCTCTGCCTCAGTGTCCTCATCCACATCAGCACCAGCTCTCAGTGAAGACTGGGCACATTCCCAGACAGAACTGGTGCTGCTGGCCACTCTGGCTGGGGTCACTGAAGTGAGGGTTGGGTACTGTGCTCTCATGAGGGCCCCTCCAGCCTCCAGGGCTGGCTGTAGGGTCTGCTAATTTGGGTGAGGAGACAGGAGCCTGCCCTGGCTGCTGAGTCTCAGGCCTGCTCTAAGATTGGCATCTGACTCTGGACTTGGGGTCTGGGGAGGCCTGTCCTGGGCCCTTGCTGTTGTTCACTGACCATGTGGTCTCTCTTTTTAGGACTTAGGGCACCTGGGAAGGGGGATAGCTGCCTCTGGGGCTGCGGGAACCCCAGGGAGCAGCTCTGTGGAGGAGAAAGAGTTTGGGCAGAGGAGCTGAAGACACTAGGCTGTTAAGGAAGGTGGGTGTGTGCCCACTGCAGGGAGCGGACAGACAGCCCCATGCAGGGAGTGGACAGACAGCCCCACTGCAGGGAGCAGACAGACAGCCCCACTGCAGGGAGCAGACAGACAGCCCCACTGCAGGGAGCGGACAGACAGCCTCCACTGCCCAGCATATCTTATGTGGGCATGGGTGCCCATTACAGGGACTGAACAGGCACAGCTTCCACTGCCCAGCATATCTTATGTGGGCATGGGTGCCCATTACAGGGAGCGAACAGATAGCCTCCACTACCCAGCATATCTTATGTGGGCAGGCCTGACTTGTGGCCCTTCTGTGGGGAGGCTTGGGGTCTTGGGTTGAGCCAGTGATGGGGAGCTGTGGGCTTTGCCTGAGTGCAGAGTTCTCCAGCCTTGGCTGAACCACCTGCTTTAGTTCAGAACCCACATATCAAGAAGGCCTTTGCTATGTGAAGGGCCTTGTACTGGGAGACTCCTTAGATTGTTTGATGTTCCCAAGAGGATGGAAGGAGTCCTCAAGAGAGGAGGGGGAGGTAGAAGAGGAGGTCAGGAGGGCTGGGAGGATAGAGGAGGACCAGTAGTACAAGGGCTGTGAGCCCTGAATCTGGAGGAAAAGGCCATGAGCCAAGCAACATGGTAGATGCCAGATGTGAGGAAGGGTGCTGCAAGGATTCTTCTCATCAGGCCTCCAGAGAGTGCAGGTGTGCAGACACTCTGACATCCTGACATGCCAGGAGCCCAGGTGCCAAGTTTCAATAACTTTGTGTTTTGTAAAGCCACCAAGATGGTAGCAATTTGTGAATAAGAGCCACAGAGAACTAATGTACATCCATCCTGAATTGGTTTGGGAGGAAAGAATTTGACTTACCACCGTGGGTAAGAGGCATGGCCTGTACCTCACCATCCTGCTGGAGGAGGCCTGGGACTACAGGAACTGATCTACATCTGGGATGGGCATCAACTGTTACATGGAAGGTCCCCCTTGACCTTCAAAGCCTAGCTCTAACAGGAACTTGGTCTTGGTTCCAAGTCCCTAACACTAATCCTAACCCTAAACTTCCTGGGTGGCTGGATGTAAACCCCAGGTGGGCAGGTTCTTGTGCCCCAGGACTTCACCTCCCCCAGCTCTTGGGAAAGCTCCTTCCCTATCCCCCTCCAAAAGGACAAGGATAGGGTCACTGTTGGGGCAGTACCCTGCTGTCCCTTCAGGGATGGAACTTCCCATCCTGCGAGCTTTCCTCCCATGATTCCTACCAGGGTCGATTGGTCTTTCCTGCCCATCCAACAGTGTCAGGAGTGGGGTTCTGAGCCTGGGAAGCCACCAACGCCTTCCTAGAAGTGATGCTGTGGGCTTGGCCAGGGCTGTGCCACTTCTAAACTTGGGATCCTTGTAGTCAAAATGTCATAGCTTCAGCAAAGATCAGGCAGGTCTCAAGAGGGAGCTGAGAGGCTCAGAGACATACATGATGCCTAGGCTTTAAAGTCCCTCTGTGTTGTATCTTGTGGTCTTTTGTTTCTGTCCTGACTCTGAGCCACATTGAGAGGTGAGGCAGCTGATAACTGACTTACAGGCATCTAAGGGATGGGACCTATGTATTCAGCACAGTCTTTCTGTAGAGTTCTAGGTTCAAATAGCTAGAGGTGTGTGTGTGTGTGTGTGTGTGTGTGTGTGTGTGTGTGTGTGTGTATAGTCTCAATTTTGCACCTTTATTGTGGAACCCAAGATGAGAAGCCTGGATCTGGGCCAGTGCCTTTGAAGCACGCGGCTCTGGGTACTCACTAGAAGAGGAGGCTGTCTGAGGATAAAGCTGCTCCATACGTGTGTACCACAGAGAGCTGGGATGAGGGGTAGGGTAAGAAGTGAGGGGGAGAGGTCATCCCCTCACCACTCATTTCTTGAGGGGTGCATGCTCTGCCTCTAGCCTTTCCACCCCCTCTGAAAATAAGCCCCATCCACAATGGCCTCTGGGCTGGAAGGAACCTGAGGAGGCATCTTGACAGGAGCTCCAGTGAACACTGCAAATACAGCACCCCCATCCTGCCTTCTTCCACACTAAAGCGTCATCTCTGTCCTCTGGAAGGGAGCTGGTCAGTGCAGGGTCACAGGCACAGCCTGAGGGGCCAGGTGGCCCAGGGTCTGGTCTATTCATGGAACTGTCCAGTCCTCTGTTTCCTCATCTGCTGCCAAGCTCCTCCCATTAGCCTGGACTATTTCCCTCCTATCTTGGGACCCCAAGCTGTCCCCAGACTCCACATCTCCAAGCACAGTGGGCTGGAGCTCCCTTCCTGAGGCTAACACCATCCCCGTGACGAAACTCCGTCTCCCCTCCTTGTCTAGGCGGCTCTCCATATACAGCCTGGTTCTGAACGTGATGCCCCATCATCCCCTGACCAGCATAAAGCAAAATGGGGAATGCCACCTCCATTGTCTAGATCTTGCCTCTACTAACATAGCCTGGGAGCTAGCTGCCCTATCTTACTGGCAGCTGGCTACTAGCTGGGGCTCGAAGTCTCAGAGCATCTTAAATCTTTGCCACAGAGTCCTATTTCGGGAAGTGCTAAGAATTTATGAGCTTTAAGCTGGGCATGATAGCACATGCCTTTAATCCCAGCACTCTGGAGGGAGAGGCAGGTAGATCAGTTCAAGGCCAGCCTGGTCTACATAGTGAGTTCCAGGCCACCTGGGGCTACAGGGAGACATTGTGTCAAAAAGACTATATCAGGACTATAAAACAAGGTGACCTGTGTGGGACCTTTAGGTTCTGACCTACAGAGCCCATACGGCCATCATCCCTAAATGGTGCTCTGAGACCCCCAGCTTCTTCCTCTGAGAAATAGGGACTTTTCTACCAGATCATACAGCTGCCAAGGTGAGCCTGACAGTGCTTCACAAGCAGGTTGTGACAAACCCTGGAGATGAAGGCAGCTGGCAGAGCCTATAGGCGACAACCTAGAAGCTGGGGAGGGGGAGGGAGACACTGAAAGCAAGAGAATGGGAATGCAGAGGCCACACCCTGTCTCTGGCCTATAGCCTGTGCTGTGAAGAATGGTCATGTTTTCCCTTTTCTTCTCTTTCTCATCTTGCTGGTCCAGGGGCAGCATGGCCAGTAGACCTCTCCTGACCCCCTGAGAACAAGGTTGGAGCATCATGCTGTACAGAACCCCCTCCTTCCGGGGCCCCTATGGCTGCTGAGTCTCAGCATGGCTTTGCTGATCCTGGACCTGGGACATGTCTGTCTACTGTGAGGGGAAGAGGCTTATTCATGGTATCTCCTCACACTCTCAAGCTATCAGACATGGGCGCTGGTTCTTTGCTACAAATACATAAACAAAGAAATAAACATGTTTGATGGAGGGTAAAAATTTTAAAAAGGAAAAAAAGTGTGTTCCCACCTATAGTAGAGCCACCCCGTTCACATACAACATGCGTGTCTGCACACATGAACAGATCCCACACCACACAGACATACACCTATATGTGCACATCCACCTACACACTAGCACATATGTGGACTCACACAGCAGCATACACCCCCACCAGTATCCATATGCACAGATCAGCCCACAGATTCCCACAGCAACATGTGCACATATTCCCTCATGCCCCACAGACAGTATCTACACATATCCCTCACGCCAGCACCCCCCAGGCCAGCATCTGTCCACATTCACCCACACACCCAAAAGGGCAGAGAGGACAAAGGAATTGGAAGAAAAGTGTTACCCATGAGAAGCCGCCGTTTCACCCGCTTGTCCACATCAGCTACTGACGTGGCATTGAACTGAGAGCGCTCAATTGCAGCCTCATCCTTCTCTAGAACACAAGTAAGGGACAAACACGGAGCCGGTGGTTAATGAGAGCCCACTTCCCACGGCCCAAGACAGTCAGCCTCTTGGCGTGGCGCACACAAAGCCAACACAGCATGCCAGGCCAGCACAGCGCCCTCGCCAAGGGCTAATCCCAGGAACTTCCAGGCGGGTGTGCTCCGGGCAAAGCAAAGAGGCAGCAAGGGCACGGGAGGGGGGGCGGGGGGGGGGGAGGGATAGCATGCAGACAGGGAAGGTGGTCACAACGCGACTTGGACACAGGTGGGGGGACACAGGGCCCATGTGCAGAGAAGCAGGGCAGGCAGCTGAGGTCAGAGCAGGAGGCCAGTGCAGAGGACACAGAGGCAGACCGCATGCTATAGGCTCTCAGAAAGAAGCAATTACAGGCCCTGGTGGCTCAGGCTGGTACAGGACAAAGCACAGGACAAGGGAACAGGGTTGCGAGGTCCGGTGATGGATGTGCCTGGGACAGCAGATGCCCTGTTACAAGGATGCTGTCACGCATGCAAAATTAAGAACAAACCATACAGAAGAACAACATGGATACACATACGTACACATAGAACACTGGATCCCATTGGACAGACAGAAAAACCAGGGGACTGATCCGGGCAGCACTGGTTGCCTGCTTGTCTAGAGGACCAGAGCTAAACATTCAAGTGCTCGACAAGGGGTTGCAGAGAGGGGTCAGTCTTTTTAGGAACGTGCAGAAGAGACATGGCCTGAGCTGGCCAGGGAGCCTCCAGCCACTCAGCACCAAGCTGTGTCAAGATGCTTAGTAAGGCTGGTGACAGTGAGCAAAGTCAGATGGAGGGTTTCCCATCTTGGCCAGGAGTAAAAGCCACAGTGGCTGGAGCTGGGTGGGAGGATGGTTTCTAATGAAAGAGGAGGAAGCATGGGTTTAGGGAGAGAGATCCAAGCAGGGAATGTGACATGCAGCAGACATTAAAAAATAAATGAAAAAAAGATGAAGGCAGATGAGTAAGGAGGGCAGAGACAAGAAGGGTTAGACCCAGGCTGGGATGCATCTGTCCAGCAGCTGTCTGTGCTGGTCCAGAGGCCACAGGGCAGGCTCTACTGGACATGGCAAGCCCTGGGAGACTTAAGCCGACAAGACAGAAGGGAGGCCAGGGTGGCCCGAGGGAGCTCTGGGCAGGATGGGAGAGAGACTGGAGGACAGAAGGTTCTAGATGGGATCAGGCTGCAATAGAGACACTGGTCTGAGACCCAGTTTGGCTTTAATTTTTTTTTTTTTATTGGTTGGTTTGGTTTTGTCTTTTGGCTCTGAAAAATGATTAATGAACATCAGTTATCAGACAAGACAGGCAATCAGGGGCCATCACCAGAAAAGCAGCGGGGAGGAGGTAAAACAGAATAAAAAAATGGCTGTCTGAGAAAAGAGACCACACAGAGGAGGGGGGAAGCCACCACGGGAGCAGGACCACAGCCCCGACTGCAGAGGGCATGGCCTGGGACCTCTGCCTGGCCTAGCTCCCCAAGATGCCGGGAGCAGCGACAGGGGACAGGGTAAGACAGCAGCTTTTGGCCACATGTGATTATATGGACTCACCAAACCCCTTTCTGTCACTCAAAAGCCCCTCAAGAAACACCCCTGAAGCTGACCATAGGAAGTGGGACTGTTTCAGAGAAGCGATACCCACCGTTGGCTTCTATAGTGCAAGCAGTGGGTCAGAGCAAGAGGATACTGGGTCCCAACTCTGAAATCCCTCTATTTCTTAGTTTAAAAAACCTCACTGTTGTTTTTGAATAGGAGAGGGAAGAAAACTACTGGCGATCATGGCATCAAATAATCACAAATGTTCAAGCTACCCTTGGGAACCTGGGCCTGGCAGAAGGAGGTGGTTGAGTCTCGATCAGGACTCACATAGCAGGCAGGCAATGGGGTGGGGACATTGCTGCAGAGGAGGGACTTCAGCTGGGGGAGGAAGTCCTGGGTGGGGGGAGCTGGCCAGCTCAGAATGAGAAGCAATCCCAAGCACACACACCCTCACACTGGGTGCACACCTTCACCCTCACAGTAAGCCTCGCTCTGAGGAAACTGTTTCCACATCACTGTGAGCAGGGCATAGAGAGCTACAGGTGCTCTTGCAGACTCACTGAGGTGGCTGAGGGTTTCTGCATTAGGAAATACCAGGGCTTCACAGGCAGATGATGCCCAGGAGCTGAAGTACACTGCTGAAGACAACCCTTCATGTGGAGGACGAGGATGGCTATAACCCCGTTAGGAAGACACGAGCTAAGCATCCCCAGAATACTTGGCCCCCTGAGGGACTGAGGGACCCAGGATAAACCTCACAAAAGCTGCCTTGGGATGTCTGCCACTCCCACCTGCCCTGTGGGGACTTCTGGTCTTTCATCTGCTGCTTCTGGGACAGGGGGCACACAAGACGGCAGGAAGTGGTGCCTACTTACCGATGCATGTCCGACCATCAGCGTGGAGGGCGTACTTCTGGTGGCAGCCACATAGGGGGCCCGTGTCTGTGTCCTCACAGCTGTGCTGGCAGCCTCCGTTTCCATAGTTACAGGTCACTAGTTAGTCCCAAAGTGTACACGTGTGTGTATAAACAGAACAACAACGGAAATGGTTAGTTTTTTTGCATTGGTTGCTTCTTTGGGGGGTCAGGGAGGAAAGCAAGGGCCTGAGGTAGCCAAGTGCACAGTTCTTTGAGGCTTGAGGGCAGCACACATGCTTCCCTGCACTTGAGCTGGGTCTCAGATAGAAACACTAGTTTCTGGAGGTGAATGGGCCAGCCCAAGAATGGGTTCTTGGAGCCTCACAAAGCTGATATACGCAGAGGGTGGCAGTGGGACAAACAGAGGCCGGACATGTGCAGATACTTAGCACAACCCGTCTCGCTGGAGCAAATGCCAATTGACATCAGGATATACTGGGCTAGTTGTGAGGGAGATGGCACATAGTTCAAGGTGACATCCATTTTCTTAGGTCTCAAAGAGTGTAGCCTCTGCTTGTGTCTTGGTACATGTGGAGGGATGTCCCCATGGACGTCACCCTCTGTTTCCTAGCTGCCAGCCATCTCAAGCTCTGTTCCTTCACTGCCCAAATCCTCCTGGAGCTCAGCAATGCCCAGACAGAATTTAAGGAAGTTAATACCATCTGGGGTACAGTACTGAGAAGGGCTCAACTAAAATGATGTTCTGTGTCAGATGATGCCTATGCCTGGAGGATCTGGGGCCGTCAGCCCAGATGTTCAGCAGCAGCAGCAGCAGCAGCCTGTGTCTACTGAAAGGGGTCAAGAAAAAGGAGCCAGTCTGAAGCAGGAAAAGACAAATTTAAGTCTATTCAAAAGAAGACCTACTGCTAGTTTCTAGAATGAGACAGAGCCCTAGAAGAGAAGGGTCCAAGATGTTTCTGAGGGGTCCCTGGAGCCTCTGCTTTTTTGTATTGTACAAGGAGCCGGCTGCCAAG
Source organism: Rhizomys pruinosus (assembly GCA_009823505.1). Classification (NCBI taxonomy): domain Eukaryota; kingdom Metazoa; phylum Chordata; class Mammalia; order Rodentia; family Spalacidae; genus Rhizomys; species Rhizomys pruinosus. Next base: position 1,367,021 of record VZQC01013734.1, read on the forward strand.
GTGGCTGTCACCTGAGGACAAATGGACACCAGGCTTGGAAGACTGTGCCTTCTTGAAGGCTTGGACTGTTTGTCTAAGGTTTGTCTTAAATGGTTCATGTACTTGGCAAACCCTAGTGATGACCAAATGTTTCAAGCCTGTCTCAGGCCAGGCCTGGTTAGGGAAGCCCCAGACTCCAGATCTGAGAGGGTGAGTCGTGATTTCTTAGGTAGGTCCATTCAGACAGCTGGCAGCAGAGGGAAGGCCCTGGGGCAACTTCCTTGGGGATGGCTTCCAAACGTCACAGAACTGACTTCTACAGCTGTGCTTCTCAGAGGTCCCTCTTTATGTAGGAATCCTGTTAGCTTTCTGGGACCTCTGTCCCAAGAGCTGGGGACCTCTGGGCCTTGGACACATGTAGTTTCAATAGCAGGTGGGAACAGGAAGAAAATGGCTTGGTGGGGACAGATGTCTGCTCACCATCTCACATATCATCCTTAGTAGCTGGAACCTCAGCAGCCTCTTCTTGATCAAACTTCTAGAGGGAAGTTTGGATAGCTTTGGCCCCTCTTCTGGGGAACACTTCTCCTTTCTACTCAGGTGTGATGGTGGTAGGTGGTAAGCTGGGAATCCCTGGCCCAGTCTTCCTTCTCAGGGCAACTCCTTTTTTGTTTTAAAATTTTATTTATTATTCTTCTTTTATGTGGATGTGTTTATTGCCTACATGTAGGTAGGTGACCTTGTGTCATGCAGTGTCCACAGAAGTTAGAAGAAGGCAGTGGGTCCCCTGGAACTGGAGTTCCTGATGTTGTTAGCCACCATGTAGGTGCTGGGAATTGAACCCAGGTCCTTTGAAAGAACAGCCAGTGCTTTTAATTGCTGAGCCATCTCTCTCCAGTCCCCTCTTGGGGTAACTCTTTTCTGACTCATAGAAGCCCAGGGCTCAGGAGGAGAGCCTGAATAGTCCTGGGGGATAGGGAGAGCCCCAGGCAGGGCTAATCCTAGGCTGGATGTTGTGTGCTTTTCTCAGAGTCCTCTTCAGAGTGGGCCCAGGGGCAGCTGGGGACAAGACAGTGCAAATACCACAGATGGCTCCCTCCATCCTCTACACACTGGGCTCTGCAAAGACCAAGAAGGATGAAGAAATGTCCTCACTCCTGGAGAAGGTCCTGGCCTCTGGAGAGATGAGGGAACTTGGGCATGGAATACTGCGGCCTCTCCTCCTGACCAATTCTAGAGCCCAAATCTTTTGGACTACAAGTAACCTCAGTGCTGGAGCAGCTCTCCAAACCTTCTTTTGTGTGGGTCCTTGCCTTCCACCTTGCTCGAGCCAGGTTCTCTTGTTTACATTGTACTTGCCAGGCTAGCTGACCCTCAAGCTTCTGGGAAGTCTGTCTCCACCTCCAATTTCACTGTATGCATGCTGGGGTTACAGATACATGCTACTGTGTCTAGCTTTACATGGGTTTTGAGAATTTGACGTGAAGTCCTGATGTTTTCACAGCAAGTGCTTTACCTACTGTCCCAGCCCTTTAAGCCATTCTATCTATCTATCTATCTATCTATCTATCTATCTATCTATCTATCAATCATCTATCATCTTTGTTCTTTTTGAGACAGGGTCTCCTTTAGCTCCACCTGGCCTGGAGCTCACTCTGTAGACCAGGCAGGCCTTGAACTCACAGAGATCCACCTGCCCCTCCCTCCCAAGTGCTAGGATTAAAGGCGTGCGCCACCGCACCTGGCTTATTTATTTTTTTATATATTCGAGTGTATTCCCTGCCTGGATGTAAGTGCACCATGTGTGTGCCCTGCCCGCAGAGACCAGAGGAGGGCATCAGATCCTCTGGAACTGCAGTTACAGATATTGTTAGCCACCATGTGAGTGCTACGAACCAAGCCTGGGTCCTCTGCAGGAGCAGCAGGTGAGTCATCTCTCTAGCCCCCTTCTAAACTATTTTTAAAGTTATCTATTAGTTTTATTTATTTTTTTGTTAGTTTTATTTTATGTGTATGAGTGTACTGCCTGAATGTGTGTAAGTGCACCTGTCCTGTGCAATGCCAAACATTGGAGCTCCTGGAACTGGAGTTATAGACTGTCGTTAGCCACCATGTGGGTGTGGGAATCAAACCCAGGTCCTCTGCAAGAGCAGCCAGTGCTCTTAACCAATGAGCCATCTCTCTAGCCTCCCTATAAGACATCTTTAAGACTTCCTAATAAATCGAAGAGAAGGAATCAAGGCCACACCAGATGGGCAGCCCTTCCCAGGAGGCCACAGGACTATCTTTGATTCTTTCATCCAGGACATAGAACCAGGTTTTTCACACCTTGGGAGGGAGGGTGGGACTATGGATCTTTGGACCGGTAAATGTTCCCAGGCCTGAGTGTAGCTCTTTTCTGACCCTATTGTGGTTAGAGTAGAGTCCTAGCTCTTCAAAGACTCTGCCTTGTCTCTGACCCTTCCAGCCAAGTGTGACCCCCAGGGAAGCTCTGTGAGAAAACCTTCCCATGTGGCACTTGTCCCAGACGGATTATAGAATTATGTGGTGAGCTGGCCCTGCTGGGCCACTGGCAGCCCTCTCTCCAGCACCCAGCTCAGGGCCTGGGACTGGGCAGGCACACAGCCTGTCTTCATAGGATCCGCTTGCCTGAAGACTGTGCCTGCTCCTGTGCACACTCAGTGAGAGGAGTGAGAAAATTAGAGTTGGCCCCTGCTGCTCTGAAGGTGGCCAAGGCAGCTGCTGCTTCCTCTTTGATTAAAGGAATCCAGAATCCATCTATGGTAGTGCAGGAGGGGGCCAGGCTAGAGCCCAGGCTATGTCTGTTTGTCCTGGTTTGGTGACAGTGAGCATGCACGCCTTTGTTGTTCCATGGGGACGAGCTGGGAGCAATGAGGAAGGCTGGTTTCCATCCTGACTATGGCCAGATGTTGTAGAACGCCTTCCTCTGAGCATAACAGCTGCTATCATCTACACCAGAGTGGGCGCGAGTCCTCACAAGACAGCCTGAGGATTGGGCCTTTCACTGTGGACATTCTACCACAGGAGGAGGGAAAAGCCATTGGACCCTCACCTGAGATTCCAGCCTCTGTCTCCCGCACCTCCCTACCAGCTGTATACAATTCTGCCCCAGTTTCATGTGGTGATAGAGTTTATAGAGTGTGCTAGGTTAACTGATGTTATGCAGCTGTGGGGCAGTCCTCACCCATTCTGGGGTGAGACTTCCGAGTGGTGTGGCTGCTTTGAGGTCACTCATGCTCAATAAGTAAGCCCAGTACATTCACTGCTTTATCCCATTGGACTTTGGTGGAGTCATACTTTGGTCTGTTTATAGCATGCACAAGGTTAACTGATGGGGAGCCTCCTGTCTGTGCAGCTGTGTCATCCATGCTGGGGTGAGACTTCCCAGTTGTGTGGCTGTTTTGAGATCACCCATGCTTAGTTAAGTAAGCCTAATACATTCACTGGTTGCCAAGTTGGACTCTGGTGGAATTGTACTTTGGCCTGTAACTGGTGTCCTATCTGGGGTGAGTAGGTATTTGTTTGGATCTCCTTAGGAAATATTTATAGAACACCAGGACAGGAGGAAGTGCCTCCACTTTGGGGGATGGATAGATGGATGCACAGGGCACTGAAGCATGAGCTCCTGAGGGCAGGGACAACAGCAGGTGTGTGTGGGGCCCCAGGGCCTTGGCAACTGTTCCATGTGAGTCTGAGCTGGGGAAGGTGAGCTGAGACAGTAACGGTGGCTGAGCGTGGCAGGCTGGCTGCTTTCTGCACAGAATGAACGAAGGAAGAAAAGCGAAGGCCTCGTTATAGTGCTGCCAGATGCCTACTTCAGTAGCCCCAGTGAGTGGAGCCCTGTGCATCACAGTGTGTCTGCTGAAGCCATGGTGTGGCTGAGATGGACGTGCTTACTGCAGTCCCTCAGTTCTTGGCAGACCCTGGACAAGTGTGCCAACCTGGGCTTTCCTGTTCTCAGTGAACAAAGCCCTCACCTGCTCACCCCCTTACTTGGCTGCTTGGAGGGTGTGCTGGGTCCCCTATTCTGGAAGCTTCTGAGTATGTTTAGCTTTAAGTTTCCTTTCCCAGCTCCTCTCCTGCTGGGGGTCCAGAGGCTGGATGCCCATGTCGGACTATGTTGAGTCCTGTGACAGACCTTCAAGCTAGGCTTAAAATGATTCCTCTGGCCTGCTAACTTCTTCTTTTTTTTTTTTTGAGACAGGGTCTCCCTGTAGCTCCAGCTGTCCTGGAACTCACTCTGTAGACCAGGCTGGCCTTGAACTCACAAAGATCATGCACCACCACGCCCGGCTGGCCTGCTAACTTCTTCACACCAGACATGGAGCTCATGGTTTGAAGTCAGCCTAAGGAGGTCACTAAATTCTGTATTTATTTATTTATTTATTTATTTATTTATTTATTTATTTATTTATTTATTTATTTTTAGACAGAATCTTATGTAGCCTAGGCTGGCTTCAGACTTGCTACCTAACTTAACTTAGGATGGCCTTGAACTTCTGATCTTCCTGCCTGTACCTCCCAAGAGCTGGATTTACAGATGTGCACCACCACACCCAGTTTATCAGGTGCTGGGGTTTGAATCCAAAGCTTCACTTAGGCAAGTGCTCTACCAAATGAGCCACATCTGAGGATTCTGATCTTTGAAACTAGAAATAGTGTGAGCACGGCCTGGACCCCTGCCGCGCCCTCTCCTTTGCATCTTTATAGTCTTCTGTCACTCAGGGCTTCTCAGACCAACAGAGAAAGTGGGGCTTTTAGACCTCTGAGCTATTGCCCTGCATTCCCACAGGAGGGGTTGGGCTTGGGGACCAACAGATGGTCCAGGCCAGTGCCTAGGGCTGTGTTGACAGTAGGTATAGAAAGCCTCAAGCCCATAGGTCATGAACCACCCCTCCAGACTCCCCAGGTCCCTCAGCAGACCCCACCCTTCCCCCCACTCCAGGGGGGAGCACTGTCAAGCACCTCGAACAGACCCTCCACAAAGCAATGGCAGGAGACGCATGGGGATGTGTGACCCATTTGTCTCCATCTACCTACGTGTGCAGTCCTTCTGGTTTTGGGCAAGGTCAAAGCCGGGCCTACAGTCGCAGGCTACCCCACCTTTGGGTGTCTCGCGGCAGATGTGGGCACAGCCATGGTCTTTGTTCATGCAGTTCATACCCTCTGGGAAGAGAGACAGACAAGACAGGGGTTGGGGACCAGTGAGAGCAGAGGAGAGAGAACTTCGGGTTGCAGAGATGACCAGCGAAATGTTGCAATCCAGTGCGGGGTGTGCTCAGTCTGATGCTGCATACATCACTCACATACGCACACACACACACACACACACACACAAGCACCCATGCATACACTTGACCACAGGTATGTTTCACAATGGTGCCTGGGTCCTGTGACATACATTCTAAATGACACCTGCAGCCCAGAGGCTTAGCTCCTACCTGAGGTCTGATGAGAAGGGCCGGTGTGTGGCACTGTTTTCAATTAGGGCCATTTGACCCCTTTCCTCAGCCACCAGTGGCTCCAAGTGGACCTTCATCCCCACCCAGCAGACTCCATTTCCCCTCCCTGTCTGCCTGGAGTGGCTTGGACTTCCTTCTGCTGACCCTAGTTGATGTTTATCTTCTTGGAGATTTGTGAGGAGTTTCCAGAATTTATTAGGTTAGGGGGTCAAGTGAGAGGTTGCAGCTCACTAGTCCAGCAAGAGGCCACAGGTGGATGAAAGGGAAGAGAGTCACTGTGCTGCACGCCAGCTCTGGGACACAGCTTCACCTCTATCAGGAAGATCATGGATAATGAGGCTTTCTTGGACAGGGAAGGAAACCTCAGAGGTGATGAAGACATGGGCAGCCTCTTCCTCAGGGGACACACTGGCTCCTTATCCCAGGGGATGAGAGTGTTACCTCGACCCTGTGTACTGTAACCATGAGCCCTCAGTAACACAGGGCATATTTAAAAGCACAAGTAATCTCAGACTGGAGGTGTGACTCAGTGGTAGAGTGCTTTGTCTAGCATGCCAGGAGCCACGGGTTTCTCCCCAGCACCAATGCCATGACAAAGAAAAGAAAGAAAAGACAGTATTTTTATTTTTTATTTTTTGGTCTTTTTGAGACAGGGTCTCCCTGTAGCCCCAGCTGGCCTGGAACTCACTCTGTAGACCAGGCTGGCCTTGAACTCACAAAGATCCACCTGCCTCTGCCTCCCAAGTGCTAGGATTAAAGGCATGTGCCACCAAGCCTGGCTCGAAAAGACAGCATTAATGTTAACCCCCAAGATGGAAATGAATGAAGGCTGCATTTAGCCCAGCACCTGGTTTTACCCAACTGCTCTCATTATTTCTTCCCCTCAATTTGCCCATTAATTCAAGTCAAACTGCTGCACAGGGCATCACCAAATGACCCATGACAAAATAGGCATAGCGCATTAATGCACTGCTCCTTGAAGGAAGCACAAGGCCTCCTCAATTTCCAACAACTCCGAAGTCTGATTGCATAGATCATGTGGTGACCATTGTTCAACAGCCAGAGGGAAGGAGCAGCCACAGTCAATTTCTTCTCTGGTTTGGGAGACCCTGCCTGGTGAGGGTCTGCATATCTAGTAGGCTTCCTTACTGTTACTAGTAATGGGTACTGTCAATGGGCAGCTCAGAGCCCAGGTCGCCCCCGTATCCCCGACCTCTTACCCTCTGCTCCTGTGACTTCTGTGGTTTCCTATGGTTTCAGCGGCATACCAGCCTCTCTCCCTGCCTCCTCCCCCACTGGGCACATATTCCTGGGGTCCACAGTCTCACTCTGCCTGCTGACCACCCCTCAGAGGTGTCCCAGCCCTGGCTTCTCCTTCCTCTTGGGCTTTCCGTCCTAGGACGGTCTTAGACTTTACCGACTGCCCAGTGTTCTCTCAGTTCTCCCCCGGGCTGTGGTCATCTCCCAGAACAACCTCATGCAATGCCCTGAGCAGATTTGCCTTTTCTTTCCAGGCAGAGAAGAGTCTCAAGCACTGTTTAACTCAGGCATGTGTGAGATGAAGAAAGGGAGATTGAATTTCCAGCCAAAGAATCACAACTTCCCAGAAGCCCTGCTGGCAGTCATTAGCTAAGGGATTGCCCTTGTCTGCAGGCAAGGGATCCTCTGGGGGAATGGTTCATCCAGGCAGCAGTGAGGCTGCAGGAAGGGAACAGAGAGGCACAGAGCTGGCCGCAGGGTGCAGCTAGCAAATTCCAAGGTCTTCCTCGCAGGTGTATGCGGGTGGTGCCAGGTGAAGAGGCCTAGTCACACTCAGTCCCAGGTCCAGGGCCCAGCCAAGGTGGTGTGGCTTGGCCTCTGTGGTCCCAGGATTGCAGAGCTCTGTCCACTTGTTTTCCTGAAGCTCCCTGCATGGAGCATGTCTGCTCTTTGGAGGGCTGCAAAGCACAAGAGTCCTAGCATACCTCCCACGTATAGGCCTGGGGAGCCACATGATCCAAGCTCAGAGAAAGCCTCCTGTTTCCTTCCTCAAGGGGAGCTGAGAGAATTTCAGAGTCATTCCCAAAAGTCCCAGTTTTCTGAGGCCTGCTAACCACCAGGCCAGGCTGCCTGCTGGGTCGATGCTAATCTGATCCGACCCGTTCAAATCCAATTACACTCTGCAAACTTGGGCTGAGCGTCTCCTCAGTGCTGGGCCAGGCTGGACACAATGGGGAGACAGGCTCTTAGCTGCCTCATTGATCAATTGATCGACGGGTCCACAATGGTACTGCTGAGTGTTGTGTGACTATGGGCCGCTTATTTCACTTCGGCGAGCCTTGATTCACCTGGGCAAAATTAGACAGTCATGGGCCCTGCCCCCCAGGTGACCTTTCTGCCTTCAGCCTCCTTCTCTGTGGTAAGTGAAGACAAAGCTGTCCTGGGACCTCATCCCAGGCAGGAGGGAGCCACGGAAGGCTGTCACTAGAAAGGTGACATGCATGTGTCAGGAGGACCTTCATATGCTCTGGAGGGACAGGGTTTCAGGCCAGAACAAGGGAGAAGCTGTCATACCATCCTGACAAGGATGAAGGAACAGTTCTGAGGGCAGCAGCTTGAGTTTGGGACCTAATTTTTTAAATTTTATTTTATTATTTTTATTTTATGTGAATGAGTATATTGCCTGCATGTAGGTAGGTGCACCTGTGTCATGCAGTGCCCTTGGACGTGAGAGGAGGGTGTCATATCCCCTGGAACTGGAGTTAGGACAGTTGTTAGCTACCACGTGGGTGCTGGGAATTGAACCTGGGTCCTCTGCAAGAGCAGCCAGTGCTCTTAACCGCTGAGCCAATTCTTCAGCCCCAGGACATCTTTTTATAGCTTCCTTCCTGAGTTTTCTTGAAGATGTGATGAGTGAGCTGAGGCTCTGACTACACTCCATTTGCTTTACCCTCTTCACAAGCCTGAGAAGAGGGGTAGCCATGTCCACCTTACACCGTGTGTGGAAGTGGGTCAGCATGGTAGAAAACATGCCTGGCTACACCTGACCCAGCACCTTCTTCCCTTGCCTTCCTGGAGCCTTTGACAGGCTGCCTGGAGATCCCCCACTAGAGCCTGGCTGTCGGCCTAGGAGATGGCCTCAGTGCACACTGAGAGGCAAGGACACTGCCTGCTACACTCTCCCCAGTCAGGTCTGCCCCTGTCCCTCTACAGAGTTGGAATAAGTTGCTCCCCAGGGTCGTTGCTATGGCAACTTCATCAATAACATCACTTTCTGAGTTCTTGTCCTGGCCTACCCCACCCCCACACCAACTCAGGGGAGGAAGAATTTGTCTCCCCTTTGCTTCCTCAATAGAAAATGAAAAATTGGAGTTTGCTTTAGCCAGATGTGGTAGCCCATACCTTTTATCCTAGCTAGCACTCAAGAGGCAGAGGCAGGTGGATCTCTGAGTTCCAGGCCAGTTGGAGCTATAGGGAGACCCTGTCTTAAAACAAAACAACAAAACAAAACAAAAACCCAAAGAAAACAAAAGAGCCAAGAAAGAAGCTGGAGCCTAAGGGGGCGTCTGCAGCCTAGAACCACCCAGGCCAAGCAGGGACGGTCAAACACAGCTTAGAAGGAACCAGGAACTATCAGAAAGGCTGAGTGAAGTGAGGCACAAGTGCAGTTACAGGGCTAGACCAGGGAGGGGAGGATGAGGAGGAGTCCATAGGGTGGCTGCCTGGGGGCAGGCTTTGTGCCATCCTACAGATCTACTGGTAGATCAACTGCCCTTCCCAGACAAGAACACCCACACAGGCTGATCACTGAGCTAAGGTGAAGGGCTGGATCACGGGACAGACCAGAAGCCAAATGAATGGTTACACCTCTGGGCTGCCAAGCTTGCTGCAGGTGAGGCCCACCGGAGGCACTGAGTACTAGCACCCGTTCCGCATCAGCACTTTGCATGGATTAACTCCTTGAGGCCCAGGCTAGCTGTTCAAAGCAGAGGTGGTCACTCACTCTAAGTGAGAAGAGTGAGGCAGAAAGGTTCAGTACTTTGTCCACAGGGCACAGTAAGGAAAGGCAGGTTGCAAACCATGCTTGACCCCGAATCTGCCCTCCAGGAGGATGTGGGCGCCTGCAGTGGGCATTCCAGCTTCCCCTGAAGCTGCCTCTGCAGCCTGTCTCCCTGCCCTGTCTCCCTGCCCCACCCAAGCCTTGGCAATAGGGAATGCTGGGATTCTACAATATAATAATACAGTTGTTTTCAGATAACATTGATGTTACTGAGTTTGCCGTACAATTAGGTAATTGGTGCATTTTGCAAGTATCTTTGCCCAAATTTTGGACAACTCAAGGTTCCCATAGTCCAGTTGGAGAAGCTTGTATGCACAGGCATGTTGATCAATTAGGAGTCCAGTCTATATTGCTGTAGTCTCACGATTCACCCCTACCTCTCCACAGCCCTTACATTCTACCACACCTCCTCTTCTGCAATTTGTTCCCTAGGCTTTGGGAAAGGGGCACAAGTGGGTGAGAAGAAAACAGTCTACTTTCTTTGGAGTTGTCATTTTGGACTCTACTCTATTCAGGTTGTTTCCCTTCATGGGTTGACAGCTTATCCAGTGATACCTTTTTAGTCATACTACAAAGCACAAGCAATTGGATGTACAGGCATTTAAGCAGTACTAATTATTATGGCAAGCTAAGCTGTGAGCATAGACACAGATGCTTGGATGGTATGCTAATCCACAAACTGTGGTTTCTCTATAAAGGGTGACAAGTTCTTATTGTGGCTTATAACACCTCCTAACACGTTAGAGGACATAAGCTTGTGGCATCCACTGTGAGTTATTTCTCCAAGGAGAGAGCTAAATACCCAATTAGATTTGGGAAATATGTAGACACTATGCTGGCCATCTGTTTCCCTCCTCACTCTTTTTTTTTTTTTTTTTTTTTTTTTTTTTTTTTTTTTTAAATGATATTTATTTTTTTTTTATTTTTTTTTTTTATTTATTTATGTGTATGAATGTACTGTTTTTGCATGTAGGTCTGTGCACCCGTGTCGTGCAATGCCGCGGATGTCAGAAGAGGGTCTCGGAATCCCCTGGAACTGGAGTTCTCCTGGAATTGGAGTTACAGACGGTTCTCAGCCGCCATGTGGGTGCTGGGGATCGAACCCGGGTCCTCTGCAAGAGCGGTCGGCACTCTTAACCGCTAGGCCATCTCTCCAGCCCCCTCCCTCACTCTTTTAACAGCAACTTCAGACCAACCATTTGGAAAAAATTGGTGCTGCCTCTTCTAGAAGCTTTCCTGTTCCCACCTCCTCCTCTGTCCTGAGGCTCGATTAGGGGCTGGGCCTAGGCTTCTGGATTCCCCATCCTTTCCCTCTATCATACCTGGTGGGCAATGTCTCCCCCAACCCCTCATTAGATGGAGGCTCCTTGAGAGGCCAGGGCCCACACTTGAGTATTTTCCTGGTCCCCATGTGCTGAAGCCCTGGGGCTGGGTACTTTGGGTGTCAGCATGGGGACGACACTGGGGTGGCAGCAGAGTCTTTGTCTGCAGGTCTGGCCTGATTGCTGGATCCTGGAGGCCTCTGGTCCAGATTCCCTAACCGTGCAGTAAACAGTATCTGCCCCGGAGTGTGGGCCAAGAGTCTATTGTCATGTGACTCAGGCTTCAGCAGAAGAGCCTGTCCCGGGGAAAAATCAGATGTGGAGGAGCCTAGCAATTGAGTTTGGATCAGGACATCCCAATGATGCAAGTGCTGTTAATGGTTCATTTATTCAAGGATTAAAGTCCTACGTGATCCAAGTTCAGACTGCAGTAATCCAGGCTGGCTTATAGCTATGCAACAGTTTCTCCGAGTATGTGAGGACAAGAGAAATAGAGCCAACTTCCAAAGAGTGCTCGAAAATTTATATACGAAACTAATCTCAATATAATAAATCAGTAAAATATCTCCCAAGACTAGGATTATTAGAGTGGCTGAGCCTGGAAAGTGCTAAGATGTAAAATCTTGTTTTCAGAGGTTTACCTCCTCTCCCCAATAATGCATTTGATTAACATTCTATGTCTCATTTCTCCTACTCTCATTGCTATAGCATTCCTAACACTAGTCAGACAAAATTACTAGGTTATATACAGCCTTACAAAGACCCTGACATTGTAGGTCTTTGTGATATCTCTGGCCATTTACAGACACAGTACAATTATCCACTGAAGAAGCACCCATCCTCCACCTCATCAGTTCCCCTTTTTATCACTGCCCCTACCCTAGCTCTTATCCTCGATTTTATTCCATGAATCCAGACTAGACCTTCAGCTTCCCATGAGCCCCTGCAGCGGCTACTGCTGTGACTATATGGCTTCATCCACCTAAAAGCCAGGGTCTCGCAATCCTCTCTAACTGAACATCTTGGTGGCTGAATGCCAGGGATGCCACAGCCCTGGCAGTGAGGAGGCCGTGGCTCACGAGAGGTAGGGGTACTTATCCCACGTCTCTAGCTTTTGGGCCCAAATCTCTCATGGCCACATCAATGCTCACCTCTCATCCTAGCAGCCTGCTCCCCATGTGGTGGTCTCTATGGCCCCTTAAGGGAACTCTGCCTCTCTTGCCTTCCTTTCCTCCCTTCCCTCTGTTTCATGTGGAACACTCAGGGGAGAGTTCTCCCTCTGGGCCTCCTGGGGTCCTGGGTCCCAGATGGGTATGTGCCTAGCACAGAGGCTAGCACACTGCCCTTCCTCCCCCATGCCTGCAGCATGGACCATTCTGCCTACACAGTACCCTGCCCCTCCTCCAGGGTTCAGTGCCCCCACCACAGCCTCAAGAGTTTACCCTTGAGGTCTTTGGGGCATAGACCTGAGTACTCAGGGCCTTCTGAGACTATCATCGGGTCCTGCTGTGCCAGATGAGAGTAGGAGTTGGGGGCATTTGGCACCCCACAGCTCATACTCTATAGCTGGTACCCTACATTTGGCCTGTTTTGTCACAGGTACCCCTGGAAAACTGCCTCTAATAAATTGGGGTGGACTTCTCTTGGCAGGTGGAAAGACAAGCTGAGGTGTGTCCAGACACATATAGACAAGTGTGTGTAGAGCTACCCAGGAGGAATCGGTGGCAGAAGAGGGCAGTGCTTCACCCTCACTGCAGTCTTTTCTTCCAGGGTCTTAGAACCTGCTCAGCATCCTTCCTATAAACTTGTAAACTGGAAAGATTTGAAACCCTCTTCTGTAAGAGTGCTGAAGGGCAAGGAAGGTGGGCTGGGTTCTGGATGGCCTCCCTGAAAGCCCTCCTGTGAGATGCAGCTGGTGCTTAATAATGGTCAGCCTGCTGCCCACCCCAGGGCCTTGGGGGTCCCTCTGGAGCCTGCCTGCCTGCGCCTCCCTGCTTCCTGGCTGATTTCCATCCTTTTCAAGGCCACCCTTCCTTCATCTTCCTTGCCCTCCTGAAGTTTCCCAGGCTGGTCACTAGGTGTCACCACAATCAAATTGAAGCCTCTGAAGACTAGGCTTCAGAGAAAGCTAAGCTAGGAGATGGACAAAGATGCCTGAGACCCGGGTGCCATCAGCCACTTGTCCTTCCCCAGCAAAAGCCACTGGGCATACCAAGTCAGATCTGGATCTCAGATAAACAGCAAGTCCTTCCTAATAAGCATGCCCTAAATGCTCCATGGGTAATATTTACATTTAAACCAGTGGGTCTCAGGATTGAGAGATGGCTCAATGATTAAGAGTACTTACTGTTCTTCCGGAAGACCTGAGTGGGTTCCCAGAATCCATGTCGGGTGACCCACAACTGCTTGTAACTCTAGTTCCAAGGGATCTGACACACACAGTTCTGGCCTCCACAGTTATTGCACTCAGGCACACACACACACACACACACACACACACACACACACACACACACATTTTACCTCTTCCCTGGGGGACCCTAAAGGAAGCCACATGGACAGGCTGTCTACGTCCTCTTCAGGAGGCTTTAGACTTCATGCAGAAGGAGCTCAGGTTGCCAGCCGCAGCTCCCCGCTTCATGGGGCAGCTGAGGTCTGGCAGGCCCTTAGAGGACAGCAGGCACTCAGCCCATATGGTGGACCTCTGCATTCCAGTAGCTCACTCAGCCCGTATGGTGGACCTCTGTATTCCAGTAGCTCACTCAGCCCATATGGTGGACCTCTGTATTCCAGTAGCTCACTCAGCCTGTATGGTGGACCTCTGTATTCCAGTAGCTCACTCAGCCCATATGGTGGACCTCTGCATTCCAGTAGCTCAGACCCACAGGCTGGTGTGCCCACCCGTGGGAATGTTGGCCACACCCACCATCCGTTCTCATGTAAAGGCTGTGCTCAGTAAGTTCATGCAGTGTCATGTGCAGAGGTAGGGTAGGGTGGGGCAGGGTGTGGGGTGCTAAGAGTCATGGCCCGGGCAGGAGAAGGGCAATGTTCCTTGGAAGAGCTGGCTTGCCTGAGGAAGGCTTGGCAGATGAGGCTGAGGAGCCCTGGAGCACTGACAGATGAACCACAGCAGAGATCCTACTGGAGGGGCCTGTGAGGAGGAAGCCAGTGAACTGATGGCCATGATGTAGGTATAAGTCCTGCATGAACCACAGACTCATGGGCAGTAAATTCTGGGTGCTCCTGGGTGGCTGCAATGGGGGCTGTGCACTGCTCAGCACAAGGGACTGGAAAGCACTTTATTAAATTAAAGTTATGACAGCCCAGGCATCCTCTGCTTCATGAGATGAACTTCATCCTCTCTCCCTTCCATTCGGTGGGTTTTCTCTGTGCACAGCCTCATATTAGGTGTGAGAAACACAGGGTGACTCAGACCCATTTCTGCCCTGTTTTGGAGCTGCCAAACTGGTCATCCAGTGGAGTGTAGAATCATTATATACAAGTGAAGAGGAAGATATAGCTGTCTGAGTCAGAGGAGGTGAAAGCTTGCTGGGTTTTGAAGGATGATTAAGGGTTCTCCAAGAAGAAAGGGAGCTGGGGTATGGTGTTCAAACATGGAATGGCACACACCAAGACTCATGATGGGAAGAAGGCTCTTGTGCAGTGACAGAGCATAGTCAGCAGGCAGAGAGGAGGCTGGAGGGAGTGGGCTGTGAGAGGCCTTGGAAGGGAGCAAAGGCAGGAGGGATGCTCAGCAGGACAGGGGCAGGGCTGATGTAAGCTTTGGAGGAGCACTCACTTTAGGGTGTGGGAAGGAGAGGAGGAAGGGGCAGAGATAAGACATCAATGAGAAAGGCAGAGCACCTGCAGAAAGCAGTGGGAACACTGTGTGTGTGTGTGTGTGTGTGTGTGTGTGTGTGTGTGTGTGTGTGAAGGTGGCAGGCAGCTAGTTCTGCTCCTAGACACACTTGAAATAGCAGGTGTATGATGGGTCAGGGACCCTGTGTATGGACCATTTATTCTGGGGTCAGAGTTAATACTGGCTGGAGTAGAGAGGAGCTAAAGAAGCCCAGAAGGGCCTGGAGAGGCTAAAGCCAAGGAGGAGTCAGGTTGGGGCCTGAGAAGGAATGGGCGGGGGGAGTAGAATGGGTCATAAATACAGAAAGTCTGATGAGATGATTCAGTGGCTGCCAAGCTAGGAGGTAGGAACCCACCTGGCTAGTTCTGGCTGGGCTAAGCCCCTACACCTACTGCATGGCCAGGCAGGTGACCTGTTAGAAGATTGGTCTGGTGTAGCTTCCCTTCCAAGGCCTCTCTAGGGAGCCTTGGAAGGATCAGATCTTGACGCAGATGACCATGCTGGTCCCCTGCCCCCCCCCCCGACCAAGCAGGTGGTTTCTATGCCCATGACACTGGCTCTACATGGCTTTGTACCCACCAGAGCAGGGTTGCAATGTGGGGGTGGTATGATGGTTTAATGAGAATGTCTCTCCCCCACCCCTGCCCCCCAAGTATTTGGACATGTGATTCCTAGTTCATAGTACTATTTGGGAAGGGTCATGGACCCTTAGGAGGTGTGGCCCTGCTGGAGGAGGCAAGCCGCTGGGGCAGGCTCTGAGAGCTCTTAAGCCTTGCTGGGTTTCCAGTTCTCTGCTTCCTGTGCCTGCTTGAAGATACAAGTGCTCAGCCTTCTGCTCCAGCCACCACTACCGACATACCTTCCCCTCATGATGGATTATTACCTTCTGGAACTTTAAGCCAAATAAACTCTTCCTTTTATAAGTTGTTGTGGTCATGGTGTTTTATCACAGCAATAGAAAAGTAGCTAATACAGGTAGGCTACAGCCTGGAGCCTAGATGCTGGGCCAAGTCCTAGTTCTGTCCCCATCGTATTAGTGACCTCAGGCACCTACTCCTCTTAGAAAGGGCATGAGGGCCAGCTTTCTAACCAGGACAGCCTTTTCCAGTTCTCATGTATCTCAGGCTGTGACAATGCCTTAGCTTGTAGTGGTGTATTGTACTAGGCCCCATGCTGAACACCAGGGGTTCAGGGGTTCTTGGGTTCAGGAACAGATCCTTACATATGGAAGGAAAGCAGAGACATGGCAGGGGTGTAGTGCAGGGAGGTGGAGGGTGTGAGTGCAGCAGAGGTCCAGTGAGGCTGGTATCCACTGGTTCTACCTGGAGAAGGTGTTGCCTAAGCAGAAGGTTCTCAAGTGAGCAATGGTCAGCGTAGACAGGGAGTTCTAAACAGCGGGAGAAGTGTGAGTGGTGACAGGGACACAGAGTAACAGGAGTTTGCAAGGGTTAGCTCATGACAAGGAAAGGCTGTGGAGATCTGGTTAGAGCCCTGTAGGGGCATAAAGGGAAGGTCAAGTGAGGAACAACGTGCTTGAGAGCTGGATGGAGAAGCGGCCCCACTTGGTGGCTTGAGGAGAGCTGGCTTGTGGCACCTGCACTATCTTGGACAGAAGTGAGCCGATGGCAGAGAGAGGGCAGCAAGCATGGAAAGGCTGGGGTTCCTAATGTCTCAGGGAGCCTAGGCTGCATAGCAGCCTCTGTTTCTGCCCCGCTATTCACCTGTTCATTCAGGCCTTTGGTCTTAGGAATCAAACCTGGGTTCAAACCTCTGCTATGATTCTCTGAGGACAGAACTCTCTGCATCTCACCTTCCATTTCCTTATACTCCGCCCCCCTCCACATAGGATAACAGACTACCCTTAGAATCTAGTGACTCACATAAAAAATCAAAGCACAGTGCTGGCCAGTCCTGCTTAGCTGTGATGCTTGTGGCCAACTATGATGTGTGTGATGGTGACATGATGCTATGAAGACCAGGGCTGGCTGGGTATTCCCTGAGGAACACACTTGTATATATAACCTTGTTCTCATCCTCAGGATCAATTATGATGTGTGCACCACTTTCCTGGCAAGAAACCAAGGCTCAAGTACTTATGGCCGAGAAGAGTTCCAGGGCCAGGTGGACTGTCTCCTGCCCTAGTGCTCTCTGAGCCCTAGCCCATCTTCCATCCCGCATCATTCACTCCCGGAGACCAAAAAGTCCTACAGCTTTGGGGAGAGTTTTACCACGAGCATTGAGGAGTCAGCCCTGTGGTGCCCCTGGCGCCGTCGACTGGAGTCCAGGCCAGGAGAAATGCGTGAAGCCGGCTTACCAGCCAAAGGAGTTGTTTATGGGGTGGGAGGCTCGTAAAAAATAATGGGATGGATTTATTGTCCCCGCCTTGAGGGCCATTCCGGACCGCACAGGGCCAGGCCAGGCCTCCTCCAGTAGCACTATAAATCTCCACGCTAAGTGCCAGGGACGTCTGTCCTCCCACCCACGTGGTCTGCAGCAGGCAAGGAAGTGGGGGGGAGCCTGCAACCCCACGTGGCCTGCACCAGCCCCCATGGCCCATGATGGAAAGACCTAGAATAGGGCAGGAATGACCCTGACCCCAGTTTGCTTCCCAAGATGTGGGAATCATGTGTGGAGAACTGACAGGACTCCAACAGCCATATACACTCATAGGATGCTAAGCTGTAATGTAGCTGGGGACTCTCAGGAGGGACAGAGGGACTCTGTCTATGGGCCTGTTTATTAAAGTCTGGAAGAGGGCTAGAGAGAGAGAGAGAGCTGGCTTTGATACCAGAAATCCAGCCTCCATGATCCTTAAGTGTCTCCTCATGGAATAGTATGGGAGGGGAAGCCATTTTCCCTCCAGATGCATGACTTGGCGGCTGTGAGCATCATGGTGTTCCCTGGTGGAAAGCCATGGTGAAGCCATAGGGGCTCGAGCTGGGTCTGACAAAGGCAGAGACAAAGCCAGAAATCCATGTCTAATCAACTTGTAGGCCAAGGTCAAGTGAAAGGATGAGAGGCGTGGCTGAAATCTCAGGCAGGGGGAGGTCAAGGGTCAACTTGGAGGAGGAGGAGGTAGGAGGGTCCTGGATAGGGTTTGGGATGTTAGTTCAGAGGCTGCTCCTGTGGTGAGCCTTGGTCTACACTCAAAGAATCTGTACTCCAAACCCCTCGAGTGACCCCCGATATGGAGCTTCCAGGCAGGCCTGACACACCACTGTGGGTTTGGGCAGTATGCTCAGATCCTAGAGGCAAGGCATGATTGGCTTTCTCTACCACTCTGGCCATGGCCAACACAGGTAGGTATGCCATACATGGTCCATGCCCTTAGGACCTGAGCATTGCTTAGAAGAAAGCATTTTCTTCCTAAGCCCAGCATGAAGGAAGTATGCACATGCTCTTCAAAATTAATGCTAAAATAAAACCTCCAACTCAATAGTATAAAGAAGTGTGGTCTGTAAGACTGATTAGACTAGGAAGTCTCTTTCCTCAGGGGTGGGGTTAGTACCCTTGTAAAGGAGTTGAGGGACTAGCTAGGCTCTTTACCCTCCTGCTTCTAATACATGAGAACACAGAAAGAGGTGTCACCTATGAAGGACATGGAATATGCTGGTGTCTAGTTCTTGATCTTCACAACCTCCACAACAATAGAACTAAATTTCTGTTCTTTACCCTGTCTTGAGTTCTCTGTTATAGCAGCAGGAAAGGACCAAAGCAGCATACAATCTTCGCTGTGTAGAGACTGGGAGAACCAGTAAGTGACCTCTTTTCTGGCTTCTTGTTTCCTGTGGTACACATGCCAGTCTCCATATAGGATCTGGTAGGCATTTGTTTTGGATCTGCCTCTCCTGAAGCCCATGGTTCCAGGAGGATGTGCCCTGACACAAAGATGGGGCTTATGAGTGCCATGCATAGAGGTGGGGCAGAGAAGCTTGGCATAGGGTGACTAAAGTACCTAACAGATGACAGAGTCCTGCTGTCCCCCAGTCCCTGAGGATAACACACACACACATACACACACACACACACACACACACACACACACACACACACACATACACACTCTCAGACATGGAGACCTGAAACTCCACAGAGTCCTAGGCTTCCGACTTCCATTGAAGCCCCAGTTCTTGAGCCTTTTCTCATTCACTCAGATCCATTCCTGCCCCAGCAGCAGCCAGGCCTGAGCCAGCCATCCAGGAGAGGGAAGGCTCATGCTACACATGAGCCATTCTTAAAGACCCGTAATCACACACTGAGTTGGATTCTGAGTGGAACTTGGCATTTTCAGCTTCTAAAGATAGAGACAATTGCTTGGAATGCACAAGGCCCTAGGTCCAACCTCCAGTGCCATATCTGAGAAACAGTAGAGTCTGGCTGATTGATTGGTTCCCGCTGATCCCCAGGTTTCCAAGCTATGAAGAGAATAAGGCTTGCCTTGTTTAGAAACATCCAGCACTAAAATATTCTGCCCCTATGTGACGTGAGTAGCAGGACAGTACCAAGCGTAACTCTGAGGTAGACAGGCCTCTCCTAAATGTCTGCCGGCCCTGCCTCATACCCCTCCCAGACATCCTGTCGCTTGCCTTCCCCTCAGCATGTCACTTTCCCATCAGTTGCCCAGCTGTCACCTTCTTCTCAGACTCTTCCTGTTACCTCTTCCCTTCATCTATTCTCCCGTCATCTTTCTTTCAGGCATCCTGTCACACTTCCCTCAATGATCTTCCTGTTACTTTTTCTTCAGAATCCTGTCACATTCTGGTCCCCTCAGCCATTGTCCTGTCTGTCACTTCTTCCTCAGCCACCTTCCCTCTTCCTCTCTTCTTGCCAACTTCCCTTCAGCCACTCTCTTGTCATGTTCCTCTTAGACATCCTGTCACGTTTCCCTCTGCCATCTTCCTGTCAGCTTCTCCTCTGGGATCCTGTCATTCTATTCAGCCATTCTTCTGTCACCTTCCCTTCAGACATCCTATCACTTCTTCTCACTCATTCTCTTGACATCTCTCCCTCAGCTATCCTGTCATCTTCCCCTCAGCCATCTTCTTGTCACCTCTCCCACCAGCCATTTTCTTTTTTTTTTTTAATTTTTATTTATTTATTTATTTTTATGTGTATGAATGTATTGTCTGCATGCAGGTCTGTGCACCCGTGTCGTGCGATGCCGCGGAGGTCAGAAGAGGGTCTCGAATTCCCCTGGTGCTGGAGTTCTCCTGGAACCGGAGTCACAGACGGTTCTCAGCCGCCATGTGGGTGCTGGGGATCGAACCCGGGTCCTCTGCAAGAGCGGTCGGCGCTCTTAACCGCTAGGCCATCCCTCCAGCCCCTCAAATTTTTCTTTTTTTAATTTTAATTTTTATTTTTTTTGGTCTTTTCGAGACAGGGTCTCCCTGTAATCCCAGCTGTCCTGGAACTCACTCTGTAGTCCAGGCTGGCCTTGAACTCACAAAGATCCGCCTGCCTCTGCCTCCCAAGTGCTAGGATTAAAGGTGTGTGCCACCATGCTCGGCTTAAAATTTCAAATTTTTACAGAAAAGTGGAGACCCTCCATGGTTGTCTAGTGAATAGTCAAAAGGATCAGGAGTTGAAGAACTTCAGCATTTTTTTTTTTTTTTTTTNGTTCTCCATTGAAAAACATCAATAACCATGCGAAAAGAACATTCCGATTCGCTGCGAAATCAGTCCGAACTGCCTTAGATCTTTTGCTGAACTCGCCTTTGTGCGCGGCACTGCCACACGTCATCGGTAGGGTGTGTGACTAGAAATGTGTGAACTTTGGAGGGTCAGGCAGATAGCTCAGAGTACAATACGTAACCCAAGGGCCCTGTAGGATTCTGGGTTTACCTTTCTGAGAGAAACAATATTTAAAAAAAATATAAATATCAGTGAAGTTTTTGTTTGATAAGTTCTTCGCTAGGATCGAGTTTGTATGAGTGTGATGCTGATCTTCTACTTCACGTCATGGGCAACAGTTGAGAGTGTGAGCAAGGCTCGGACCCAATTTTAGCTCTATAGAGACGCGTTAGCAAAGAATTCCACCGGACCTACGGCTATTAGGACTGGTTTAGCGTTCCTGTGCTTCGAAGTCGATGAGTATGCTTCTGAGGCCGCACTAAGTCACCATCTTTTGCGCATAAACCACTTTCAATCAGTTTTCTCACTGCACCTCAGCGACAAGATCCAAACAAATTTCCGTACAGCTCTATGGGTAGAGATATACTCATACGACGTAGCATGGTGGAAGGAGAGTGCTAAGTCCTGTGAGTCGCCGCCTGACGGCAGCCTGTGGATTGACTAGGGAGCTCCGGCTCGAGCGAGGAAAAGCGGGTGTGCTAACCGGAGGGAAGCTGTATCAGGAACATAGAAATGACGCGAGTATGGGGGTTATATCGGATGTGGGAGAGCTGGCAGCTAAAATGAGATATGATGGAGAGTGGCTATAGTTTTATTTCTACCACCGCACTTTGATTGAGGCCAATTGGTACGCGACAAGGGCCCAGGCACAGACAGAACTACTACTTCGAGTCAGTCAACTGAGGTAAGTAGATAACGGGTTCACAGTGCCCGCTATGTAGAGTGACGCAATGAGTGACCGAAGAGGATTCTGTCCGTGCTCCAGCGAACCGCTAGGGTGCTGTCGTTAAGGGGGAGTGACAGGATGTATCGACAAGAATAGGCTCAGAGCGAGGACGGAGGGTAGAGGTGAGGGAGAGTGGCGCGTGCGAGAGCATCGACTTCAGTGGCAAGTAGGAGCGACCAAGCTGCCTCTAAGTGCAGCACAATCGATGACCGAAGAAGAACACGATAGGGTGAGAATTTAGCTGTAGGGCAGGAATGACCCTGACCCCAGTTTGCTTCCCAAGATGTGGGAATCATGTGTGGAGAACTGACAGGACTCCAACAGCCATATACACTCATAGGATGCTAAGCTGTAATGTAGCTGGGGACTCTCAGGAGGGACAGAGGGACTCTGTCTATTTGGGCTGTTATGTAAAGTTGGAAGAGGGCTAAGAGTCAGAAGAGAGAAGATGCTGGCTTTGATAATGACCAGAAATCCAGCCTCCAAGTGATCC
Source organism: Rhizomys pruinosus (assembly GCA_009823505.1). NCBI lineage: Eukaryota > Metazoa > Chordata > Mammalia > Rodentia > Spalacidae > Rhizomys > Rhizomys pruinosus. Next base: position 1,388,773 of record VZQC01013734.1, read on the forward strand.
TTAAGATGTCTCCCAGTGCGAAAGTAGTAAGATGGGGAGGGGTTAAAGCACCATTTTCCCTCAAGATGCGATTGGACTTGGGGGTGGCTGGTGAGCATCCTGTGTGTCCGCTGGTGGAAGAAGGCCATGGCCTGAAAGGCCATAGGGAAGCACGAGGCTGGGGTCTGACAAAGCAGAGACAAAGCCAGACAACTCCCATGTCTCAATAGAACTTGTAGAGCCAAGGTCAAGCGTGAAAGGATGAGAAGGCGTGCGCTGACTAATCTTCAGGCAGGGGGAGGCAAGGGTCCAACATTGGCGAGGAAGGCAGGTGTGGAGGGTTCCTGGATAGGGTTTGGGATGTTAGTTCAGAGGCTGCTCCTGTGGTGAGCCTTGGTCTACACTCAAAGAATCTGTACTCCAAACCCCTCGAGTGACCCCCGATATGGAGCTTCCAGGCAGGCCTGACACACCACTGTGGGTTTGGGCAGTATGCTCAGATCCTAGAGGCAAGGCATGCATTGGCCGGCGTTGTCTCTACCACATCGACTGGCCACTGCCCCAATACAGCAGGACATAGGTTATAGCCGATACATGGTACCATCCCTTTAGGACCTGAGCATTGCTTAGAAGAAAGCATTTGTACTTCCTATATGACCCAGCATGATAGGAAGTATGCACAATATTGCTCTTCAAAATAAATGCTAAAATAAAGATACCTCCAACTCAGATAAGTAATATAAATAGAAGTAGTTGCAGGATCTGTAAAGACTGATTAGGCTATGGGAAGAGTCTCATCAAGGAAGCAGGTGAAGTCAAGGGTTTGGCTTTAGTACCCGTATCGTAAAGGTGAGCGTGGACTAGCTAGGTCTCTTTATACTCACTGCCTTCTAGTGACATGAGAACAAAGAAGAGAGGGTCCACCTAGATAGAAGGAGCACGTGGGAATATGCTGTGTCTTGCAGGGTTCTTGATCTTTCCACAACTTCTCACAACAAATAGAATAAATTTCTGTTCTTTAACCCTGTCATTGAGTTCTCTGTGGTAGTAAGCAGCAGGAAAGGACCAAAGCAGCATACAATCTTCGCTGTGTAGAGACTGGGAGAACCAGTAAGTGACCTCTTTTCTGGCTTCTTGTTTCCTGTGGTACACATGCCAGTCTCCATATAGGATCTGGTAGGCATTTGTTTTGGATCTGCCTCTCCTGAAGCCCATGGTTCCAGGAGGAATGTGCCATGAACACAAGATGGGGCTTATGAGATGCCATGCCGATAGAGGTGGGAGCAGAGAAGCTTGGCATAGGGTGACTAAAGTACCTAACAGATGACAGAGTCCTGCTGTCCACCCCAGTCCCTCGGGATAACACCACACAACATCACAACACACCACACACACACACACACACACCACACAACACAATACACACTCTCAGACATGGAGACCTGAAACTCCACAGAGTCCTAGGCTTCCGACTTCCATTGAAGCCCCAGTTCTTGAGCCTTTTCTCATTCACTCAGATCCATTCCTGCCCCAGCAGCAGCCAGGCCTGAGCCAGCCATCCAGGAGAGGGAAGGCTCATGCTACACATGAGCCATTCTTAAAGACCCGTAATCACACACTGAGTTGGATTCTGAGTGGAACTTGGCATTTTCAGCTTCTAAAGATAGAGACAATTGCTTGGAATGCACAAGGCCCTAGGTCCAACCTCCAGTGCCATATCTGAGAAACAGTAGAGTCTGGCTGATTGATTGGTTCCCGCTGATCCCCAGGTTTCCAAGCTATGAAGAGAATAAGGCTTGCCTTGTTTAGAAACATCCAGCACTAAAATATTCTGCCCCTATGTGACGTGAGTAGCAGGACAGTACCAAGCGTAACTCTGAGGTAGACAGGCCTCTCCTAAATGTCTGCCGGCCCTGCCTCATACCCCTCCCAGACATCCTGTCGCTTGCCTTCCCCTCAGCATGTCACTTTCCCATCAGTTGCCCAGCTGTCACCTTCTTCTCAGACTCTTCCTGTTACCTCTTCCCTTCATCTATTCTCCCGTCATCTTTCTTTCAGGCATCCTGTCACACTTCCCTCAATGATCTTCCTGTTACTTTTTCTTCAGAATCCTGTCACATTCTCGGTCCCCTCAGCCATTTCCTGTCTAGTCACTTCTTCCTCAGCCACCTTCCCTCTTCCTCTCTTCTTTCCAACTTCCTTCAGCCACTCTCTTGTCATGTTCCTCTTAGACATCCTGTCACGTTTCCCTCTGCCATCTTCCTGTCAGCTTCTCCTCTGGGATCCTGTCATTCTATTCAGCCATTCTTCTGTCACCTTCCCTTCAGACATCCTATCACTTCTTCTCACTCATTCTCTTGACATCTCTCCCTCAGCTATCCTGTCATCTTCCCCTCAGCCATCTTCTTGTCACTTCTCTCCCACCAGCACTATCTTTTTTTTTTTTAATTTTTATTATTTATTTTTTATGTGTATGATGTACTTGTATGCATGCAGGTCTGGCACCCTGTTCGCTGCGATGCCTGCGAGCGTCAGAGAGGGTCTCGAATTCCTCCTGGTGCTGGAGTTCCTCTGGAACCGGAGCACAGCGGTTCCAGGGGCCGACATGTGGGTATGGGGGATCTCGAACCCGGGTCCTCTGCAAGAGCGAGGTCGGCGCTCTGTAACGCTATAGGCCTCCCTCAGCCCCCCACCAGCCATTTTCTTGTCACATTCTCCACTAGCGACCTTGCTGCTTTCTCCTCAGACATCCTGTCACCTCCTCCTTACCCACCCTCTATCTCTTCTCACCACTCCCTCAGCCAACTTCATCCCATCTTTCCTGTCGCTTCTCCTTAATCATCCTTCTCTTTCCCTCAGTCATCTCCCCCCCACTTTCCCCTCAGCCACCTTCCTGTCACCTTCTTGTCAGATACATCCTGTCACTTCCCCCTTAAGCGGAGCCTACCTTTCTCTCTACCCATCTCTGTCATCATCTTCCCCATAGCCGTCTTCATCACCTTCTCCTCTGCCATTTTTTTCTGTCTCCCTTCCTTTAGCTACTCTCTTGTCACAAGCTAAGACATCCCATCCATTCCATCCCATGTCCCCTCCGTCATTTCATGTTCACCTTCCCTTTAGCCCCTTTCCTGTCAGCTCTCCATCAGCTGTCCTGTCACCTTCCCCCAAGCTGTCCTGTTCTGCACTCATGGATCTGTGTGAGTTCTAGACCATGATGGTTGCCAATATGGCTGCCCAACTACTTGCTTGCTTCATCTCCCTACCTTAGCCGAGGTGAGTTGTGATCTTGTCAGAATGGGGCTCCCACACCCACTTCTAATCGCTGATAATACATACTTCAGCTTCTCAGCAAACTCTAAACTCCTGTTTTTTTTTTTTTAATTTTTTTTATTTATTTCTGTATGTGTATGAATGTACTGTCTGCATGCAAGTTTGTGCACCCGTGTCGTGCAATGCCGCGGAGGTCAGAAGATGGCGTCGGATTCCCCTGGAACTGGAGTTCTCCTGGAATTGGAGTTTCAGACGGTTCTCGGCCGCCATGTGGGTGCTGGGGATCGAACCCGGGTCCTCTGTAAGAGCTGTCAGCGCTCTTAACCGCTAGGCCATCTCTCCAGCCCTAAACTCCTGTTAAACATAGACATTTACCATGTCACTTGATTCTGTGGGGAGTGACCGTAGGCTCCCAGAGCCGTCTTCTCCAGCAGGCAATGCCAGGTGCAGCAGCAATCCTAGGTGTTAAAGAACCCCTGGCTGTGGTAAGAGGCCAGGTTGGCTTGGACAAAAGGAGCTTCTAGACCCAGGTAAACAGGGTGGAAAGGGGAGAAGGGCCCTAGGGGCGAGAGGCAGGAGAGGCAGCACATTCATAGTCTGGCGACATTAAAAAAAAAAGCATTCAAATAAGAAAAGTATCAGCCCAGAACGGGGAGGAGTGGTCCCCTTTAGTGAGGCGACATGGTATGCAAAAACAGACATTAGGGAAAACACTGGAATCCATCCTGACAAGCTCTGTTTCCCGATGCAGCCAAGGAATGGTCCCCTTAGTCAAACAGCACTGGAGGACAGGGGTGTCTAACATTCCCTGATCCTGAGACTTTCCCAGAAAGATGACAGAGAGACTGGTTTACCACCTCTTGCTGGGTTTGTACGGTTCTATCTTCAGAGCCCTACCTGGTTGGTTTTCCAGGTCTGCTGCTTTTAGTTCATGACTTCAACCAGGATCTATGACCAAGAGCCTGCCAGTTCCGAGCTCTCTCTTTTCCATCACAACTCCCCTGCTCTCACTCAATCTCTTCCTTAATCCCTCACAACCCCACAGAATCCCACCCAGGCAACGTCGGCTCTCTGCCACTGACTGCTCACCCCTTCTCTAGTTGGCCAGCAGTTCTCAAAGGCTTCTCTGGCCCCTCATGCAACAGGTTCCCAGCCCTAGGCTGATCTCAGTGTCCTCAGTTTAACTAGACTACTGGTTGAGTGCCTTGGATATATTACTTGGGCCTGTGCCAATCAACCAGTTTATCACAGCCAGGCCTACACATGTATGGGCATCACATCCCAATATAGGCCACCATCAGCATGTTGGGTAAGGGAATTAGTCTTCTCTTCAGATCTTACGTTCTGATGTCTGAAAAGAGAAGTAGGAAACCATGGATGTGGTGGTGGCTCCTTTAAATACTCTGGGGTAGCCACATGGGTAGTCATGACTTGAACCCAGACCATTTGGATTCTCATCCTGCCTTTACACTAAAAAGCCATGAGACCCAGGCACAACAGTACTTAGCTCTGTGATCTTCCAACCTCCATCTGTGGCATGAGAGTAGCTAGTATCCATCTCATAGGGTTCAAGGGCTTAACAGTGGTAATAGTACTACCATCTTGGCACTCACAGTACTAAATGGAGCAAGCCAAGGGAACTGTAAGCTTGGTTTTCCTGGGATGACCCAGTTTATACCTGATGCTCTGGCATAATTGCTAATAGTCTTCTTTACCTCTTAAAACAGTTCTGGTTTGTACATTAAAGGACAGAGCCTTCTTCAGTCTCCCTCCTGGTATGTCACTGCCAGGCAGAGAGTACCCAGTGATTCTCAAAATGCAAATTATTGATCATGGTGCTGGTGATGTGAAGTTGTATCTGACATAAAGACATACCCCCACAGGCACACACTGTGTGTATTGCTATTGTACTAAGTGATGAGAGATGCTGCCGTGGGGAAAACTGGATGAAAGGCACATGGAGCCTCTGAGATTTTCCTAGCTTCCTATGAATCCATAATTATGTTAAAAATAAAATAATTAAAAAGTCTCTATTATTTTGTTTCCAGTTATACTTGGGGTATTTATTGCTCCAAACTTCCAGATAAAATAAACAGGTCCCCAAATAGTCACTGCCTGGCCCAATAAGAACCACAGCCAAGAGTAATTTGACCTGAGGTCATTTTCATGCAATCCAAGCCTCTAAGGCACAACCATATCCAGAAGTCAGTGAACACTGTCAAGGATGATTCCACAACTCATGGTGCTTCCTAAACAAGCCTCTGACATGCACACCTGTGTGACTGAAATATTGCTGCTGACCTTCAGAGCCAGACCTTCTGCATGTGACAGCTAGTAATAGCAGTATTAAAAGAAATGTGTGCACTTGATGCCCAGAGGTTTGGAGACATTTAGCTAGGGGGCAGACAGAAATGAATGTTTCTGTCCCTAGTATGGGTAGCTGTGTCTATAACTGAGTTCATAATAAAAATTGCAAATTATAGGGGAGAAGAGGCCAGGTTAACTCAGGCTGCTCACCCAGAGAGAAGTGCATGCCAGTTCAGAAAATTTCCACCACAAAATGGTTTTGGAACTTAAAAAAACATTTATTTACTTTTATTTTATGTGTATGTGTATTTTGCCTGCATGTATGTATGTGTACCATGTGCATGTAGTGTCTGTGAATGCCAGAAGGATCTCTTGGAACTGGAGTTATAGAAGGTGCGAGCTGTCATGTGGGTACCCTGAATTGAACCTGGGTTCTTTGGAAGAACAGCAAGTGTTCTTAATCACTGGGCCATCTCTCCAGCTCCAGTTTTGGAACTCTTGATGGTTGAAGAGGCACAATGGACACCTGGACCTTTAGGTGGTACCTGGTTGGAAGGTATGTTTGCTCTACCCCCAGGCTTCTCCTGAGTCTTATGGAAATAGGCCAACCATCGAGAGAGACTTCTGGAGCCTTTTGCATTTGTTCTCTGCATGGGGTGGAGGTAGAGGGGTGAGGATTGGGGTGTGTGTGTCAGAAGCCCTGGCTGAGAATCTATCTCTGATGTCACTGGTAACCTTGTACAAGTTCTTTGAACTTTCAGTGCATCAGTTTCTTAACCTGAAAAATGGGGTACTTCGAGGATGCAGTGAGGTAAAGAAGGGGAAGTTCTCAGTAGCAAGGCCTGGCACACAGCACACAAATCACATGCCTAACCTCATGCCTCATCAAAGGGGTGTGCTCCAGAAGCCAGGCTTTCCTACTCCTGGACCCCGCTCTGAGTCAGAAGTGCCGGTATCTCTCATGAAGGGTACATCTTGAGCCTTGTAGACACTTGGCCTTGAGTCACACCAGGAGCGCCATGGAGGAGGAACAGTGAGGTCTTCTACATGTATTTATGCATGTGCCTAAGCAAACGCAGAAGACCCTTAGACAGGTATGGAATGCTCGGGTCAGCTCCTGGTGTTCTTGTTGGTGAGTAGGAGGTCACAGGTCTGGTGCAGACCTTCAGGAAAGGAGAGCACAGAGGCCCCTATGGTGCGGCCTCCTTCATCTAGGTAGGACCCATAGCCATGAGCCCCTGAATCTTCACTGCCACCCAGGAAGCACAGACTGCATTGCCTCTGTCTTTGCAGCACATGACCTGAGGACACCCCCCACATCTGCTCCATCCTCCCATACTGTAAGCACAACCCAGCCCTGCTCCCAGCGGACTTCCTTTCCTTTCCCCCTGTCCTTTCCAAAGACCCCATGAGCTCCCTGGCTTCAAGGAGCTGCACCCCCTCCACACCCCATCATAGCAGTGGAAAACAAGAATGCTAAAGGGCCTTGGGAGCCAGTTATGGTAGGGCACAACTATTACCCCAGCTACTCTCGAGGCTGAGGCCAGCTTATTCAGCTAGTTGAGTTTGAAGCAAGACTGGGCAATACAGCAGAGACCCTCTCTCAAACTAAACAAAAGCTCAGGGCTGAGTTTGGTCACATGCAGCCTCTGAAGACCCCTTGGGAGCCCGTGCAGCTTCCTACAATTGTGGGAACAAAGTGAGGTTTCCTCTCACTCTGGTGCCTTTAGCCACTGCTGAGGCTGGTGCGTGGCAGGTGACTGGTGAGGTTTGAGCAGAGTGCTGCAGAACAGCTTCCTCCATGAGGGGTAGGCGCATCTCATCCCCGCAGTCCACTGGCCACCAGGGATGGCCAGGGCATGCTGCTCAGGGCAGTACTCCTCCACAGCCAATGAGGTAATCACGGCAATGATGGCTCTGCTGGACTGTCAGATGACGGAAGAGAAAGCCTAGAATCCCTGAGGCATTTGTTCAGTTTACAGTTGTATAGTTAACACTTAGATCTGTACTTTAACCAAAAAAAAAAAAAGATCTGTACTTTACATTCAGTCATTTTTTGGACTGAAAGCCTCACAGGGCCCTGGCCTAGGATCCTAGGATCCAGCCAGGCCCTAGGCATGTAAAGAGTGAAGGGAATCAGTTAGTGGAGAGATGAGAGGTACCTTCTCTCACACAGCTGGTAGACCTTGACCTTTCATAGACCCTTCCAGATCCAGTCAGTGTTGGTCAAGGAAGAACTCTTCCCTGAGGCAAAAATAAAGTCACCCTGAAGGCCATATCTTTGTGGAGCATGAGCTTGGCATACTGTAGGGACGGAAAGGCAGGGTGGGAGAGGGGGAGAGAGAGAGAGAGAGAGAGAGAGAGAGAGAGAGAGAGAGAGAGAGAGAGCCAGAGGTATTAACCTCTGGATAGACAGGCATGTGGCTGGCCTAGGGTAGCAGAAGATGGGCTAAGTAAGCCTGGACTGGCTCTAGGGCTGAGGGGCAGAGGAGGGGTTGTCATGGGCCAGAGGCTGAGCTGAGGTGGCTGTCAGGGCATCAGAGTCAGTTAAGTCCTAAGCAGAGGGACTGGCCAGACTCCAATAGCCCTGGGTCCCCTTCCAGTGAGTGCGGCCAGAGTGTTGCCTTCCATCAAGTCAAGCCCGAGATCCAGGGACCCGGAGAAGCTGCCTACATGGCACTCCTAGGACAGATTCTGTACTTGACTGCTTCAAGGTGTACCCCCCCCCCCCCGCCCCACCAAGAGGACCAACTGGGCCCCGCCACCAAGAGGACTAACTGGGCCCCCTTTTTTTTATAGCTAAAGGGTCTGCATGAGGCAGAAGTTACAACGAAGGCCACAGGGGAGCTGGAGCCCAGAACTTCGCACTCCCAGTCCAGCTTGGGCCAGATCCATGAGCCTCAGGCCAGGGTTTATGCTGGTGCCTGGGAAGTTAGGCCACTCAGAAGGGCTGAGTTCCATGGCCTTGTGTCTCAGCCCGGAGCCTGGACTGACCTTGGCCTACCCCTCACATGTATCTGGCTCCATCTAATCAAAACCAGTCTGTGCTCTTTCCCACTTGGAGGGGAGGCGGAAGGGGGAGAAGCCCAGAGACCCTGACAGACATTAGACGGGTCAGGTAACATGAGGAATCTAATTTGCTGAAGGCCTCGGGATCCATCTGCCTTCCCAGGAGCCGTGGAATCAGAGGTCACTTGGGTGCCAAAGAGCTCTGTCCTAACAGGTCTGGCAGGCTCAGAATTTGAGCTGTAGCTGTTGCTATTGCAGCAGACACTATAGTGGCAATGATCACAACCATAGAGTGTGGCATAGCAAGGTAGGCAACTTGCCTTCCTAGGCACCATGTCCTTATCTTCCTCTGGGCACTGTGAACAATTGACTTATGTCCTATGTGTTCATCCTGTCCCCTTTGCACATCCCTTACCACCTTGAAACCCCAGCAGGACTCCCGTTTGTCCTGTTTGTCCCATTGGGTTTTCATTGCCCAGATTAAAACGACAATGGGACTTCTCTCATCTGTGTAAAAGTCAGCATACACCGGGGCTGAGGCTGCTATAACTGTATTCTGGATAAATCTGCATTCCTAGTTTGGGAAAAGTCCAGGGGCCCTTTGGGTGGAGTGAGCTCAGGGTTCTACCCAATACCAGCAAGTATACAATTCTTTCACTCCAAGCCCCTAGAGTTCCTGGGTTCCCCGAGAAACCACCTACTGTCCCTCCATCCCAGCATCTGCCTCGATTCCTTCCTATGGCCGCCTTTGGCAGGACCCCAAAGTCTTCCCTGCAGCCCTCCAGGTCCCCGCCATGGCCAGGCCCTCAGCTCCCCTCCAGCCCCTCTCTCTTTGCTTACTGTCTCATTGTCTTACTTTGGTCCCTTCTTCCCTCCAGGCCTTTGTACAAAGCCTGCCTGCTGCACTCCCCATACTTGGATATAGCTCTTTCTTATTGTTTGGGTTCAGCACAAATGTGTCCTTCACACAGAGGAGTTTAGCCCTGGCCACTGCCTCACCACCTGCTTCTTTTCTTACGTGTCTTGTCGCCATCTGAACAGATACCCCACATTGAGCATAGATTTGCTCTGATTCCGACTCTGTTCCCCTAACCTGACTTCCTCTCCTGTCAGCAGAGCCACACCCAGTTACCTCCAGGACAGTTGTGAGGCTGGAATGGGCTGATCTGTGACGGTGCTCAGGCCTGGGCCCTGACAGTAACTTATCACCCTCCCCATCTTCCAAACCATCTCCTGTAGACAACACCAACATCTGTAACTCTCAGTACAGGAAATGCTGACAAAGCTGAACAAACCAGCCCCGCTGCCCTCTTCCACCCTGTTCTTCAGGCTCTCCTTTCATCCAGGGGCATCCCTTCACCATGGCCCACCTGAGAGAAAGGCACTTTCCAAAGGAAGGAACTGTGCATGTGCCCTGGTGGGAAAAGAAGTTCTTAGAGCCTGACTCGAGGACTCCAGAGCCTGTGGGAGCACTTGCTCTGAGACATCCCCCTTCCTTAACAGTCTCATGAACTTGCTTCTCAGGACCTTGTGTGGGCTCAGGTCCTCAATTACGCTACCTGACTCCATCTTGTGTGTCTCTGGGCAATGGCATCACAGCTAGGTGATTATAAGGAGCAGACTGAACTCCTGCTTGTCTGAGGGCATGGCTGGCCCTGGTGACTGCAGCAAGTATCCAGGAGCCACAGAGCTCGGTTTTCACATCCTTCTGGGTACAGTGCAGTACTTGGGGTCAGGTCAGTAAGCCAGATTTACTTATGAGGAAACTGGTGAAAAAAATCCACTAGGCATCTAAGAATCTGCTAGAACCCTTCTGCTTTAGTGTCCTGAGCTTTGGACTTTTCCATTTTTGCCTTTTATTTTCTCAAGAATCATCTTCTAATGGAAACCTTGCAGAGAGTCCCAAGCCTCTGTTAGCTCTGCTAACACCAGCAGGCCATACCAGGGTCTCCTTCTGGCTTTAGATACTCTGCTGGCTCAGTGCCATGGACTCTGGGTGGGGAATCTGGGGCTCAGAACACACAGAGAGCTGCCTGAGGAACTGTCCCAGTGAGAGTTGGAAGAGTTGGGTTCACATTCAGGGGTCCTGCTGACCCGACCCTAGCATGAGACTTCATTGCTCCTTGACTTTCAGTACGAGCCATTCCTTGGGTCAGCTGCTGGGTCACACTAGAGGGAACCCCTTCCCTGCCCTCAAACCTCCGGTTCCCACTCCTAGTCAAAGTCAGTCTTCATGGCGCTACATTATGGTACAGCACAGAGGTATACCATTGTGCCATGCTATGACGGTACCACAGTGGTATGCCGTGGTGATATGCTTTGGTGGTACTGCATGGGGGTACTCCAGAGTGTTATGCTATGGGGGTGCTCCACAGAGGTACTGCATGGAGGGACTTCCTGGCACTGTTATGGAGATACTGTGGTCTGACACTATGGCAGTACTTCATAGAAGTGCTGTACAGAGGGAATCCACGGTGGTACTACATGGCAGTACTGCACAGGGCTGTTCTCAGTGCCACACATTGGTAGTGCTGAGCACTGGTATTCCATGGGTGTACTGCATGGTGGCAGTCCACAGAAGTTACTCATGGTGATCCTCCACAATGGAACATCCCAAAGTGACATCATAGAAGCATAGCCAGTTACGAGGGGAGGGACAGAGGGCTGGTCTTTCTAACTTCCTCACGCCTCTAGCCTTTATCCTACACAGCTTGTCCTAGGAGCCTTGGCTTTTGCCACTGCCTCCCCCCACCCCCAGGCCTTTCTCCCACAGCATACATCCCTATCTTGGGATTCTGATGCTTGCTATTACCCTAGGCAACTGATGACCTCTATGCCTTTGCAGATACTGTTTCCTCTGCCTGGGTTCCTTTTCTCCAAGCACATGTGTGCTGGCCTCTGGCCAGCTCTGCCCCCCACCTCCATAGCTCTGCTGTCCTGAGTCCACACTTTACCAAATTTCAGGATCTGACCGTCAGTGACTTGACACCAAGCACCTTTACCTGCTGGGCTCAGCTGGTGGTCAGCTATATGCCAGCCTGCATCTTCCTTAGTCTACCTAGCTTCAGCCTGCCCGGAGTCATCCTTGCCCCTCTGTACTTTCCCAGGCAGGCCTGCCATTCCACCTGACCTCCAGGGGACAGCAGACTCCCAACCACATGGTCCCTCAGCTGCCTGGTGACCTAGGAACATATCATAGATAGACATTGGTGTTGTAGGCTTATGAAGATGAGGAAAGTGACACACAACCTGGGTAGACCTCAACCCTCTTAGAAAAAGGGTCCAAGGAAGATGGGGTCCCACTCCTCTTGGTCATAGCCAGCTTCTACCCAGAATTGAAGACAGCTTCTTTGGTCATATATGTCACCTGCGGCCCCACATTTTCTGCACATACAAACAGGTAACCACCCACAGCCGGCAGAGTTAGGATGATTTTCAGAAAGCACCAACACCGATAGCATAAAGCAGATATTCAGGCCAGCACCAAACCCCTGGCCTTCACCCTAAGGCCCCGAGAATCCACATGTGGAGAGTGCTGCCTGTTTCCATGAGGATAGAAAGCATGCCTGTCAACATGGGCCATACTCACCATTGGAGCGGTGGATGCAGGTGTGTTGGTTGTCACTGAGGAAAAAGCCACTGTGGCACTGACACTCATAGCTGCCCATGGCATTGACACAGATCTGCTGGCAGCCACCATTATTGTCTTGACACTCATCCACATCTGTAAGAAGAGAGAGGGAAGGCAAGAAGAGAATCACACCTGGACCTGGTGGGGCACACAATCGATTTCTCCAGCAAGCACTGAAGGGGCTCCACAGATGTTCTCCACAGACCTACACTAACATGGTACTGCACTGTGATAGTACTGCATAGAGGCACTCTATGGCACCAGGCTATGGTGGTATGGCAGCACTCCATAGTGCTATGCTGTGGTGGTGCCCCACAGAAGTACTACATGGGGGTGCTCCACGGCGCTATGCTGTGGTGGTGCTCCACAGAGGTACTGCATGGGAGCACTCCATGGTACTATGCTGTTGTGGTGCTCCACAGAGGAGACTACATGGAAGGACTCCCTGAAGCTGTTACGGAGACACTGTGGCCCAACATTATGGCAGTACTTCATAGAAGTGCTGCACAGAGGGACTCCATGGAGGTACTACACAGCAGTATTTTACAACGGGGGGCTGCACAGGGCTGTTCTTGGTGCCACACAACGGTAGTGCTGGGCAGTGGTAGTCTATGGGTGTACTGCATGGTGGCAGTCCACAGAGGTTCCTCATGGTAGTCCATGGTGATTCTTCACAATGGGATATCCCAAAGTGACATCATGGGAGAAGCCAGTTAAAAAGGCTATAGGGCTGTGGTCACTCCCTGTCTGTCCAGCATAGTTCTAAGCATCTCATCTATGTTAATCCCAGTCCTTGCCTGAATCATATCAGACCTAGCTATCAGCCCATTTATAATAAGAAATCTCAGTAACTTGTATAAAGTCCCACATATGGTAAGCAGCAGGGGTAGACTTCAGGTCTGGCAGGCTGACTCCCAAATCTGGGTTCTTCTAGGCATCAGCGGATGCCGCTCTCCAGGACAGTAACACAGACTGCAGTGTCTCCCCAGAACATGGAGCCTGCCTAACCACAGCCCACCATTCCTTACTTCTTTAACCCACCTGGGGTTTACAGCTGGCAGCTCAAGACCCTGGAGCCAGGGAGAGGCTGGAGGCCAGGGCAGGCTGCGCCACCCGAGGCTCTGGGCCGGGTAGATTGATTTCAAAAGCCCAGAGGGTGGGGGGAGCTCTGAAAAGGCCCTGACCTCTGGCTGCCAGGACTGCTGGGGAAGGCTGCCAAGAGGGCTTTCCCACTCCGCAGGAGGGACTGGGCTCAGGGCCGACACTCACTCCTGACCGGAGGCCGCTGGCATAAAGGGTGCAACTGACTGAAAAGAGCCTTTATGGAGCTCTGGTCCTGAGCAGAACAGCACGTTTCAATTACCAGAGTCATAACCCCCTACTCTGTCGGTTTGTTTAATGAAAAAAGGGCGTCTTAAACCTTAATGTTCCAGGCCCGTATTGTCATTTTAATAGGCAAATACATAAAACCACAGAGCTTGGAGCTACTGGCAGTTTCTAGCCAATCCCTACACACACAAACACACACACATACACACATATACACACACATACTTCATTTATGTGCACACATACACATGCATATATGTACACGTACTTTGCACTGAAAATTTCAAATGCTTCTTAACAAAGACATCTTTTGCTATTAGGACCAAAGGGATGTGAGAAGGTACAGAGGCTGCTGATGACCTGCGGTGAACTGGGTGACAGCTTGGCTCTGGAGTGCTGTCAGCTGGGTCCTATTTAGGCTCGAGGACAGCAGACCACTTTACCACCCAGGAGACCTCGGCTGCCTTTGAGGCCCGCAGCGTGGTGTGTCATTATTCTCTGGCAAGCTCAAATGTCAGCTGTGTGGCTGTCAGAAGAGGGAAACAGAGCTCTGAACTCTAAAGCCACCAACAGTTCCAGCTCACATGTAAAGGTGGCTCTTTCTGGGGGACCATGGGATCAGAATCCCTGAGCCAAAGTGGCCAACCCGGGAGGCCAGGAAGGATGGGCGGGGATTAGTACTCTAAATACCTTCCTTCACAGTCTTGCTGATGGCTCCCTGCAGGGCCAGTGCCATGGATACTTTGCTGAGGACACCCCGACATGCAGGGGGGAGCTGTCACGTTTCCTCCACGCCTCTGTGTGACTAACCTACAGCTCTTCACTAGGTGCTGTCCTCTCATCAGGGGGACAACATGAAGCCAGCATCCCAAGTGCTTGCTGTATTTGGAGAGGCCTCGCTCCAGCCTCTCAGCAGCATGCAATGGGGCATGTTACTGACTCCATTTCATCCATGGAACTCTGAGGCTCAGAGAGCTGAAGTGACCTGGGTAGGTCAGAGTGAAGGCAGGACTCAGCCCCAAGGCAGAGCTCCTGAGTTTGTGACCCCTTGCTAGGCTGGCTACAGGTGTGTTCAGGTCAGTCTCAAAGAAACCCCTCTCTTCCCTTAATCTTGAGACTGGGATCAACTTAAGCACATACTCCTGAGACCCAGGTACACTCAGCATGAGCAGTGTGGAGAATGACTCTGTGTCCCTGTAGTGAGTCACACCGCTAGCTTCATAGCACCCAGGGAGGTAGGCATCTGTGTATACACACCTGAACATGAGCCCTGACCACAGCCGCCGTGTCCAGGACACAGCCAGGCCCTCTGCCATCCATCATTTCCTCTCTTTTCCTGAGTCGCAGACGCTTATCGTGGTCTCTCTAGCCCACGCAAAGGCTCCATTGTAAGACACACAAAGCCTTATGGACCTCCAGTGCTGGCTTCATGGGGCAGAAATGCTACTTTGGTCCCAGTGCCACCCATCTGCAGCCATCTGGCCTGGCCCAGCTCTGCACCTCACCGAAAGCTAGGAACCAAAGGGCAGTTGATGCAACACATTCACAGGCCCTCAGTGATCTGGCAGGATGGCTGGGCCTTGGGACAGGACTGTTTACACTAGCAGGGAACAATGACTCGCCAACACTGATGAATAATTTGAAACAAATGCAAGGCCATGTAAACATGTCTTTCCCTTGCTCCCAAATGATAAAGCCCCAAGATTAAGCAGGCAGGAAGAGAGGGTTGCTCCTCTGCACCCTTCTTCACTGCGTCCAAACACGGGCCCCACACTCTATCCATAGGGCAGGAAGCCATGCTGCTGAGTTCCTATATAGCCTGAGGCCCTACTCATGATCTCTGACACAGACAGTCTCCACCCCTAGCTCTCAAACAGGACCCCAGAGGGTCTGAGAGTGATCAGCTGCGTAGATGTGTTCCTGGGAAATCTGCCTGGGCAGGACAGATGGGGTTCGCCTGGCAGGCTCATCCGGGACATAGCTTCTTGGCAGTCCTTGAGAAGTAGAGTTAGCCAGCACATTGTGGTGATCCATCCAGTTCAGGGCACATTCTGCTATGAAGGGCACTCATGGGCAGCACCAGGCCTTGACTTCAGAATGTGTAACAGGGACTGTAGACTGTCTTCCAGGTGCTGGGGCATAAGCAGGCTCTTTCCTCTGCCCCATGGAATCATGGCTGTCTTTATTAATGGGGCCATGTGGCTGGTCCTATAGGGTGCCCAGTCTTATCCCACACCCAGAGGCAACATGGTGCTATGCCTTGTCACTCCACAGAAGGGTGCCACTGCTGATAGTTCCAGCTCTGGCTTGGATACCTGCTCACTAGAGCCACTCAAGAGACCTTTGTGGATTCAGTTCTGTCATCTGATTCTCAGATGAGAATAGAGAGGCCCAGTGTGGGAAAGAGACCACTCAAACCTTAGAGAGGCAGAGTATTTTCCATGGGCTAGCTGTACTGATAGTACCCCTCTCCTGAGTAGAGCAGTGGTTCTATGGGCAGAGGGGAGATGGAGTTCCAGAGCCCGACAGGAGCTTCCTGGAGGGCAGTTCCGGTCCCTGCTGTTCTTCCCAGTTCTGCCCCACTTCCTCACTCCTCTCTGGTGATGCTGAGTGGCACATACTGTGGACGCTCTCAAACCTGCCCTGGCCCTGCTCTCCCTCTCCAAAGCCAAGCGCCCCCTGCCCCACCTCAGTGTCTTCTTCCCAGATCTGGAGGCCTTTTCTCCCTGACTTCCTTCCTCTGCCTAGACCAAGGGCCTGGCTCTGAGTGGGGACAATCCTGCAACTCCCTTATAACCTGCTTTGAGCATAGGGGCAGGCCTCAGGCAGGAGGCCATACCTGGGCTTGCTGGGGGCAGTGTTGGGGAGCTTACTCCTAGGAGGCTGGGTAGCTGCTGCAACAGAATGCCATGCTAGCTCTCCAGGCATGCAGACAGGCTTAGCCAGCCTCGCAGCCTGCACGCCACTCTTCGGGAGCCCTACTTCTGCTACTGTTTGAACATAGCCCACTAGTACACATTAGCCTGCATGTATAACACATATGTACACCCTCTACTAGGAACAACCTCTCTTCTTCAGACTAAAGTTCCTACCTTGCTGCATTCATAGACACTAAGCACAGACTGAGAATGAACAGAGCTGGGGACTTTGGAACAGGGAACAGGGATGGGGGCTTCTTGGGATGTATGACCTGAAGCTGGAGGAGGTCTCCAGCAAGCAAAGGCTGGAGGGTGTGCAGGGCAGGCCAGTGACTGGCTAGGCCTGAATGAGGGCTAAGGCAGCTTGAGAGCCAGGTTCTAGAGGACAGTGCTGAGCTGGGCTCTAGCAGCTCTGTGACCTGGGACTCAGCAAGGACCCCCAAAACATCAGCTCTGCCTGGGTCCCCCTCCAGTCCAGCTGTGGAAGTCGTCGGAGTAGGATGATAAGCAATGTCATCAACCTTAAGGCCTCAGCAGGGATGAACATGTATGTAGTGAGGACTCTGAAAGGCCGTTTCCAATCCAGGCTCCAGCTGGAGTGGAGTAGGGCTGTCCTGTCTATGGACACTGGGGCAGCCCATGATTTCCCTTCCTCCCTCCCTCCCTCCCTCCCTCCCTCCCTCCCTCCCTCCTTCCTTCCTCTCTCCTGGGCTTGCTGATTGGTTAGGTTATCTAGCCAGTTAGCTCCAGGGATCCACCTGTCTCCACCTCCCCAGCTCTGGGATTACAAACTCAACTTTTCCCTCTGCACCAAGAAGCAATGATAGTCCCCATGTTGCACAGGGATGCTGGGAGTATCAAATACAGGAATTAACCAGAGAGTCTGCTGGGACTGCTGACCAGGCAGAGCTTAAATAGACTGCCACAGTCAAGGGGCTGCTTGTTTTGTTTTTTGAAGTTTTTGATCATTATATATTAATTACACAGCAGACTGTGTTTCATTGTATCCATGTATATAATGTACTTTATATTTTGATCATTTTTTATCATATTCATTCCTCATCCCCTGCCCCGCTGTTTCCCCTTCTCTTCCTAA